>OZ007599.1:69066475-69660534 GCA_963931845.1 Maratus michaelseni | reverse complement strand
AGTTTAACGTGAAATTTATTTTTAGACTGGAAACGCGACAGGAAATAAGATCGGAAACGGGATTAGACATGCTTTTTCCAAAAAGGGTTTTCAGGAAGCAGTAAACATGTTTTAGGAACATGTTTGGGAGCTTGTTGGAACAGGACAGGTGGTTTGTGAGACCGGAAGTAATTAAGATGAGAGAGATAAAGAAGGTGCATGATTAGACACATAGATTTTGTTCTTTGTAGAGGGTTAAATTATTTTTTAGTGTTTTGAATTTTATTTATTCTTAAACCGTTATAAATTATTTTTTTCTATCATTTTAATTTTTAGTGACACCAATTTTAGAAGTAATTGCTCATTAAAAGAATTATTTTTCAACGCTGGCACAGGCAGGAATTGAACCCACTATCTTATATGTGGTAAACCAATGTGTTTATCCACTGTGCTAGCGGGAACTTGTAATGTTATCTCTTTAAATGCAAGAGATGGGGACTTCAGACATGTATTGAGATATCTTTATCATAGTTTTAATGAACTGCAGGAAATTTTCTTTAGCTATTGAGTAATTCGAGAGTTTTGGTTTAATATGAATGCTATTACATCTATTTGTTTAATTTACAAACACATTTCTTTCACAACACTCTGTCAACAGATCACTTCAATATTCGAAATAATAATTTAGAGGGAAAATTTTTACTTTCTATACGAAATTCTATTTATAGAGATTGACGAAGATAGTATACCTAATTCTTTCTTGTATTAACATTATATTCGAAATAGAGTTTTGTTACGAAAAATAACGTGTTTATACATTTTAAAAACGAAAGCAAAGTGATTTTAAAAAATGTAAATATAAGCTATACACCCACGCATTTTTGTTATTGAATTAAATTACAAGGCTTAATATTGTATTCAGCGTAATATTTTCTTATAAAAGCCGTTTCACAAACTTGTATACTAAAAGTAATGTGTAATTTTTAGGGGAAAAAATTAATTCAAGTCATTGAGACTAATCCTTTATGGGGGAAAAATTTGTCATACTTCTTTGTGTTACATTATATCTTCCGTTTTTTAAGTTTACAAATTTGTGGACTAACTTAAATAATCGTTTTTAGGATACTTAAACAATATATATATATACTTTTTAATTATATATTTTTTTTAATTGACTTGTAATATAGCTTTTTTTTCTTTTTTTTTTCTTAAAAGGGTACTGTAGAATAACTTATGTCACAAATACTACTTCCTTCTTTAGTTAAATATGTTTCACGTAAGACATGACAAAGTGTCTTAGAAACATTTCATTTTGGAGTTAAGTGATTAAACAAGAAAAATATTATTTATAAAAACACAACACATAAGACCAGTGACTGAGAGGTTCTGGTTTTAAAGCTACTAGACGTTTGGGTTTAAACTTCTCTCGCGCTCGTCGACCTAACCGTTCGGAGTTTTCTTCGAACCTTGTCAATACGAGTTAGGAGCCCTTAGAATGACCCCTAGAGTGACCTATATCCCTAACGCAGATAATCGGTTTTAACAAATAACCAACCATCCACAACACATAAGACATTTTAGATCAATTTAGATCATTCCATTTAGTTAATAAGTGATTTAACGTGCAAAATATTATTCATAAAACATACAATAAGAGAATTTTAAAGAATTTTGTCTTTCAAATGAACAATTTTTAGTGACTATTTAACTTATTAAAGAGAGCGGGTATTTTGTTTAGAGTTATACGATTAAAATAAATTTTCAATAGATTTGACTTTATACAACAAACATTTAAAAAAAAAAAAAAGGGAATGGAATCTAGTTTTTATAAAGTAACGTTTTTCAATTTTACAAATACTTCACACCCCGTCTTTTTTCCCCCTCTTTTAGTAGACTTTACATACATAAGACATAAAAAGCGTTTTAGAATACATCATTTAGAAATTAAGTGGTTTGATAAATAAAATATTATTTATAAAAGCAATAGATACGAGAGTAATAAGGATTTTTACTTACATATGTACGAACTTCTGATAGGTAAGACTTTCTAAATCATTGTGCAAGAATTAAGTGGTTATTGAACTTATAACATTATAGGATGAAATAATCACGTGACGTATTTTTAAACCAATAAAATGTCAGTATTTTCAAACAAATAAAAAGTTAGTATTTTTACACGAGCGCCCTCTATCATTATATAAATTTCAATGAAACGAGTTCATAACATTCTACTGTGACCTGATATCGTTGTAATAGGTTGTATTTTTCATTTAAGTTATTGTGGAACGAGTTATGAATTCTTATGTTGGTGATGTAACCAACTTGGAGTGTCAACACTCATCACCAGAGTTAAATAATCAAGAGATGGATTCTACACTTTTATCCAAAGAAGGACTCGTTTCGAATTATGAAGTGAAACTCACCTCATCAGGACTAAAGAAACAGAAGTTACCCCATGTGCGTAAGATGTGTAACACAGCATTTCCTCGAAAAGTTAACTTAGTGTTTCATATGAAAAGTCATCTAAAGGAAAAATATTTTTGCTGTGAGGTGTGTGCTGAAGTTTTTTCACAAAAGAGTGATTTACGTAATCATCAAAAGATTCACAAATTGCCCAAACAATACAAGTGTAGTGATTGCAACGAGATATTTTCAAGAATGTCTGACTTATTAATACACAAGAAGACCCATAAGATTCGTAAACAATATTCATGTGCAAAGTGTTGTGAAATATTTAAGTGTGAATCGGATTTTTTACAACATTGTGATACTTTTCATAAAGTTTTACCTAACATTGCGAAATCACCCTGTTTAAAAGATTTGTTATTTGAACTTATAGTGAAGCTTATAGATTAGTTCGAACTTATAGTGAATTAAAAGACAAAATGATATGCAAAATATATGAACTAGAATTAACAGACCAAAACATACATGTACATGCTGAGAATGCCTTTTTAAAGTTGTACAACGGCTTTGAAGATTTCACAGAACGAGTGTTTAATTGGACATTACGAAAAATTTTGAAATTAGAATTGATTACAGCTCAATATGACAGGCTTATTTGATTTGTATTATTTTAAATGATTAATAAATAGTTTGATTTCGAAAAAAAGTGTTTTCTTTAGCATACACTGTGTGACTTTTAAACTAATGTTGTGTATTTTGAATGTGTCAGACAAAACAGGAGTGTGTTGACATTTAAAAAAAAAAGATTTTACATAATATAAAAGTTTTACAATAAAAATTGACTTACCTAAAGTTTTTTCAAGATAGTCACGATATCCTTTCCATTACAATTATTTTAAGGAAATAGAATTTAATTTTGTTGTGAATAACACTTTGTTGTTAACATCACGTGGTTTGTCTTATCATAACTATGAGATCCTAAGATCACTTCCTATTAACATGATAACGAAGAGTAAAAAAAAAAAAGACTAATGCAAGCCGATTTTCCTGCCTAAACTTGTTATCAGCTTGCATGAGTGACTCATCTTTACATGTGTGGATTTGTATGTTGAAAAAATGATTGCTATGTTTAACCCGTGTAGACGATTTTTATCCGGAAGCTGTTTGAACTACCAAATTTCAGATATCACACATTTTACTAGAACATTTAAATATTTTAATGTCTTTTCGCCCGCAAATTGGAAACTTAGGATTATCACCTTTACATCGAGACATGGAAGGTAGAAAAATAATAACTTTACACTTAGACAATATTTTAATTTAAGAAGAATTAGACTTAACACATTGTTAGAGTTTCTTTGAAAAATATCTAGTTGGTTGTAAATTTTAGAAAATTCGACCTAACGAAATTAACACACTTAAAAATATCTAGTTGGTTATACATTTTATAAAATAAGCAACAAATAAACATTTCGATACATTGACAAAAGAAAATAATTAAGTTTAAGTAAACTTTACACTTAGACAATATTTCAAACTAAGAAAAATAATAACTTTACACTTATATAATATTTTCAACTAAGGAAAATTAATAACTTTAAAAATCAGACTTAACACATTGTTAAAGTTTTTTTAAAACAACACAACATTTTCAAAGCAGTGGAAATAGTATACCTGAAAAAAATTCAACTTAGTGGAATTTAATAGTGAAATTTTTTAACCTCACTCATTTAAAAAATAAAACTTTGTAAATTTTTTCCATTTTTAAAATAAAACTTATTTAAAAAATAAATAAGCAACTATTAAACATTTTGAATGTCTTAGACAAAGTGTGAATAAATTTGTTGAAATTATATAAAACATGAAAAATTTCATTACTTTTAAAAGAAATTTTATTTTTGGTGAAATAAACTCGAGGTATTTATTATATGTTACTTAAACTACATGAGAATTGATTGAAAATGTGTTACTTTTAATCACTCACAAGATAAGACATGATGTTACAATATACACATAGGAATGACATAGGAATTTCAGATGGGTTTTTCTCCCACACATGACGTCACTGATAACATATTTACTGATCAAGTCATAAAATCATAGTTTAGGGTAGGTTTTTAAGCACGAAGTTTAGTTGAGATTTAAGATATTTGAGAAATATAAACTACAACTTTGGCTACTTTTTGAAATTTCCCCCTACATAAGAAAAAGAACATAGAAAAATAAAATGAAAAGTCGTATTTGAATGGAATCAAATTATTATCCTTTCACTTAACAGCTGAATGCGTCGGTAATTACATCACAAAGGCACTGATAACAACTGATTGAATATATTGTGTTTCTTTTTTAAGGTTAAATTGATTTAATATTCAAGTTATTTCTTAATGATACACTTAAAAACAATAAACTTAATTAGCATTCAAAAAGCAAACGATCACATTATTGTGTAAAACAATCAAATGTTTTAAAAGTCACGAGTTAAAATTTGAAATGACTTAGAGTTTAAGTAGAATTTAGATGTGAACCTTTTAAAATGAAATAATAGTTTTTTGTATCGCCCTCTATCGGTGGGTAATAGAATTAAGAGATAATTAAAAGTTTTAACTTGAATTCGAGCCCACAACAAAAATTATTTTTCGGTTTTATAATTTAGGGTAGGTTTAACTGAGCAAGCCATGATATTTCAGTATTTATAGACGATTTAAGATATTCGATAAAGCAAATCATTTGAATTTTTAATTTAATTGAAGGGTTTACTGCTTAAAGTACTACAAAATGAGTACAACACGATGCATAGTTTTTTAATTAATTATATTTTTCGAAAGGTGACTTATTGATAAACTTAGGATTTATGTTTAAAGTGAATAAATTTGACATGTTAGGTTCACTTAATAACAGAGGGTTGAATAAGTTATTTTTAATAAAAATAAAGTTTACTAAAAGTTTTTAAAGTTAAAAAAATATAGTTTTAAAAAATTTAAAGTTTACAAAAAGTTTAAAAATCTTTAAGTAAATCAAAATTAACTTTTTAATTTTAACTATTGAGAGACTATAATCTAACTGTTTATCCTTGTAACCAACTGGTGCATATCAACTATATACTCTGTATCTGCATATGCGCAGAAAAACATAGACATTTAATCTAACTTGAGTTCGACTTTAAATTATTTGCCAACTTTTAAGTTTAATTACTATACACAACTCGATTACCTTTCCCACAAAACACCTTTCAGAAACAAAACAGAAATTAACACTTACCGAAAAACACGTCCACTTTGGGTGTTAGTCTTCACTCAACTAACGTTTCTCCCTTATCTTTGCTAGGGGGCGCTGCAATCGCCGCTAGAGGCGTTAGTAGTCTTCAGGTGTGTGATAAGAATAAACTTTAAATCCAACTTACACTCGCTCAGTCATTCTTGCTTCTCTCTACCTTGCTAACAACCGTTTGCTGCTGGCTCATTGTTTGGTTGTTTAAACTTGTTGAATGACGTCATCATGTGTTTGTCTAAACTTGTCCAGTCTTGTTTTTATGCAGTACGTCTATTTAGATGAGTCATCACTCGTTTATCTTGGTTGACTTGTCCAAACTTGTTTTTGTGTGGCACGTCTATTTGGGTGAGTCATCGTTCGCTTATCTTGCTTTACTTGTTTGAACTTGTCTAGTATCCACCACCTCATGTCTTTTGTCACAGCTTGAATATACTTTACACCAATCACTTAAATATAAAAGTCTTGTCACAACTTACTTAAACTTTGATAAAAATATTAATTATTTATAAATTTCATCAAATTCTTATTTTTCTGATACATTTACTATGTAATTTTCGTTCAAAAATATGGTAAAGCCCGATTTTAAATCGAAGTCTAAGATAAATTCCCCAAATTTGTAACATTTTAACACTAATAATAAATATTGTAAGCACCCAGTACATACAAGTTTTGTAAAAATAATATTACTTATAGCTAACTCGTTATGTCCCATGATACAAAACTTCAATATAACTAAAATCAGTGTTAAACGAAAATCTAATCACGTGTCTTTATATATTATTTTGAAATGCAAAGCATTATATCTAAACGAATGATATAAGGAGTAGTTAGAATAGTTCTTATATTTTTGTTAGTAAAAAATTTATACACATTATCTTACAAGGTTGCAATATTCAACACACGGTTCACCATATTTAAAAACGATTCACCATGATTTAAAAACTTAGTAACATATTTTAAATTTATAAATTTAAATTAAAACATATTTTTATAAATAAACAATTATAAATACTTAAGTATTTTTAATTTAAATTTATAAATTTAAAATATGTTACTAAGTTTTTAAATCATGGTGAATCGTTTTTAAATATGGTGAACCGTGTGTTGAATATTGCAACCTTGTAAGATAATGTGTATAAATTTTTTACTAACAAAAATATAAGAACTATTCTAACTACTCCTTATATCATTCGTTTAGATATAATGCTTTGCATTTCAAAATAATATATAAAGACACGTGATTAGATTTTCGTTTAACACTGATTTTAGTTATATTGAAGTTTTGTATCATGGGACATAACGAGTTAGCTATAAGTAATATTATTTTTACAAAACTTGTATGTACTGGGTGCTTACAATATTTATTATTAGTGTTAAAATGTTACAAATTTGGGGAATTTATCTTAGACTTCGATTTAAAATCGGGCTTTACCATATTTTTGAACGAAAATTACATAGTAAATGTATCAGAAAAATAAGAATTTGATGAAATTTATAAATAATTAATATTTTTATCAAAGTTTAAGTAAGTTGTGACAAGACTTTTATATTTAAGTGATTGGTGTAAAGTATATTCAAGCTATGACAAAAGACATGAGGTGGTGGATACTAGACAAGTTCAAACAAGTAAAGCAAGATAAGCGAACGATGACTCACCCAAATAGACGTGCCACACAAAAACAAGTTTGGACAAGTCAACCAAGATAAACGAGTGATGACTCATCTAAATAGACGTACTGCATAAAAACAAGACTGGACAAGTTTAGACAAACACATGATGACGTCATTCAACAAGTTTAAACAACCAAACAATGAGCCAGCAGCAAACGGTTGTTAGCAAGGTAGAGAGAAGCAAGAATGACTGAGCGAGTGTAAGTTGGATTTAAAGTTTATTCTTATCACACACCTGAAGACTACTAACGCCTCTAGCGGCGATTGCAGCGCCCCCTAGCAAAGATAAGGGAGAAACGTTAGTTGAGTGAAGACTAACACCCAAAGTGGACGTGTTTTTCGGTAAGTGTTAATTTCTGTTTTGTTTCTGAAAGGTGTTTTGTGGGAAAGGTAATCGAGTTGTGTATAGTAATTAAACTTAAAAGTTGGCAAATAATTTAAAGTCGAACTCAAGTTAGATTAAATGTCTATGTTTTTCTGCGCATATGCAGATACAGAGTATATAGTTGATATGCACCAGTTGGTTACAAGGATAAACAGTTAGATTATAGTCTCTCAATAGTTAAAATTAAAAAGTTAATTTTGATTTACTTAAAGATTTTTAAACTTTTTGTAAACTTTAAATTTTTTAAAACTATATTTTTTTAACTTTAAAAACTTTTAGTAAACTTTATTTTTATTAAAAATAACTTATTCAACCCTCTGTTATTAAGTGAACCTAACATGTCAAATTTATTCACTTTAAACATAAATCCTAAGTTTATCAATAAGTCACCTTTCGAAAAATATAATTAATTAAAAAACTATGCATCGTGTTGTACTCATTTTGTAGTACTTTAAGCAGTAAACCCTTCAATTAAATTAAAAATTCAAATGATTTGCTTTATCGAATATCTTAAATCGTCTATAAATACTGAAATATCATGGCTTGCTCAGTTAAACCTACCCTAAATTATAAAACCGAAAAATAATTTTTGTTGTGGGCTCGAATTCAAGTTAAAACTTTTAATTATCTCTTAATTCTATTACCCACCGATAGAGGGCGATACAAAAAACTATTATTTCATTTTAAAAGGTTCACATCTAAATTCTACTTAAACTCTAAGTCATTTCAAATTTTAACTCGTGACTTTTAAAACATTTGATTGTTTTACACAATAATGTGATCGTTTGCTTTTTGAATGCTAATTAAGTTTATTGTTTTTAAGTGTATCATTAAGAAATAACTTGAATATTAAATCAATTTAACCTTAAAAAAGAAACACAATATATTCAATCAGTTGTTATCAGTGCCTTTGTGATGTAATTACCGACGCATTCAGCTGTTAAGTGAAAGGATAATAATTTGATTCCATTCAAATACGACTTTTCATTTTATTTTTCTATGTTCTTTTTCTTATGTAGGGGGAAATTTCAAAAAGTAGCCAAAGTTGTAGTTTATATTTCTCAAATATCTTAAATCTCAACTAAACTTCGTGCTTAAAAACCTACCCTAAACTATGATTTTATGACTTGATCAGTAAATATGTTATCAGTGACGTCATGTGTGGGAGAAAAACCCATCTGAAATTCCTATGTCATTCCTATGTGTATATTGTAACATCATGTCTTATCTTGTGAGTGATTAAAAGTAACACATTTTCAATCAATTCTCATGTAGTTTAAGTAACATATAATAAATACCTCGAGTTTATTTCACCAAAAATAAAATTTCTTTTAAAAGTAATGAAATTTTTCATGTTTTATATAATTTCAACAAATTTATTCACACTTTGTCTAAGACATTCAAAATGTTTAATAGTTGCTTATTTATTTTTTAAATAAGTTTTATTTTAAAAATGGAAAAAATTTACAAAGTTTTATTTTTTAAATGAGTGAGGTTAAAAAATTTCACTATTAAATTCCACTAAGTTGAATTTTTTTCAGGTATACTATTTCCACTGCTTTGAAAATGTTGTGTTGTTTTAAAAAAACTTTAACAATGTGTTAAGTCTGATTTTTAAAGTTATTAATTTTCCTTAGTTGAAAATATTATATAAGTGTAAAGTTATTATTTTTCTTAGTTTGAAATATTGTCTAAGTGTAAAGTTTACTTAAACTTAATTATTTTCTTTTGTCAATGTATCGAAATGTTTATTTGTTGCTTATTTTATAAAATGTATAACCAACTAGATATTTTTAAGTGTGTTAATTTCGTTAGGTCGAATTTTCTAAAATTTACAACCAACTAGATATTTTTCAAAGAAACTCTAACAATGTGTTAAGTCTAATTCTTCTTAAATTAAAATATTGTCTAAGTGTAAAGTTATTATTTTTCTACCTTCCATGTCTCGATGTAAAGGTGATAATCCTAAGTTTCCAATTTGCGGGCGAAAAGACATTAAAATATTTAAATGTTCTAGTAAAATGTGTGATATCTGAAATTTGGTAGTTCAAACAGCTTCCGGATAAAAATCGTCTACACGGGTTAAACATAGCAATCATTTTTTCAACATACAAATCCACACATGTAAAGATGAGTCACTCATGCAAGCTGATAACAAGTTTAGGCAGGAAAATCGGCTTGCATTAGTCTTTTTTTTTTTTACTCTTCGTTATCATGTTAATAGGAAGTGATCTTAGGATCTCATAGTTATGATAAGACAAACCACGTGATGTTAACAACAAAGTGTTATTCACAACAAAATTAAATTCTATTTCCTTAAAATAATTGTAATGGAAAGGATATCGTGACTATCTTGAAAAAACTTTAGGTAAGTCAATTTTTATTGTAAAACTTTTATATTATGTAAAATCTTTTTTTTTTAAATGTCAACACACTCCTGTTTTGTCTGACACATTCAAAATACACAACATTAGTTTAAAAGTCACACAGTGTATGCTAAAGAAAACACTTTTTTTCGAAATCAAACTATTTATTAATCATTTAAAATAATACAAATCAAATAAGCCTGTCATATTGAGCTGTAATCAATTCTAATTTCAAAATTTTTCGTAATGTCCAATTAAACACTCGTTCTGTGAAATCTTCAAAGCCGTTGTACAACTTTAAAAAGGCATTCTCAGCATGTACATGTATGTTTTGGTCTGTTAATTCTAGTTCATATATTTTGCATATCATTTTGTCTTTTAATTCACTATAAGTTCGAACTAATCTATAAGCTTCACTATAAGTTCAAATAACAAATCTTTTAAACAGGGTGATTTCGCAATGTTAGGTAAAACTTTATGAAAAGTATCACAATGTTGTAAAAAATCCGATTCACACTTAAATATTTCACAACACTTTGCACATGAATATTGTTTACGAATCTTATGGGTCTTCTTGTGTATTAATAAGTCAGACATTCTTGAAAATATCTCGTTGCAATCACTACACTTGTATTGTTTGGGCAATTTGTGAATCTTTTGATGATTACGTAAATCACTCTTTTGTGAAAAAACTTCAGCACACACCTCACAGCAAAAATATTTTTCCTTTAGATGACTTTTCATATGAAACACTAAGTTAACTTTTCGAGGAAATGCTGTGTTACACATCTTACGCACATGGGGTAACTTCTGTTTCTTTAGTCCTGATGAGGTGAGTTTCACTTCATAATTCGAAACGAGTCCTTCTTTGGATAAAAGTGTAGAATCCATCTCTTGATTATTTAACTCTGGTGATGAGTGTTGACACTCCAAGTTGGTTACATCACCAACATAAGAATTCATAACTCGTTCCACAATAACTTAAATGAAAAATACAACCTATTACAACGATATCAGGTCACAGTAGAATGTTATGAACTCGTTTCATTGAAATTTATATAATGATAGAGGGCGCTCGTGTAAAAATACTAACTTTTTATTTGTTTGAAAATACTGACATTTTATTGGTTTAAAAATACGTCACGTGATTATTTCATCCTATAATGTTATAAGTTCAATAACCACTTAATTCTTGCACAATGATTTAGAAAGTCTTACCTATCAGAAGTTCGTACATATGTAAGTAAAAATCCTTATTACTCTCGTATCTATTGCTTTTATAAATAATATTTTATTTATCAAACCACTTAATTTCTAAATGATGTATTCTAAAACG
This sequence comes from Maratus michaelseni, assembly GCA_963931845.1. Classification (NCBI taxonomy): domain Eukaryota; kingdom Metazoa; phylum Arthropoda; class Arachnida; order Araneae; family Salticidae; genus Maratus; species Maratus michaelseni. The sequence continues at coordinate 69,649,121 of OZ007599.1, read as the reverse complement.
CTTTTTATGTCTTATGTATGTAAAGTCTACTAAAAGAGGGGGAAAAAAGACGGGGTGTGAAGTATTTGTAAAATTGAAAAACGTTACTTTATAAAAACTAGATTCCATTCCCTTTTTTTTTTTTTTAAATGTTTGTTGTATAAAGTCAAATCTATTGAAAATTTATTTTAATCGTATAACTCTAAACAAAATACCCGCTCTCTTTAATAAGTTAAATAGTCACTAAAAATTGTTCATTTGAAAGACAAAATTCTTTAAAATTCTCTTATTGTATGTTTTATGAATAATATTTTGCACGTTAAATCACTTATTAACTAAATGGAATGATCTAAATTGATCTAAAATGTCTTATGTGTTGTGGATGGTTGGTTATTTGTTAAAACCGATTATCTGCGTTAGGGATATAGGTCACTCTAGGGGTCATTCTAAGGGCTCCTAACTCGTATTGACAAGGTTCGAAGAAAACTCCGAACGGTTAGGTCGACGAGCGCGAGAGAAGTTTAAACCCAAACGTCTAGTAGCTTTAAAACCAGAACCTCTCAGTCACTGGTCTTATGTGTTGTGTTTTTATAAATAATATTTTTCTTGTTTAATCACTTAACTCCAAAATGAAATGTTTCTAAGACACTTTGTCATGTCTTACGTGAAACATATTTAACTAAAGAAGGAAGTAGTATTTGTGACATAAGTTATTCTACAGTACCCTTTTAAGAAAAAAAAAAGAAAAAAAAGCTATATTACAAGTCAATTAAAAAAAATATATAATTAAAAAGTATATATATATATTGTTTAAGTATCCTAAAAACGATTATTTAAGTTAGTCCACAAATTTGTAAACTTAAAAAACGGAAGATATAATGTAACACAAAGAAGTATGACAAATTTTTCCCCCATAAAGGATTAGTCTCAATGACTTGAATTAATTTTTTCCCCTAAAAATTACACATTACTTTTAGTATACAAGTTTGTGAAACGGCTTTTATAAGAAAATATTACGCTGAATACAATATTAAGCCTTGTAATTTAATTCAATAACAAAAATGCGTGGGTGTATAGCTTATATTTACATTTTTTAAAATCACTTTGCTTTCGTTTTTAAAATGTATAAACACGTTATTTTTCGTAACAAAACTCTATTTCGAATATAATGTTAATACAAGAAAGAATTAGGTATACTATCTTCGTCAATCTCTATAAATAGAATTTCGTATAGAAAGTAAAAATTTTCCCTCTAAATTATTATTTCGAATATTGAAGTGATCTGTTGACAGAGTGTTGTGAAAGAAATGTGTTTGTAAATTAAACAAATAGATGTAATAGCATTCATATTAAACCAAAACTCTCGAATTACTCAATAGCTAAAGAAAATTTCCTGCAGTTCATTAAAACTATGATAAAGATATCTCAATACATGTCTGAAGTCCCCATCTCTTGCATTTAAAGAGATAACATTACAAGTTCCCGCTAGCACAGTGGATAAACACATTGGTTTACCACATATAAGATAGTGGGTTCAATTCCTGCCTGTGCCAGCGTTGAAAAATAATTCTTTTAATGAGCAATTACTTCTAAAATTGGTGTCACTAAAAATTAAAATGATAGAAAAAAATAATTTATAACGGTTTAAGAATAAATAAAATTCAAAACACTAAAAAATAATTTAACCCTCTACAAAGAACAAAATCTATGTGTCTAATCATGCACCTTCTTTATCTCTCTCATCTTAATTACTTCCGGTCTCACAAACCACCTGTCCTGTTCCAACAAGCTCCCAAACATGTTCCTAAAACATGTTTACTGCTTCCTGAAAACCCTTTTTGGAAAAAGCATGTCTAATCCCGTTTCCGATCTTATTTCCTGTCGCGTTTCCAGTCTAAAAATAAATTTCACGTTAAACTTTTATAAAGTAAAACAAAGTCAGAAAGATTTCCATTTTTATATTAGGTGTTAGTTAGCAAATAAAATTTTTATTTCAGGTGAAACAAAAAAAAAAAAAAAAAAAAAATCGAACATTTTGCTAATATTACTTTCAAACTAAATTCATTCTGATAGCAGGATTCCTACAACTCAACTCCATTCGACTAGAAGGATTAAAACCAACAAAATAAATTAAGCCCCACACAAAAATAAGCCCTCCCCCTCTCTCCCTTATCGCATTCACTTCCTGTCACATTTCCGGTTAAACTTCCTATCTACACTTCCTGTTCACTTCCTGTCTCAACATGCCTGTTATCCCCACCTGCTACATCCGGTGTCCACACCTGCCACTTCAGCTGACCTTCACAGAGCACAGAGGTCGACTGCGCGAACTGCGCTGATGCAGAACCCCCAATTATTATCTACTGTCGTGTCCAACTCGTAGGCCACAGATCTAGAACAATTTCAGAATTGTAATATTCTTAAAGAATATTAATATTTCTTTGGAATAGAAATGTTTTTGGATAGCAAAATATTTAACGACAGAAAAACTCAGATTAAATAATTCGAAAATTTTTCAAGCGCCCACAAGCAAAATTTTGGACATCCCTGATTTAAATCATATGCTGAAAAGCTTAGAAATTATTATATGTATAACAACAGCTATTACTTTAATGATTAAAATGTACTGTGTTGTTAAAAATAACCTTTTACTTGTCATTTATAACTGAAGCAATAGGTACTATACATAGCCGCCAAATTAATGCTTTTTCGTTACTACAAATCTATAACTATTGCCACATAAATTACTGCATAGCGACTGTGAGCGGTCTGAATTACTTTGATTTTGAAGCACTTTTTATTATGTTACTACATTTCAAAGAAAGCAATGTAAGTCTCTTTAAATTTGCATTAAAATATATTGACTTTTCTTATAGTCGTTACCGAAAACCCAGTTCCGGTTGAAAGGTTGATCCCTGTATTTTTGAGTAAGCAAATATTGGACCCCAGGTACCAATGCAAATTTTACTGGTTTAAGATTATACCATCACCAATATAAAAATGTACCTTATGTCTAGTATAAAATCCATATGGGCATGCAAAGTGATTGCAGATCACTCATAAATAGGTTTGAACGTTTGTTGCGTGGAAAATGGCACCAGAAATTTATAATACAACTATTTTCACACAAAAGTTTTCTTACATTTTCAATGGAAAACTCGCACGAAGATTTTTGATTGGATAGCAGTGTTAAGCGTTTTTTTTATGTAATTTTTTCCACGACAAACGTTCACCCAGCGTTGGAAAGTTGGGTTGAAAAAAAAAGGGGGGGGGGTATTTAGATTTCTTGATAGCTACCACTTTTTTGAAATAGTAATATTCGTCAACTTTAATGCATTACGCTATCTAGCAATATGAATAAAAGAAACTAGCCCAGCTAGGAATACTGGTTCAGCCTTACTCATAATTATACGGCCAAATCGATTGCACGTTGCTTTTATAGATAAAGATTATGCCTCTAAATACTAAAAAAAAATATTAGAACTTAATTTGCGGAGATCACTTATTTCCTGGATTGAAAATGGCTAATAACAATCTGCTTTTACTGGTGTTAAATAAATATAGCTTGAACTAGAAAATTTACTTAAAAAATGAAATGAAAGAAGTACCACACAATTTTTTTTCTTATTGAATATATTTTCTGGCTTAAAACATGTTTTTGAATTGAAAAAAAAATTGGAAGGTTGTCAGGATATCAGCCCAACCCAAACCGAACTCAGGTTTTCCTTAGTAAATGTTACAATAAAGAAGATATTTTAGTGCCGGAATGAAGATAAGTGCTTGAATCTCGACTCCGGTCAATATAGTGCGCACTATTAACTATCTCCAGAGTTTTAAAAGATTCTATATATGCATAGGTGCCAACCTCTCATTAATATTCCGTAATGTGCGGGTTAATTTGACCCAGTTAACAACGCTTCAAACCAGAAAAATTATTGGATGAATCTTTATTTATTCAATTTCAGGTTTCTACATGGAATTTATTTAAGTTCATTTCTTAAAAAAAATTCTGGTTCGAAACGTGTTAACCCTGGGTCAAATTAATCCGCATATTACGAAATATTAATGAGAGGTTGGCACCTATGTATATGGGTCTTCAACCTGTGATTTGCGGATCACCAAGCAACACTGGTTCATAAGGCAGGAAAAACTGCCTGATTTAGTAACAGTTACATTGCGATGAAATAAAGGGGGGGTACCTGCTGGAATTTATTGTGGCAAACGGCTTTCAGGCCAAAATGTTCAAGACACTTAGTCTAGTAGTCTAGTTCAATGTTGCCTGAACTTTGAAGACAATCATTTCATATCTGCAAAGCATCTGATTTTTATTTTTCGAATCAAGTAAACATGTTTTGAAGTAGAAAACTATAATTTAATAAAATGTGTCTTAATAAAATGTTACTTATTTGATATCATTTATTAAATAAAATTTCTGCTTCAAAATATGTTTATTTCACACAAAAAAAAAAGGAATTTGGCAGCTATATACCGTGCATTTTTATTAAGGACTCATCAGTTTTAAACCTTCAAAAAATCGATTTTCTCATATTTTAAAAAATATACCCCTGTAGGCGTGTCTGACAAATTTAAACCTAAAATAGCTCTGTTCTAAAACAGTTTAAAGCGAAAATTTTAAAGAATAAGTTTTTATACATTTTGAAAATTTGTTTATGTTAAGAGAGCAACGTCGATTTTTAAGACATTATTTTTCTATTGAAAAAAAAAAAAAAAAAAAAAAAAAACCCTTTATTTTTATTTGTTGCGCATCTGCAACATATAAAAACTAATTTTTTTTAATTATGGTCATGATGATCTAGGATATCAATGCTGCTGCATTAAGATAGATAATTGTTGGTTTAGTAGGAAAAAACATTTAATTTAAAAGTTTTGGCTTTCACCATAACCATAACTAGTACCGACTTAACGGGGGGGGGGGGGGGGGGAGGAAATCAGGCAAAATTCCATTGCCAATTTGTATTTTATTTTATTTTATTTTTCTGGTTAAAAAAGAGAAAACAAACTGGCATTCATGCGCTCAACTGGCAACACTGACATGTGACTGGACTTTCGTATTTAACCGTTTGTGTGCCATGAAGCGCGATAGCGCCGCAATGTATCTGTTGATCAAACAAATTTTGGATCAACCCAGAAATTTTATTCAATAATTGAAATCATTTAATTTTTATTCAAGAGTTGAAGTATTTACAGCGATCTAGTAAGTTACATTTTATAAGATAAAATTTCTGGGTTGAAACACAATTGTTTGTTCCGCGGATTATAGGCCGAATTTTCAGCAGTCAAACGATTAAATGAATATCACCGAACGGGATGATCTTGCGGCTCTTTCGAAAAGACAACTTTGCTGTATGAGAAAACAGCAGAAATGTTTCATCATCTGACTTCTGGTAAAAAATAGAACATTACATAGATCTTAAAATGTTCTGATGCAGCTATTTTTTTTCTGATAAATGAAGTGCAGTAGATGGTAAGTAAATAAAATATCTTAACAGATATTGCAGACGGATCACGAGAATTTTCGTCTTTATAATGCGTGTTTCATAGAGCCATATTTCCTGTCAGAAATTCTATTGAACAACATGCGGTTTATTTTTATGCGTCATACATTTAATTTCCTTTAATTAATAAACTAAAAAAAATAAAGAAATCAAAATTCCTATAAGTTATGGAGCTCTTTACAGCATAATAACTATATTCTTCGTCTCTTTGTAGCTGCTTTGAAATTTATCTTAATAAATTTCAAAGCAGCTACAAAGAGACGAAGAATATAGTTAAAACGACAAAAACACAATTGAAATGTATATAAAGCAGGCGTATCCAACTCGTAGGCCACATATCTAGCACAATTCCAGAATTGTAATATTCTTAAGGAATAGTAATATTCCTTTGGAATAGTCACGTTTTTGGATAGCAAAATATTTAACGACAGAAAAATTGAGATTAAATAAGGCGAAAAATTTTCATCCGAAATAGCGGTGTTAAGCGCCCACAAGAAAAAATGTTGGACACCCTTGATTTAAATCATGTACTGAAAAGCTTAGAAATTATTGTATGTATAACAACAGCTATTTCGTTAATGATTAAAATGTACTGTGCTGTTAAAAATACCCTTTTACTTCTTGTCAGTTATAACTGATGCAATGGGTACTATACATAGCCGCCAAATGCATGCTGTTTTGTTATTACAAATCTCTAACTATTGCCACATCAATTATTGCATAGCTACTGTGAGCGGTCTCTGAGACCGCTTGATCGAACGATGAATAAAAGGCTCGATTAACGCATAGGATACTGTTTCTGTACTAAACTTTATGTACAGGATTTTTAGAATCAAATTTCATCTATTCAGAAGGCTCTAGAGATAATACAGCGCCTAGAATACATACTGTGGAAAACGGTTTTACTGTTTTTTAATTCAAAATTTTCGAATACAAACAGGAAATTCTGAAGTAAGAATTTTTACTTTAAGAAGTCACGAAATATCTACCATTAAGTAAAAAAAAGAACATCTGGTATGGATGCGAAATTACGGAATTAAAAAAAATTAATTAATCTTTTAATTAATTAATCTTTTAAACTCTTCTAGCAGAGATTCATTCTTTGGTATGCTAAATAGGGATAGATTCTAGTTTGCTGTCTTGTATCGAGTACTGCAACCAGGCTCAAAAGAATGCGTATCACGTTTTTTGGCCATGATCAATATCATTCATATTTTCAAAACTTATGAAAATCACTATCCAAGAGAAAGGAAATAGGGTATAATTTAATTATATAAATTATTTGAAACGTTTTCTCATTTTGAGTGTTATACAATGTTTGGGTTGAGCTAGCAGACAGTTGGCGTAGCCAGAGATGGGTGGGGGGTAGAAATGCTCTGGAAACCAGTAATATTATAAAGTTTTCTTCGCCTTCAATATTGCAGAAAATTCTCAGATGAGATAAGCCAAACGTATTTTTATAAAATTAGTGGTATCCAAACCATCGGGACTTCAACCCTATCTTCGCCAGTGCTAGAAGATGTTGCTGCGATCGACCCGTTATCTGTTCTACATTTATTGGATTCAATTTTTTAGTACTATTTTCCACACTATGTATTCTAGGCGCTGTAGCGATAGTACTAGTACCCGAAACGAAACACTATTGTCTGCAGATAAACTGAAACTTACAAGTAGAAATATGAAAATTGGAAAATAAAGCAGCGGTCTGGAAGACCGCTAAAAGCAATTAAAGGTTACTAGAATTTTTTGTCTTATTAAATTGCCGATTTCATAAATTAAATAAGACCAAATATTCTATTAAATTTTAGTGGTAAGAAAAAAACCCATAAATGTTGGAAGCCATGGTAATACATAGCTGACAAATTTCTGGTTCTTTTGAAGTCCAGTAAACATAATTTGAATCAGGAATATTAGCTAACGGAGTTTTTTTATTTTAATTAGTTATCAATAAACTTCTTTTATTTTATAAATTTCTGGTTTAATTAATTTGACAAAAGAAAAAAAAATCCGGAATATTGGCAGTATTCTACACTGTTAAAAATCTTCAGCTTTTGCTGCAGACACACTCCATCACTTTTAGAGAAAACAGTTACTTTACTATATCATGGAGCATTTTCATTGGTCAAAATAGAGATATTCTATAAAAGTGGTGGAGTGACTATGCAGCCAAAGCTGAAGATTTTATACAAAAAATGGAATTAATTCCATTGGGATTAGTACTTTCAGAATTACCTAATTCATTAATAAGGCTATTACGATTAATGTAACTTGAATCGTCATCAGAATCTGTAAATCTAAATTATCTTCACTATCAGAGGGTAAATTCTTCCAAATCTCAGCAATTTCTTTATCATTCAAATACTTTTTCGTATGTTTTGCAAACCATTCTCTCTCTCTCTCTCTCTCTCTCTCTCTCTCTCTCTCTCAAAACGTAAACAAAAAGTATTATATTGCTATAGATTTAGACATTAATGCACGCGGATACATATTTGTATCAAAAACACACAGATTTTAAATCTTAAAAATTTTACTTGAAAAAGTATTGATTTAATATTAGAAATACATAACTTGAACAACTAAGAAACCATTTCTTTTATTCGGTATTCAAAAATAAAAGCAAAATGTATAACGTAAATACATGAAAAATATGAACTCGTGTATAAAGTTTATTTTCTAGCATAGTATTTCGTAAACTTCGCTACCACATTTAAACCTACTCCAAATTAAAATGATGAAAGGAATATATGTAATTTTCAATTCATTTACTAACACAAACGAAATACTTCGTCAGAGGAAAAAGAAATATAATTTATTAGAATTTGGAATGAAACAAATGTTAAAAATTTTATATACTTATTTTTTTTTTAATTTTCATTAACAGACAGTGTTACCACTGAGTTACTTTTAAAAATTCAGATTATTTTATTGCCAACACTTAAAAAAAAAGTGTAAATCCTTTCTGTTCGCATTATTTAATCTGTCATTTACTTTAAAAAAATGGTGGCAATGAAGCAATCTGGATTTTAAAAAAGTAGCTCACTGGCAAAACTGTAACAGATATTCACCTATTAATTACGAGATTGGGACACAGTACGTCCCAGCGACTATTTCCTTTTTATTCTATTCGTAGAACTTTTTGAAAATTAATCTCAGCAATACACTAATACTACAATATTTTAAAGAGATATGTGTACCACGCAGAGATTTTTTTTGTAAATTGTGGTACGATTGAATAAAAAAATAGTCGCATGCCCTGTCCCGTAACCAAAAGGTTAACACATAGCTGCCAATTTTAACGCTTTTTTCATACCACTATTTTTAAACAGAAAAATTTGTGTTATTTAATCACCGAAAATTCAAGTTAAATAAGGCATATTTTTCTGTTGAAAATAGTGGTATTACAAAAGCATCAAAGTACACAGCTATATTAATATTTAAAGAGGTGTCTGAGCTGTTTTTAATTAGAAAAATTTCTTTATAAGATTATCTTTATATATTTTTCTGATAGGATTGCTCTTAAATCATTTTCCAACGAACATTCCTGAAACATTTTGTATTGCAACACTTCCCTTTGAGGAGGCAGAATTTTTCTCTGAAATAATTAAATTTATCTGGAGATGTGAGATCATTTTCATGATTTCATAGCACACTCTTAAAAAGAGTATAAAAAGAATAAAAAACCTTCCAAATAATGCAACTTTATGACACTAAATCTCATTTTGAAGTAAATTGTACAATATGAAATGTTAGATGTTAAAGTACCGATACTTCTGTTAATTTTTTAAATCTTGATACTACTTGAGATAAAATTTTCGGGGTATACCTAAGGTGTTCTCAATGCGCACCACTAACTAGATGCCAGCATGGGCGATTTTGGACCAATTCCTTAACCGACCCACTTCCTTTGATGATATTCGGGCAGGGCCTTGTCTGGTATTCATTCTTTTATCTGCAGAAACTGGCTGGACCGGGTCAGATTTTATTTTTTCGGACCGAGCCAGGATTGTACTTCTTTTCTACCCCGTCCCACGCTCATGATGGGATGATATTTTATTTATTTATTTTTGTAAAAATAAAGTAATGTACATTTGTTTAACAAAATCTTTAGAAATTTAATTTGGTTTAATAAATTACAGAAAAATATTTCTAAAAACAAACTTTTTTTTTGTAGAGTTTTTAAGTTGTGATCTTCTTTGACCATCTACTTCTTTCAGGCTAAACTACATTGATTTTCTTACTGAATCATCATTTGAATGTCATTGTCCAAATCAATTTTTTAATGAGTGTTTATGTACGCAATTGTCTAACTGGTCAGTAATATTATTGTTATTCCGTATTTCAGATTTTAATATACCCCTTATTTAATTAACCCCTTGATAGGCGGCTGCACATTATATATAACGCTTATTTTTAATATCCAAATGCCACAATGGCACCAGGTTTTTTGAATAAAATTTTGCTTTTATTATGTACGTGAAGACAAGCTTTTACTTATTTTCAAATAAAGTTTTTCGTCAATCCTGGTACCATTCAATCATAGGGGAGAATACTTCCGTGGCAAAAGGAGCCGTGGCTCAACTTCCGTGGCATTTGTCAAGCAATTCTGTTCTATTTATGGAACCATCCACAACTACCTAAAATTATTTAGTCATTAAAAACTTTTTATTATTTTAAGGTAATAGTTTTAGTTGTCCATTATTAGATGACAATGTACTTGGGTATCTCGTCAATTCGTCACGCACAATTCATCGCAACGTCAATTAATCGCAGCTAAAATAGTTTTCGAAGACGACGATGATAAAAAATCCCTTGCTGAGTGCTGAATCACATGCTGACTACTAGTGCATTAAACATGTATTTCTTTATTGGGAACTTCCCAAAAACCGCACATAAAAGAACTCCTCTCTATTTTAATGATTCATATTTTTAGTGTAAAACAGTAAAAGAAGAAATATATATGTATATAACTATTTTAATCTGCATTTAAAATCGGCCTTTAAAATGTTAGTTAAAATTCTCTATTTCTGAAAAAAATTATATAAATTATGATTAAATAATTTTACTAAATTAGCTTTACTTTTCATCAGCTTTTTCATTAGCTTACTAATCATCATCACCTTTAAAAACATTTTCGCTGAGATGAATTGACGCCACGACGAATTGACACTGCGATCAATGTGCGCGATGAATTGTTCCGCGATGAATTATGCATGACGAATTGACGCAGAAACATGTACTTGTACAATTGCTGCAAAAAAATCATTTTATCTAAGCCTATTTTTAAATTTTCAAAATTGACTTTTGAAATTTTTGATTTTTTTAATTCTGAATTAGTACTTTTTATCAAAAACAATTAATTCTATAGTTCTGCTATACTTTGTTTGAAACAAAGAATGAAGTTGGTTGGTTGATTGCTGGTGCTACGGTCATTTAATTTTTTTTTTTTTTTTTTTTTTTTTTTTTTTTTGCACACGTAGATTATACAGACCTAAACCTCCATTTAAAATGGAATACGAATTCAAAAGCACATAAATAATTACGTCTGGATAAAACTAAACTAAACTAAAATAATATTAAACTACAGACTTTTTTATGTTAAAAACATACATATAAACAAATAAAATACAAATGGTTAGACGTTTCGTGTACTGACGTACACCTCATCAGTAAAAAAACGTTAAAATGTGTTCTAGTTGTAATCGTAATACTGATGAGGTGTACGTAAGTACACAAAACGTCTAACCACAGTAGCGTAGACAGGGAGGGGGTCCAAATGCGCAGGATACCAGTAATATTGTAAAGTTTTTTTTCTCCTTGATTATCGCAGAAAGCTCTCCGAATATGATAAGGCAAAGAAAACTTTACAAAATTAGTAGTATCCAGAGCATCTGGACTCCAACACTGGCTACGCCACTCCTAACCATTTGAGCCCCACCAGTGGCTGAGAGGTTCTGCTCTCGAAGCTGGTAGACGGGAGGTGCTGGGTTCGATCCCAATCGCGCCCGTCGGCCTAATCGTACGGAGTTTTCGTGGTTTTCTTCGAGCCGTGGATTTATCCATGCGTAAATACGGGTTAGGTTCCCTTAGAAAGACCCCCACGAAGGGCACTCCCCCCCCGGGCCTATATCCCAAGTGTAGATAATTGGCCGTCAATAATCAACCCAACCCAACCCAACCTAACCATTTGTATTTTATTTGTTTATATGTATGTTTTTAACATTAAAAAAGTCTGTAGTTTAATATTATTGTATTTAATGGAATACGAACTACTACAAACCTCCAAAACTGATTGGGATTCAAACACCCATACCTCTTGTTTAGTAGCCAGCACCCTAATCACTAGACAAGCAGGGGGCATAGATAATAAGGATAATGACAAATAAAATATGTGGCAAATTCAAAGCTATTTCCAGAAAAAGTTGCAGTAATCGAGCAAATGACATGTTAAATTAGACGAATATTACTATTTATATATATATAAAAAAGTGATAGAAACCAAGCAATCTGAATAAAAAACACCTTCCCAATTTGGCCTCCTTTTTTATTCAGAATTCCGAAAGAAGAATTTTATTTTAAGTAATCACGAAATGTCTGCCGTTAAATAAAGCAAAAGATACTACTCGGAATTTTTGAATAAAAAAGAACGCCAAATGGGAAACACTGATTAGTATTTGACAGGACCACATTTGAATGCACATCACCGAACGGTACGGTCGGACGGCTTTTCCCGAATAAGTGAAAAGGGATAGAAATTCACATAAATGCTTCAACATTTGCATTCTGGCAAAAAAATAGAATATTTCATAGATCTTAAAATGTTCTGGTGCTGTTATTTTGTTTTTGTTCTTATGAATGAAATGTAGTAGATGGTGAGTAAATAAAATATTTTAACATATTGCGGACGGATAACGAAAATTTACTTCTTTATAATGCGTGTTTCATACAGCCATATCTCCTATCAGAAATTCTATCGAACAACATGCGGCTTATTTCTACGTGGCATACATTTAATTTTCTTTAATTAATATAAATTGAAAAATAAATAAATATTTTTTTTCCCTATAAGATTTGCAGCGCTTTATAGTATAACTATATATTCTTCATCTCGGTGTAGCTGCTTTGAAATTTATTATATTTAAAATGCCAAAAGCACAATTAGAAATAATATAAAGCAGGCGTGTCCAATTAATAGTCCACAGATTTAACATATTTCCGGAATTTTAATATTCGTCCGTAATAGTAATATTCGTTCAGAATAGTAACGTCGTTGGATGGTAATATATTTAACGATCGAAAAATTGTGATTAAATATGACGAATTTTTTTTTTCAGAAATAGCGAGAACAAGCACTTACAACAGAAAATGTTAGACACCCCTGATCTAAATCATATACTGAAAAGCTTCAAAATTATTATATGTATACAACAGCTACTTCTTTAATGCATAAAATGCAGTGTATTGTTAAAAATATCCTTTTATTTTATGTCAGGTATAACATAAGCAGTAGTTACTATGCATAGCAGATAACATTTATGCTTTTTTGTTACTATACTAATCTCTAACTAGTCTCACAGAAATTGTTGCATAACTTGATCGAAATATGAATAATAGGCTTGATTAACTCGATATTGTTTTTGTACTAAACATTATCTATAGGACTTTTATAATCAAAATTCATCTACTCTGAAGGCTCTAGCAATAGTACTAGAACTACAGCGCCTAGAATACATAGTGCGGAAAACGGCTACAAAATAGTACTAAAAAATTGAATCCGATAAATATAGAACAATGCTGAAAAGATGTCGATCGCAGCGACATCTTATAACAGTGACGTAGACAGGGTGGAGGTCCAGATGGTTTAAATACCAATAATTTTATAAAAATATTTTTGCCTTATCTAATTGGAGAATTTTCTGTGATATTGAAGACGAAGAAAACTTCATAATTTTACTGGTTTCGAGAGCATTTGGAACCACCCCTCTGGCTACGCCACTATCTGCTAGCTCTTTCCAACCCAAACATTGTATAAGAATCGAACTGAGAAAATGTTTCAGTTGGTGGTAAATATTTTAAATAATTAAATTATACCCTTTTTCCTTTGACTTGGATAGTGATTTTCATAAGCTTTGAAAATATGAATAATATTGATCATGGCCAAAAAACGTGATACGCATTCTTTTGAGCCTGGTTGCAGTACTCGATACAAGACAGCAAACTAGAATCTATCCCTATTTAGCATACCAAAGAATGAATCTCTGCTAGAAGAGTTTAAAAGATTAATTAATTCCCTGATATGATGAAAAACTAACTTCAAAATCAGTTACATCTGAAATATACACTTACAAGAAGATTTTATTAAAAGAAATTATGTTCATGTTGTCAATAATGAAACGGTTATTTTTGCTAGAGATAAATCTATTTTTAAAGCAGATGTCGCTGCGTTCGCCCTATTATTGTACCGCATCGTTGCACGTTTATCGGCTACAATTTTTTAGCACTTTTTAAAGCATTTACCAGTTTGGCTTTTTTTAAATTTCGAAATTTCGCATTCACACCAGAAATTCCCTATAATATTCTTTTCGTTATTTAATGGCAAATATTTCCCGACTTCTTAAAGTAAAAATTTTTGTTTCAGAATTTCCGGTTTGAATTCGAAAACGGTAAAACCGTTTTCTACAATATGTATTCCAGGCGCTGTACTAGGCATCTGGAGTCCAACCCTGGCTACACCACTCTCTAACCATTTGTATTTTATTTGTTTATATGTATGTTTATAACATTAAAAAAGTCTGTAGTTTAATATTATTGTATTTAATGGAATACGAACTACTACAAACATCCAAAGCTGATTGGGATTCAAACACCCATACCTCTTGTTTAGTAGCCAGTACCCTCATCACTAGACAAGCAGGGAGCATAGATAATAAGGATAATGACAAATATAATATGGCAAATTCAAAGCTATTTCCAAAAAAAGTTGCAGTAATCGAGCAAATGACATGTTAAATTAGACGAATATTACTATATATATATATATATATATATGAATTATAATATCTTTGAATTTCAAAAAACATATCAAGTTCTTGTAACATTCTAATTAAATCTCCAAAGAGATAATTAATAATAATGTGTAGACAGAATACCACATAGTTAATAAATTAACAAATATATATATATATATATATATATATACACTATATTGCCAAAGGTGACCGGTCACTTGCAATTTTAGACGTTTTGTTAACTATCTAGAAAAATACATGAGGAATTAACCTGAAACTGCAGGTGTGTAAACAGTACAGTATATGTTATATATTTCCGAGAAGATTTTTTCCCGAAACTCCATAGGGGACTGTCAACAAATTGAAAAAGAACGAATATCTTTTGAATTACCCTGTAAAAACTAATGTAGCAAAAGCGTTCAAACTCGAGATTATTAATACGTGTCTTATTGTAATATACTGTGTTTATTTTTATGAGGATAGAATGTATACTCGAAGAGAAATTAAGGTTTTATAAAAACAGTCCCAAATTTCACCAAGTTTTTTCTTATAATTTGCAGAATTCTTAATATAAAAAAAAGTTATTTTGAGAAAATATGTCAAACAACATTGTGCATAACACTCTGCAATCGGAATTAAAAAATAATAAAAATTGGATGAAAAATGAGCAGGTTTACTAAAAACTTTTTCACTGCGCATGCGCGAATGCAATCAAAATATAATGTGCAAAATGTATTAGCTAAATATATAGTGCAACTTTTGTAAAAGTCTCAAAATCATAGCTTGAAAATTCTGAAAATTATCGTTGATAGAATAAGCTCGAAATCCGTTGTTCCCAAAAAGAAGCAAAAAGATGAGAGGTTGTATCAAATATCTGTTGATTAGTGCCAAGATAGCGTACACAATATTGCACATACTACTATATTTGGATACAACCCCTCATCTTTTTGCTTCCTTTTAGGAACAACGGACTTCGAGCTTATTCTATCGACGATAATTTTCAGCATTTTCAAGCTATGATTTTGAGACTTTTACAAAAGTTGCTCTATATACTTCGCTAATACATTATGCATATTATATTTTGATTGTATTCGCGCATGCGCAGTGAAACATTTTTTAGTAAACCTGCTCATTTTTCATCCAATTTTTATTATTTTTTAATTCCGATTGCAGAGTATTATGTACAATGTTGTTTTACATATTTTCTCAAAATAACTTTTTTTTATATTAAGAACTCTGCAAATTATAAACAAAAAACTTGGCGAAATTTGGGACTGTTTTTATAAAAACCTGAATTTCTCTTTGAGTATACATGCTATCCTCATAAAAATGAACACAGTATATTACAATAAGCCACTTATTAATAATCTCGAGTTTGAACGATTTTGTTACATCAGTTTTTACAGGGTAATCCAAAAGATATTCGTTGTTTTTCAATTTGTTGACAGTTCCCTATGGGGTTTCGGGAAAAAATCTTCGCGGAAATATATAACCTATACTATACTGTTTACACACCTGCAGTTTCAGGTTAATTCCTCATGTATTTTTATAGATAGTTAACAAAACGTCTAAAATCGCAAGTGGCCGGTCACCTTTGGCAATATATATATATATATATATATATTAGCTGACATCTAGTTACATATATATGAGAATAACAATAATTTAAATAGAGACATATTGAGTTATAGGTATATTGATGATGTTATAATAGTTGGATTAAATAACGAAAATGTAAACCTAGATTTTAAATATTATCCAAATACTTTAAAACTAGAACTCTCCTCCCGAAATATTAAAAACATCAATTATCTGGATGTGAATTTAGTGTTGGAGAATGACAATTTAATAACAAGGGTTTACGACAAGAGAAATGATTTCGATTTTAAAACTTTAAAAATCTTAAATTTTGAATCGAACGTACATATTTCAGTATTTAGAAATGTATTTACAAACGGTTTAGTTCGTATTGAAAGGTTATGTTCAAGATTTGGCGATGCGGTTGGCGAGTTCATGGAGTGGATTAACATGGCATTGATGCAAGGTTACCCTGTGAACTTTGTAAGGAGAAACACGATCAATTTTATAGGTAGAAGTAAATATAGAAATGAAATGAATTCATTTTTGAATGCTAAGGGTGGT
Organism: Maratus michaelseni; assembly: GCA_963931845.1. Lineage (NCBI taxonomy): Eukaryota > Metazoa > Arthropoda > Arachnida > Araneae > Salticidae > Maratus > Maratus michaelseni. The sequence goes on along the minus strand of OZ007599.1, from coordinate 69,632,479 downwards.
CTTGATCAGTTGTTGGATGGATTCAGATAGAGTTGGTTGCTGCTGTGTGTAGCTTGGTATTTTAGTTGCTAGCTTGAATTAATTTGGTCTCGGCAGGAGAAGGGGGACGTTGTTAACGTAAAAGCCGGTTTTAACCCTGCAGCGCATGTTGTTAGCCATGCCCTCCTGCCTTCAGGTTTAATTTTCCTGGTATTGATTTTTCGTTAGTATTTTGAGCTTGGTTATTTTTGTTTTATAGTTTTAATTGGTTATAGTTTAGAGTTCAGTTGATATATTGTTATTTGTTTTGGCTACATAGCGTGGTTAATGTAAATGTATAATTGTGTTTTAGTAATATTATGTCCTGTGAGGTTCGGTGGCGTGTCTACGATTTCATTTGGGCAGTAATTTAATGTAGTTTCTGGTTTTTATGAGTCGCATGGATTGAGTTTAGGACTACTATGGGCGGTTGTCAGGTATGTCTTTTATACTATATGATATAATTTGGAACAAATTTTGGTCTACCATATAGTGTTTATTGTTGTTGTTTTGTGCTATTTTTACAGTTTGGTTTATAGTGTTGATATTTAAATTGTTTTATAGTTTTTTTTAATTGTTAAGTGTTTTTATAGTGGTTGCTAATATTGGTTTTTGCATATTTATTTTGTGAATTTCCTCATGTCTCTCGTCGTCTCTCTACGTGAAATTACGCAATGTGTATTGGGTGCTATGATGAATACAGTTAAACTGGGATAGACTGGAATATTGTTTTAGTGGTTGTGTTGTGGTGTGCATAAGTTATTTCAAAATATAAAATTTAAATATAATGAAAAGTACAAAATATGGTAATAAAGATACCGGCAAGATACGGAATTTTATCAAATACCGTAGTGCCCGGTCGGATCCTGATTACATGGTGGGGATCGGATCGTTAGAAAGCTACCATGCAAATAGTGTTTGCAGAGGTTCTGGAGTTTTAAGGAGTATAGCTTGTGAGGGTGATATTGTAGATGTTTGTGAGACGAGGGGGAATGAGGAGAGAAACAGAAAAGAAAAAATACAAAAAAAGAAAGATAATGTTACAAAAATAAATAAAAACAATGGTTTAAGTTATTCGTTGTGTGTAAACAGTTGTGGTAGTAAAAATAAAGGTGGGATGAGGTATAGGACCAGATATATTTATAATCAAACTTTAATGAACAAGAAAACATATGATAGTGATGGCGTAGGTATTGGTAAAACGTATAAAACAAGATGGTTTTATAATAGGTGTTTTGAGAGAGTACAGATTGGAGAAGGTCTTAAACTATTTAAATGTAGTGACAAAAGATGTAAAGTGTGTCCTTGTGCTGATATAGAAAGTGAGGGTGAAGTGTTTGAAAAGAAATGTATGAAATTCTGTAAGGTATATAACTGTGTATATAAATTGAGGTGTAATGTGTGTAACCAGATGTATATCGGGCAAACATCCACTCCAATAAATAAGCGAATTAATAATCATAAATCGGAAATAAGAAATCTTAAGACCAAAAAAGAGGATCAGGAGATTGAAATTACTCATTTTGCCGAGCACGGAGTGGACAATGTTAGAATATCTATATTAAAAATTGTCCCAAATAAGTTAGAAAGAATGATTTGCGAAAAAGAAATGATGATCAAATATGGAACGGTATACCCGTATGGTTTAAATGTTATGTTTAATCAGAATGTCCTACAGAATTTTAGAGATGGGAATCTGGATAACTCTATTTATGACAAAATAAAACATGATATAAGGAAAAAGCTTATCAATAGTGATATTAGACATAATATCGATTCGAATAATTCTAAAAATCTAAATACTTGTAAAGAAATAGAAAAATCAATATTTAATTGTGATAGTCATCGAAGAGAAAATGACATTAAGGAAATTATATTTAATATAAAGAAGAAATTGATTCCGGAGACTTTAATAACTTTACAATCTAGCAAAAGAAATGTTAATAACGATTTGGGTTTGGATTTATTGCGGTATAGAATCAAGAAACAGGATCTACAGAGATATTGCAATTTAAAGAACTGTCACAAAAGTACGGAAGAAAAGATCTATTTTATATTGGATTATCTGGGTAATTGCTATAAAGGAGTTAATTTTGATAAAATTTTAAACAAGTACAATGATCTACTACCAGTGAGTAAAGTAAAAATAACTAAGGCATTTAAATATGATAAGCCTTTAGGCCGTATTATGTTTAATTATAATGGATATGCAAAAGACCTAAAGAGGGGTATTGATGAAAGTACATGCAGTTGCAATGATGGAGAATTTATTAATTATATAGATAAATACTATGGACATGTTATTACTGGTAATTTACAGATTGTAAAAGACCAACAGCTGAGAAAGAGGATGGAATATGGCACAAAATATCGAATGAAACGAATTATAACGAAAAGTGCAGCCATTAAACGGTTTATAACTAACATAGATATTTTTATACAAAAATTGACTTATAAATATAGCTTACCAAGTAATGTTTTTGATGAGTGGAAATTCTACATTTTAAAAGAGTTAAAGAGAGAATATGTTAGAGATTGTGACGGAGTGTCTCAGGAGGATTATACTGGGTTAATTAACTCTATTAAAGAACTTCAGAGTAAATTTATAATTACATATGTCGATAAAGCTAACACAAGTTATGCATTAATCTGTAAAAAATTTTATGGTGAAATATTAAATGAGAGTTATAATAATAGCGATAATTATGAGCTGTTGAAGTCGAGAGTTTCAGTGATGGAAAACAGGGTTAAGGCACTATATAAAAAAGTTAAGTTAAAGCAGAAAAGTCAAACTTTCCCATATCTTGTTCTAGTGCCAAAGTTTCATAAAAAACCAGTGAAATTTAGAATTGTAACTTGTGGGTATGGTTCATACCTAGAGTCTGCTAACAAGAAATTGTTGGGAGTTTTGAGTGGTGTGTTTGATAGAGTGTTGAGTACGGAGTCCACATTTATTATAAAAAACAGTTACATTTTATTAGACAAATTGAAAAGATATCAAAATATAAAGAGTTTGTTTGCATATGATTTTGCAGACCTATACAGCACAATTAACCTACAGGACTTAAAGGAAAAGGTTATAGATTTTTATAATAAAAACGGCAATATAGATAGCGATAAAGATTGGTTTATTAACTTGTTTCAATTGGTAGTGCAAGAGAATTACTTGTATGAGGGGAGCAGAGTATTTAAACAGATCCGTGGAATCCCAATGGGGGGGAGTTGCAGTTCAATTTTAGCTGAGATCTACTTACATATATATGAGAATAACAATAATTTAAATAGAGACATATTGAGTTATAGGTATATTGATGATGTTATAATAGTTGGATTAAATAACGAAAATGTAAACCTAGATTTTAAATATTATCCAAATACTTTAAAACTAGAACTCTCCTCCCGAAATATTAAAAACATCAATTATCTGGATGTGAATTTAGTGTTGGAGAATGACAATTTAATAACAAGGGTTTACGACAAGAGAAATGATTTCGATTTTAAAACTTTAAAAATCTTAAATTTTGAATCGAACGTACATATTTCAGTATTTAGAAATGTATTTACAAACGGTTTAGTTCGTATTGAAAGGTTATGTTCAAGATTTGGCGATGCGGTTGGCGAGTTCATGGAGTGGATTAACATGGCATTGATGCAAGGTTACCCTGTGAACTTTGTAAGGAGAAACACGATCAATTTTATAGGTAGAAGTAAATATAGAAATGAAATGAATTCATTTTTGAATGCTAAGGGTGGTCTTGATCAGTTGTTGGATGGATTCAGATAGAGTTGGTTGCTGCTGTGTGTAGCTTGGTATTTTAGTTGCTAGCTTGAATTAATTTGGTCTCGGCAGGAGAAGGGGGACGTTGTTAACGTAAAAGCCGGTTTTAACCCTGCAGCGCATGTTGTTAGCCATGCCCTCCTGCCTTCAGGTTTAATTTTCCTGGTATTGATTTTTCGTTAGTATTTTGAGTTTGGTTATTTTTGTTTTATAGTTTTAATTGGTTATAGTTTAGAGTTCAGTTGATATATTGTTATTTGTTTTGGCTACATAGCGTGGTTAATGTAAATGTATAATTGTGTTTTAGTATATATGTATATATATATATATATATAAAGTATTAGAAACCAAGCAATCTGAATAAAAAACACCTTCCCAATTTGGCCTCCTTTTTTATTCAGTAATTCCGAAAGAAGAATTTTATTTTAAGTAATCACGAAATGTTTGCCGTTAAATAAAGCAAAAGATACTACTCGGAATTTTTTAATGAAAAAGAATGCCAAAGTAATCCTGCTCCCATGTGGAAACACTGATTATAGTATTTGGCAGGACCTCCACAGTAAATAAATCCAAACGAAACAAATTTCCACAATTTTTTTCACACTTAAAATCTAATTTACAACTTGAAATATGAAAATTGGGAAAAGAAGAGGTCTGTGAGACCATTAACATCAATTAAAAGTAATTACAAAGGGTATAGCTGGATAAGCATGGGCAACATGCCTTTCAATCAATTATCGTGATCTTTTCCCATATGTGTCTACCTATCTGACAGTAAATTTCCCTTATTGTCACTTTATAAATATTAATATTTTATGACATAAACAGAAAAATTAGCTAACGAAATTTATTTGTTTTCTATGTAGTTACCAATAAACTTCTTTTATTTTTTAAATTTTCTGAATTCAGTCGATTTGAAAAAACAAAATCCGGAAGGTTTGCAGATATGGTAATGGAATTACATTGCGATCAGCACTGTCAGAATCACCCGAGTCAGTGTCATTAACGGGACTATTACAATTAATTTAACTTGAGCGTCACATCAGAATCTGTAAATTCAAATTATCTTCACTATCAGAGAGTAAACTCTTCAAAAATTCACAAATTTCATCATTCAAATATTTTTCATACCTTTTGTAAAACTGCTATCCATTCTAAAAAAAAATTCTAAAAAAATAAATAGAAAACAACGCTTAAGTAAAGAAAATACAATTAAAAAATTAATTTAGAATCTATAAACAGCATTTGTAAAATTCAGATTTTAATACTATGAAAATAATTTTGGGGTAAATGTATTTAAACAAAAAGTATTGATGTATTGATAAAGTCGGAAGTGCATACCTTGAACAACCAAGAATTTTTTTTCTTGTATTCAGCATTCAAAAATACAAGCAAAATGTATAATGTAAATCTGTAAAAAATATGAACACGTGTATAAAGTTTTGTTCTCTACCACGGTGTTTCGTAACCTATTTTAACACAACTAAACTCTCTCCAAATTATGGCGATGAAAGGACTTTTCAAATAATTTACTAACACAAACAAAAGGCTCCATCAGAGCAAAAAGAAAAATAATTTATTATAATTTCAAATGAAAGAATATATATTTGTTTTATTTTCATTAGCATTAATTAACAGTTAAAGATCTATCTAATAGTGATGGGCCGAAAAAATTATTTTGATTTTCAAATGAATCATTCAGGCATGTGCAAAGGCATAGCTCGATTTTTTTAAATCAATTACCAGCCGAAATTTTGTAAAAAAAAAGAGAGAAAAGATACATTTTTATTTTAATTAGACGCGGGTTAATAGTAGAATTTTTTTGATCGAGAAATCAATCTTTATTGTACAATATTCGCAAAATGACAACGGTTTTCACGTACTGTATATACTCGCGTATAAGCCGACCCCCAAATTCGAAATTAAAACAGGTTTTATACAGAAATTCAGAATGGTTTTTAAGCCTTAAATACACTGGCGGAAAAAAAAAATCCCAACACCAAGAAAGACTTGTGTTAGATAAACGAAATTTGGTAGGTGTGTTTATACATCTGAAAGATGACATCGATTCAAATTTCGCGACTCGCGCATAAGTGTGGCGCTAGTGGCGCCACTCAGAACTTGCAAATCAGAATTGCTTTAAATGCGTGCTGTAAAGTTCGTGAGCGTTATTTATCTTCAAAATTTGACGTATTGAGTTGATGTTAGCCAAAAATGCCTTTAAGAGCCTACGCTAGTCACACGAAGAAACGCTCCAGCTAATGTTAAGTCTATGGGAAGGTTATCGCGCGATTTCTCGCTCGCATTTTAATATTTTTAAATGATTCTTTTTGCATAGGATAGCTGAGGTCAATCTCTAACGTTGTTAGTTTTTACTTTTTTGATTTTGGTTACGGTTTTTTGTAAGCGGACATTTTAAATTTTGGAACCGGTTGGAACCGGTTCTGAAAGTGAAATTACCCTTATATAAAAAAACTGGAACCAAAATCGAAAAAGTAAAAACTAACAACGTTAAACATCGACCTCAGCTATCCTATGCAAAAAGAATCATGTTAAAATATTAAAATGTGAGCGAGAAATCGCGCGATAACCTTCCCATAGACTTAACATTAGCTGGAGCGTTTCTTCGCGTGACTAACGTAGGCTCTTAAGAAGACGAAGAAGCCATTATCAACAACTCACCGAAGTTGAACGAGTTCGTATGATAGGGCTACGAGAAGCTGGATTTTCTTTCCGCGATATTGCAGAAAGACTTGGCCGGAATGTATCCACTGTGCATGATTGTTGGGAGTAGTGGTCAAGGGATGGTACAGGCTCAAGAAGACAGGGTTCCGAACGGCTACGTGGCACTACTGAGAAGGAAGATTGCCGTATTCGGCGTACGGCTGTGGCGCATCTTACTGCGTCTGCTCAAGAAATTCGAGCTGCAGTTGGTACCACAGTGACACAACGAACTGTTAGAAACCGGTTACTTCAAGGGAAGCTCCGAGCCAGGCGTTCTGTAGCGTGCATACCACTAACGCCAAGTCATTGTCGTTTGCGTCGCCAGTGGTGTCAAGCCAGAGCTCATTGGAGGACGGAGTGTAGATCTGTTGTGTTTTCTGATGAAAGTACACTCATGTCCAAAATTAAGGTCACAAACATAAAATCTGTGAAAACTGATGGACTATTCACTGTGCTGCCACGAAATTTGGCACAGAGGTATATTACAATAGGAGAAAAAATATAGCAACATAACAATATGGAGAAGATTTTAATTGTGAATTAAGATACAGGATATATCAAAAAGTGTTAAATCATGAATCAGATATAAAGCATTTATTTCAGGGAAGGTATGTCTAATATAGAGTGTGACCACTGTGCACTGCTATACAAGCCTCACAACGAGCTGTCATACTGTTTATGAGGGTGTCAATAAATGTTTGTGGCAACAAAGTCCATTCTCCCAAAAGCGCGGCTTTTAACTCCTGGTGAGTCATGACAGTTGAGTTACGCTGAGCAATAGCTCTTCCTAGACCATCCCAAAGTCACCAGGAAGGCCGGCCAAGACCGACACAGAGCAACGACACCTGCACAGAATAGCTTCTTGGCATTAAGCGCACGACGACATATGCTGGAAACGACTCCTCAGCTTGCTCGTGACCTTACTGCTGCGTTTGGAATAAGAATTTCCAGGCAAACAGTATATAGACGTGTAGCAGGGAGGACCCTTTACGCCCGGCGTCCAGTCGTGTGTGACCATTTCACTGCATCGAACAGGAGAGATCGGTTGTTGTGGAGTCGAAGACATCAATCTTGGACGCAACAATAATAGAGGTGAGTTCTTTTCAGAGATGAGTCGCGATTCACCACACAAAGTGATTCTCGTCAAATCTTCATCTAGAAAGAACGTGGAGCTCGCTATCATCCCTCCTACGTAAAAGAAATCGACAGATTTGGTGGCAAAGGAATCCTTGTCTGGCGCGGCATAATGTTGGGCAGACCTACCCCACTGCACGTCTTCGAAACGGGTACTGTCAACGCACATCGTATAGGGATGAGGTCCTTGAAGCCTATGTGAGGTTGTTCCGGGGTGCTGTAGGTCCAGACTTCATATTATGGACGATAATGCGAGGTCACACAGAGCTCACACTGTTGATGATTTTCTTGAAGAAGAGGATATTCACCGTATGAATTGGCCCTTGTGGTCTCTGGAGCTCAATCCTATTGAACATGTTTGGGATGGTCTAGGAAGAGCCCTTGCACAGCGTAACCACACTCACAGGACCCATCAGGAGTTAAAAGCCGCGCTTTTGGAAGAATGGATTTGTTGCTACAAATATTTATTGATACCCTCGTAAACAGTATGAAAGCTCGTTGTGCGGCTTGTATAGCAGTGCACGGTAGTCACACTTCATATTACACAGACTTTTCCCTGAGATAAATGCTTAATCTCTGATTCAGGATTTAACACTTTTTGATATGCCCTGTATCTTAATTCACAATTAAAATCTTTTACATATTGTTATGTTGCTATATTCTTTCTCCCGTTGTAACATACATGTGTGCCAAATTTCGTGGCAACAGAGTGAATAGTTCATCAGTTTTCACAGATTTTATGTTTGTGACCTTAATTCTGGACATGAGTGTAGGTTCTGCCTTGGTGCCATTGATGGCCGTGTGTTGGTCAGAAGGAAGTCAGGGCAACGCCTACAACCAAACTGTCTGCGGCCTAGACAAAATGGACCTACACCTGGAGTCACATTCTGGGGAGCAATTTCCTATGCCAGCAGGAGCACTCTAGTGGTTATCCAAAAAAAATAATGAATGCAAATTTGTACGTCAATCTGGTAATTCAACCTCTAGTGTTGCCATTCATGAACAGCATTCAAGGGGGAGTTTTCTAACATGATAACGCTCGCCCTCATATCGCTGTTGTAACGCAACGTGCTCTACAGAGTGTCGACATGTTACCTTGGCTTGTGAGATCACCAGATCTGTCTCCAATTGAGCACGTATGCGATATCATTGGATGACAACTCCAGCATCATCCACAGCCAGCACTGACCATCCCAGTATTGACACAACAAGTACAACAAGCATGGAACTCTATACCACAAAGTGACATTCGGCACCTGTATGACACAATGCATGCACGTTTGCAGGTTTGCATTCAAAATTCTGGAGGTTACACCGGCTATTAATGTAACAGCATTTCACATTTGAAATGCATTTTCTTCAGCTTAAATTAACCTGTGATCTTGAAAATCTAATCAATTAAACATGTTAACTAGACAAATGCATTGTCCAAATTTCATTACTCTACAATATTTTTTTCTTGGTGTTGGTATTTTTTTTTCCGTCAGTGTAATTTAGAATTAAATGATATTAAATAGGCGTAGAAAACCATTCTGAATTACTGGTATCAAACCTGTTTTCATCTCGAATTTGGGGGTCGGCTTATACGCGAGTATACGGTTATGAGAGATAAATAAGTTTTTCGAGCTGGGAAATTTTCACAGATTTGTCTGAATATCGACATACATTTTCTTTAAGTTTTTCGATTCGAAATGATATAGTCAAACTGTAAAGCTTTTTCTCTGACTGTCGAACAAAAGTATAAAGCTGTAATATTAATATCACTGTAATTTTTTTTAATGAAAAAAAGGTGATTATTCCAACATGGTCTAAAAGAACTTAATTATGTACATGAAGATGAAGCTTGAGCGTATTGACCATTACTCACCGCTAAATCTGCAAAATTATATGAATTTAAATAATGGATGTATTGAAGTGAATCCTGCAGTTCAGAGAACGAGTTATCTCGGGCTTGACAGTCAGAGGGTTTAAAATTTATACTATAAGATAAACAAGAAAATTGCTTTTGAATATAGCTATTCACTTCTTTTTTGGACTGAATATCAATGCTTTCCATCTTCGTGCAGGGATGTCAAATTTCCGGATTTTTCACTGCCACTATTTTAGAACAGTAAACTTTGCCTTATTAAATTTTTGCAATAAATAAAGAGAAAATTTCGATTTGAAAATGTGTTAGTCAAAAATCCGAAGGGATGACATCCCCGTTTGCGTTATACCCAGACGGATGGGGTGTTATGGACAAATTATTTTCTTATATAGAAATCTTCTTCTTATGTAATCGCAGAATTATGTAATTAAATAGTGGTTACCCTTTTAGGTGCAGCAATGTGCGTATCCCACAAGTTGGAACGTGAAAGACATCAGGAGACGCATAGAGGTTACATTTTATTTCATATATTAGTCAATACTTAATTGAAATTTTCATAACAAAATGGATATGTTTTTCTATTTTTAAATCAAATAACAGTACCGTAAAAAATTACCGAAAAGGGAGATTGGATAAATATTCTTTTCGTATACGCACGGGCACACCGGTATGAATGTATTTGACTTAGCACTCGGGAAGTACGAAGCCACCATACGGCTTTGTTGTTTTATTGATATAGTACCTTGTTATAAGTGGAGGTAGTGGGTGTAAATTTGATTGTACTAAAGATATTCTATCTTAACCCTACAGTGCATGAATTTTTCTTTTAGAATTGTGTTTTTTTATATTTATATTAAGAATTCGACACCAGACATTTTAAGATAGATTTTTAACTTTATTTAGTAACATATTTATGTTATTTTAACAGGATTAATATTTCTATATAAATGTAGTGGTTGCAAAGAACTTGATTTATTTATTAAAAGTTAAATAGAAAGTGTTGCCAATTGGCTACACTATGCACTGTAGGGTTAAAGAGTACGTGTAAAATCATTGCCCACTTAATACTAGGCCTACGCACTGACACAAAAATGGCGACTGTCGTACGCATATTTTTTTCAGCATTTGTACGGTCCCTTGAATTTTATGTACCAGTATTTTGTAAACGTATTTGTCGCCTTGTTTAATCTCAGAAAAAGAAGGCAAATAACACTTTTAGAAAATACTGGTATTTAAATTTAAAAAAATCAGCTTCTATCATTTTATATGATTTTTATCGTTTGGGGCAGTCTTCTGTTTACATTTTCCTTTAAAACAGGGATGTCCAACCTTTTTGACAGTGGATGGGAGTGCTTGTAACCTCTATTCCCAAATAATATTCTTCGCATTATTTAATCGCAGGTTTTCTGTCATTAAATAAGGCAAATTATTCTGTTCAAATATAGTGATAGTTTGTCTACCCTTGCTTTAACCGCTTTCTATTATCTTTTACTTTAATCCATTTGTTCCGAGAATTATTTCTTAAGATTCTTGCACTTTCGACATACAACCAGTTCCTTCATCATCTGTTATTAATGACTAAGAGTATATTTGGATGTTATTGTGGAATTATTGGTTGTTTTTTGCATGGCAGGAAAACTTGACAGTGTGACTGATGCACATTCAAATAAAGTGGAAATCCACAGTGCAACACCAAATTTTTATGTTCGCGAAAATGACAATGGTTTTGACGTACTATGTATATACTCGCATATAAGCCGACCCCCAAATTCGAAATGTAAATAGGTTTTATACCAGTAATTGAGAATGGTTTTCTACGCCTTATTTAATCTCATTTAATTCTAAATTATTTAAGGCGTAGAAAACCATTCTGAATTACTGAAATTAAACTTCATGCAGTAAACAAAACTAACTGTAATAGTGAATAGTTACGAATTTGCATTCTATATTTTTGACACTGACATCGTAATTTTTAACCCTTTGAATACAACTATTCCCAAATAGTAAGATTTGCTTTATTTAATCGTAAATTTCTGTTATTAATTAATTCGTGTCATTAAATAAATTAGAAATTACTGTTCTGAATATCTAAATAAAAGAGGAGTCCTAACTGGCAAACCTGTTTAGAACCAATGCTTGACACCAATGCTCTGGAAACCAGTAATATTATAAAGTTTTCTTCGCCTCCAATATCCCAGAAAATTCACCGATTAGATAAGGCAAAAATAGTTTTATAAAATTAGTGGTATCCAAACCATCTGGACACCCCCCCCCCCCTGTCTACGCTACTGCTAGAAGATGTCGCTGCGATCGACCCGTTACCTTTTCAGCATCGTTCTACATTTATCGGATTCAATTTTTTAGTAGCCGTTTTCCACACTATGTATTTTAGGCGCTGTAACTGAGGGTTCCGTACCATTATGTCATATTACTGTAAAGCATAGTAAGTAGGGTAAAACAAAGTACCTAATGGTTTTCCTTTGAAAGTCTAGAAGGGCGGAAAAATCGGAAAAATCTGCGCTATTGAAATACCACACCTGTTGCCACAGAAAAATTCTTCTCCACTTGGGAAAAGGCGTTTTCTAGGAGCAGTTCCAAATTTTGGTGGTAGGGTAAAACCGGCTACTAATCAGAAATTAAGTTTTTACACTTCCAGTAACAAAAAGCTTTATTGTAATGAATTTTGAATCAAACTTTAAAACATATATAGATTTTTTAAGTTCAGTAACTTTTCTTTTCAGATTAACAAGCAATTTTTAATGTTGTCATGTAATGGTTTTCTCAGTTTTTACTTCTCATATCTGCTGCACTCTTCATGTGCCCACTCTTTGCAGACAGAACATTGTATCCATCCTTCACCACCTGTTGAATGAAGAAGCAATTAATTGCAGAATTCAGTGCAATACCATGGGTACCCGTTTTTGCCCCAACAGAGAAGACCAAAATTCAACAGGGTCTTTCTCGTGGATTGCTAGACGTACACCCTTCTATTTGGCATCGAAATATCACGTGAAAGCTATAGAAAACAGCGGTTTACTTACCTAAATCGATTCATCATGCTGAATATATTTAAAGGGCAGAAAAGATGGCGAAAAATTAAAACATTTGAGGTGAATGTATTTCTAATAGCATTTCACAGACACAGAGATTCACTTTAAAAACGATGGTACACTGCTAGGGGACGCTAAAGGATCTATAGTTAAGGCGGGTGCTGTCCACAGGGCAACACCTATCAGCGAGAAAGTAGAGTAGCCAGTTGGACTCTACTCTCCTCTACTTAATTTCTTCACAAATATACAAAATATTCCGTTATAATACATTAATTTGGCATTGATCCCTATTATGGAAATTCATGTGTTTGCCACGTAATAAATCGACATAGAATTGTAAGTTAACGGTTTTCGGATTTTTTTTCCTTTATATTTTCTATAAGACCTTCCTTCGTGCCAATTTTCAAGGTGCTAGGTCATTCTGAAGTACATTATAGATTTATTCTCAAACTTATAACAGGGTTCGTACGCCTCCTTGAATTTTGCGACCAGGAAATTCTTCGGTACCAGTATTTTCTTACAGAAAATCTCTCCTTAAAAGAAGGCAAAGTTTCTCGAGTTTAACGTAGATTTATTTTTATGTTAAAAAAATACTGGTATTGCTCCTGGAAAATTCCCTGATCCGCGTACGAACCTTGTTATAAGATAGTTTTAGTTGACTTAGAACATTGAAATTTGGCACGAAGGAAGGCCTTCTAACCTTTAAAGGCTATATATAGGCTTTTAAAGGAAAAATCCGAAAATCATTAATTTATAATTCTATGTCGATTTATTACGTGATTTTCCGTAATCGCGGTATTTCCAAAAGCGTTGTTTTAAGGCCATAACTTTTTTGTTTTTTGCATTAAGCTGAAAATTTTTACACAACAATAGGACCATGGACCTTAATATTTGATATTAATTTCAACTTGATACACTCAGCCGTTCCTGAGAATAAAGATCTTGACAAAAAACGCAGAATAAAGTGAGACTATAAGGGCTCCGTTTTTTTCCTTTTGAGGTAGGGAATCCCAACAAGTGGGTATAAGTGTGATTAAAGATCGACAAAGGGTTTCGTTTAATATTCTTTTCAAAACACTTTATCCCTTTTTTAATAAATCCAAATAAATTTCATTTTCCAAAAAAAAAGAAAAAAAGGTCCTGTTTTTTATAAAGTAAAAATTTACCGGTCTATTTTTCTCGTTTTTTCGAATATCTGAACCGGCCCGATACCGGGCGAAGCCCGCTATTATACTATGTCATAATAATATCCGTCATGTGGACTGAATGCGATTAAAAAAAATCAATTTCAAAATTAAACATGTTGTATAGAGACCTTCAAAATGTTAAAATATGCGAATATTTCCATAATCGGGTTTTTATCATGATTCAATACGTTCCTCAAACTTATATATTTACTATTCTCTATTACTCATACTGATACTCTCTTTGTATTATTCTCAAACATTTGAAAAATCCGTTATGATGTCAGATTAATTTTCTTTTTAATTCTCTAATGACGTCATATTAAGCTGTTTTCTGTATTTACACTTACTCATACTCCTTGGATTATTGAGAAATGTTTGAAAATTTCCGTTTTATTACCAAATATGACATCGTATTAATCTTTTTTTTTTTTCAATTGGTGAAACTTTTTATTTCATTTTCATTTTTCACGTGGAAATCTTTCAATAGAAAATTAACTATTGTAGAAATAAGTTTATTGTTGATTTTTAACTGTTGGCAACTGCTATATCGAAAAATGTTTAAATATAATAAGAAAAGGCTGTTAGATTTTTGGTTTTTTAGCTCTTTATATTAAAATAATACGATTTTTTCAAATTTTAATATTTTGAGCTTCATATTAGGTATTTAGCTATAAGTACACAAATTTTCATGTTTGTAAGTTATATAGTTTCTGAGAACGGCTCTGTGACGGACAGACAACGGAGCGGGAGTAATAGGGTTTTGTGAGATGAACGAAACCCTAAAAATTGATAAATCCCGTTATGGGGACCACGGTGGACCACGGATAGTGGATTAAAAGAGGGAGAAATTACTGTTATTTATTTCACTATTTATTTCTCATTGAATGCAAATATACATCAGCAATTTTTTAAATACCTCTCTGAAATCAAAAAGTCTGTTGTAAAATTCTTCTATTGTTCTTCATGCGTGATATTTATTGTTAGGTATCTATACTAATAAAATGAAGTTTTTTCTCAGTGTGTGTTTGTTGGCGATGGTTAGCGAAATCTACAGCTCGGACACGGCTGAAAATTTCGATTTAGGTAGTCCAAGGAATGTCCTGATGCACATGTTGCTTAGGTTTTTAATTTGATAATTAGGCGAGGCATGTAATTAGGTCATAATGAACAGAGAAAAGTATCTTCAACTAGGTAAATTATATTCAATGGTTGGAATATCACATGGTATACAGGAGTTTCCGTGTTATTTCAGATTCATCGTGTAAAAATGCTATAGTTATAGCTCGGATGAATGAAATTAGCGCTGTAGTTCGCAGCCTTGTCCAACAAATTAGGGTGAAATATGCCAGCCAGGATGTCGTTGGGATAGCTCAGTAGGAAGAGCGTTGGCCCGGCAAGCCAAAGTACCCAGGTTCGAGTTCTGGTCCCGGCATTTTTCGCTCTGTTGGAATAAATCTCAACTGTGATATTCCAACCATTAAATATAATTTACCTAGTTGAAAATACTTTCCTCTGTTCATTATAAGTAAAAAACTTTTCTGTACGCACTTAATGTGGCATTTAGAGATTAATATTAATTAACCCAAAAATGAACCACCGCCCTTCAAACGGTTAATGCAGGACTCGGAACAGTCTCTTTTTTGGCCACCCCCTAATTTTTTAACACCAAATGAAAATATTTCGATTCTAACCAGTAATTTGTTCTCAAAATAAATAAAACATAAAATCACACAGAAGTGATCTTACATAAAACAGTTAAATAGTTTTAAAATAAAAATTGTGGTGCAAAATATTTTTATAAAATTTGAGTAATGTTCTCCGTATGTTTAGGGTTAAAATTATTTTTGTGAAAGATTACTACAACAGTTGCAAGAAAAAGCTCATCACGAAGCGGATTTCTACGACATTTGCAAGATAAATCTAAAAAGAAAATTTTCTTAAGGAAATAATAATGGTCAAAATTTTGATTTGGTCTCTCTTTTCTCCGACGCCTGTTAATAGTATCCAGACGCGATTTCAAATTTAAATTTCGTGACTTTAAAAATATATATATTTATTCTGAAATAAATGGTTTTCATATAACATTTTATACAATTAGATCAATATTTCTAAAGTTAATGGTTTAGAATATAATTGCCAACCTTCCAGTTTTTTTCCAAGATAAAATAATTTTCGCGGCGCCATAAAATGTATTTAATAAAATTATTTCATGAACTGACTTGTTTCTATGTGGATACTTATTTGGTTTTATATAATAAAAAAATCTGGTTGAAAATTTGTTTATTTGACTTTTAAAAAACTGGAAGGTTAACCTATTCATTGCCAACCACGAGTGAGCCCGGGCCTTAAATGTACCTAAAATCAGTGTTGAATGTGTTTATATATTTAACCCTTAAATGCATAGTGTATCAAATTTGCATCACTTTTTATTTAACTTTTAATAAATAAATCACGATCTTCGCAACCACTATATTTATCTTGAAATATTAATCCTGTAAACGTCTCATAAATATGCTGTTAAAATTCTATCTTAAAATTTCTGGTGTCTAATCCTTAATATACGTATAAAAAAACACAATTCTTAAAGAAAAAATCATGCATTTAACCCATTCGCTACAAACCACGAGTATACTCGTGGTTTTTCAATATAAAATTACGAATTCGTACCGGAAATTTCGATAGAGGAATTTTTATTTTATGTAATCACGAAATGTCTGTAATTAAATAAAGTAAATATTGGTATTAGCTTTTTCTGATATGAATTCGAACTTTCTAAATAAAATAAAATTCCGGTAATTTTAACCCAGCAGTGAAAGTGTTAACAGCTATGCAGTTTAGGAATTAGCTAAGCTATTGGATAACTATAAAAAGAGACATCGTGTATAAATGGATGTGATAAAAGAAATGTAATCTTGTAAATAAAATGATAAGAATGCTCGTGTATAGATAGTAGAGATCTGCACGGCACAAAGGTCGTAACCGACAAAATGAGGTCAAACTTTCAAAGGGGTCGGCTGAATAAAGACAATTTTTTTAATGAACTGGGCCGATAAAAATATTAAACGGGCCAGCGGGCAGATAATCCGTTTGACCGGCCCAATATAACAAAGAATCAATCTACGCCGATAAAATAGGAACAATTTTCCATAGCCATGACTAGGGTAAGAATAAGTATAAATGTGATGCTAGTTTGATAACACAAATAAAGAAATATAACATATCCAGCTCAGAGATCGGCATCAGGCAGTTACATTGTGTCTGTACCCGAGCTTAATTTTTTCAGCAGCCAGGATCAAGCTTCATTTTTTTTCTCTACATACTCGGGCTGCACCGAGCCAGAACTGGACTTAATTGTTCCCTGGACATATCGGACAGGCAATTTGTTTTGTAAAAATAGTAATAGCGATGATGAACGTTGATACTATTAACAAACGATGATGAACGTTTGTTAATAGTATCTTTAAAATTATGCTTTAATAAATTACAGAGAAATATTTTCAAAAATCTACATGTTTTTTCAATTATACGGCTTCAAAAGTTATGTTGTTCTTTTCCCCTTTTATTCTAAACTTCATTTTTTGAAAATGAGTCTTTATTTGAATGTCTAAGTAATCATTAATATTGCTATTCTGTATTCTATGGCTTGCGAACATACAGTAATCTAAAATATACGGTATAATTTTCCCATAAATAGATGTATGCAGTATTCTTTAAAAGAATCTTAATTGTATATATTAAGAGAAATCGGATTTTTTTTTTGTAGAAATCGAGTCGAGCCTGATTTCACTGTTTTTTTCACGGACCGGGCCAAGATAGCTTTCGTTCGACCGGGCCTGGAAATCTCGGCCAGTGCAGACCTCTAATAGCTCTCAGTGTTTCAGGCTCTCTCGATGATTTCTGGCGCTATTTTACAACTTTTAAATAGGATTGTAGAAAATAAATGGTTTTAGTATATGTATGCATCTTTAAAACGATTAAATAATGTTCTGTATGGTGTTGGAAAAGAATATATGTGTTAAATAACTAATAAATAATAAGAATTGTAATAAATAAATAAATAAATAACAACTGTGATTAATAAATAGGGGTGATCTCTTTCATAAGCATTAAATGCAATATCCCACTGGCTAATAAAAGGGGTATTTGTACATAAGGCATTTTGTTTACAAATTATTTTGCAAATATGCATTCAAAAACTGATAAGCAAAACGAATTTCTATCTCCATGGCTTCACGGCTCAAATAAACATGTTTTGACTCAAAAATTGTATTTAATAAAATGTAACTTATTTGAACGCGATACTTACTTGACTTCCAATATTAAAAAAAATTATGCGTCTAAACATGTTTATTTGAGCCACGAATTATACGCTAAAAATTACGGAATATCTTTACTTTTTTAGAAGTCGTTTTAGTTATTTTAAAAATTGATTTACCACCAAGAAATGTTTCTCGGAGCATACATGTTATTAAAAGATGGGCAAGTTGATTCAATTTTTTGCCTTGTCATTTCCGTTTTTTCAAGGGAATCCAGCGTTGTGTAGCAATGCTGCGAACACAATTGAGTAGAGTAGAGCCATTGGGGTAATTCAGAACAAGCTCATGTGAGAGCGGCCGATACTAAAGTGAAGTAAAAATCAAAGGTTTACATCTCTGTTCAGTGTTACCAGTAGGCTATTTTTTTTAAATTCAGATTGCGGTACTTCTCCATTATCCCGTCAACCACTTTCCATTAACAAAAAAAAAAAAAAAAAACTGTCGCCAAATTATAGGATTTAATGAGGACATTCATGATCATGATACCACATTCACTTGACGTCAGATTTGTTACATGTTCTCAATTTTAGACCAAATTCCATGTGTCCCGAATATGGAAGATTGTCGAAAAGGTATCCTGTCTAAAAAAATAATAATAATGCTGGGCAAAATTCTCGTCTTAAAAGTTGTGGGATAAAGCTGTTTTCTTCAAAATTCCTTGTTTATGATTTTGTATCGTGCTGTTATATTTAAATTTCCTGAGTAACGTAATAAACTCCAATAATAACGGAAGTTTGGAAGAAACTGAATGCTCTTTATTTAGTCAGAAAATGTAAACAGATATAGCATATAAAATGTACATATCTGACCAGCCAAAAATAAACGTTAATGCAGTTACAAATGTGATTTTGGAGCCATCAATCGATGTTTCTTTCTTAATAGATATTTGATTATCACAGTTTGTAACATTACATTGCCTTTGTTTATCGTTTTGCAGATAAAGTATCATATCATGTCCATTAATGCACGTTTTTTTTTAATGGCAGAATCCCATAATCTTGAAAATAGCTCATTGCGCCAAGTTCTGTAGATGGAAGATCACAGATCTTTATAATTTTTTGTGAAAATGCGAGAGAAAGCAGAGAAATAGCAGTTAACTAATATCCTTCATTAGAAAAATTAAACTGGCTTATCCACAAAATAAATAACAAGAACGGAAAACCATGCGTCAAGCATAGACTATGAAACACTTTCCAACACTTCTAGAAAACTGTAACAGAACTTCACCGTTAAATGAGGTGAAAGAAGATATGTAGTAAACAGTTCAGGAAACATCTTACACATTTAAAAATCCAATTTTAGCATTTAGCTTAAATAGTCAAAAAAGTAGTCAAATTATTTTGTGCAGCCCTGTGTATGATCTACTTGGATATATACTACATAGCATGATAAAAAATAGTGCAGTTAAAAAATTCACTTTTAGAAATTTTCGCCAATCGATGGAAATGCTCTCGAAATCTTTTGTACAGCCCCGTATATTATATAAATATTTTTGTGCACACCCCATCTTAAAATAAAATTTAATTCAGGCAAAAAAAAAAGCTTAACGTAACTTAAAACTTACTTCCAGCAATTACCAACCATTAACGATAATGTATCTGGTTCTATGCGTAGCCCTGTATATGAATTTAAAAATATTCCACAAACTTATATTAGTATATTAAATATAGTTCATCCAGCACCCAGAGAAAAGTTTTGTTGAATCAACCAAAATTTGGTTGGCCCAACAAAATTTTCCGTTTAAATATGGGTCAATGAAAAATTTGTTTGAATCAACAAGAAAAATATTGTTGATTTTTTTTGCAATTCCAAGAAAAATTTTTGTATCGTCAGCAAAAAAATGTTCTGTTAATTCAAGTAAAAATGCTTCAATTTTATTTGAATTAACAAAATTCTTTTGTTGAAAGTTTTCTCAAAAACGATATAATTATCTGTTACTTTAAGAGTTCTTTTCAGTTTCGCCAACAAAAACTTTTGTTTAAAGAACAATTGTTTTGTGTAATTTTAAGAATTTTCTTAAAGAACAACAAAAGGTTTTTGTTACATAAACAATTATAATACTTACTTTAAAATTATTTTTTTGTATTAGAACCAATCTAAATTTAACTATTATTTTAGGTAATTTTTAATTCATTTTGAGCAGCGATTTACGCCTGTAATCCCTGAATAATAACAAGCAAATTTTTATCCTGCTTTTTTCAAGCGTAAACCTACAGATTGAACGATGTCCCAAGCTGGGAATCGAAACCGGGTCCTCAGAATAACTATCTGTGACTCTAACCACTGAGCCAGAAGGAACGATATCCAAACTCGAAATTTCTCACTCTTATATATGTCGGACCGGCTGCAACCGCAGCACATGATGAAAACGTCATCATGAACACAGGGCCCGCTTAAGACATAAAAGTAGGGGGAAACCGGACGTTACTCTGGGGCCCCCCTCTACCAATTGCTTTGTTATTTACTAAATCAATTTTGGTATGCTGCAACAATTTGAAATTTTACCATCAAAATTTCGAGTAAACAACAATTTAGAAAGAGCGAGCTTCTTAGGTAAAAATTGCGTAAGGAAAAAATGCATTTTTTACCCTGATTGTTTTTTTTTTTTGTAAAAAGTTATTTTGTAAAGTAAATTTGAGGGCAGATTTGTATCTCTTTGGGTAAGTACGGGCGTCCCGGGACTATTCGGTAAACAGGCCCTGCATGAACATGCAAATTTCTGCGGCAAACATGAGACGGAAATACAAAGCCCAGCATACGGCAACATATAGTTTTAATTCATTTTCAGCAGTGAATTACGCCTGTAAAAAGCCGGATAAAAATTCACTGGTTATTATTCACTGATTACTGACGTAATTCACTGCAGAAAATTAATTAAAAATTAACTGTGTTGTCGTATGCTGGGGCCTCAGAGTGCTATTCTGAGGACCCGGGTACGATTCCCGGCTTGGGACATTTTTCACTCTGTCGGTTTACGCTTGAAAAAAAGTAGGATAAAAATTCACTGGTTATTATTTAAGAATTACAGGCGTAAATCACTGCTGAAAATAATTTAAAAATTAATCCGTGCATTAATTCTTGAGATTTAGTTATAGTGAAAATCATGAAAAAAATAACATAGCAGCGCCACCTGTCGGGCTATTTACACCAAAACGTAATCAGCTTATATTTATGTCAAGGTCTAACTCAATCTGAATTTTGATGCAAATCAGTGCATTAGTTCTTGAGAAATGGCGGATCTATTGCAGAAATCGCGAAAATTGCAACATAGCAGCGCCACCTGTTGCGCGATTTACGCCAAAAAGTAATCAGCACCAATTTATATCAGGAAGTAACTGAATATAAAGTTTTATTAAATTCCGTGACTGTTAAAAATAATCTGAAATTCACGGGTAATTTTTTCCTGAATTTCACAGAAAAAGTCTCTTTTCACGACAAAAGGGCATTTTCCGTTAAAAACAGAAAATTTCCTCATATTTCCTGAAAATAACGGAACAGATGGAGAAGAAAGTGGCCAACGGAGATAATCCGTTATCTGCTGCATATTTATTTTCAATGTTTAAAAAACTGACATGTTGCAGCACAGAAAAACTAAAATTTCGAGTTTATTTAAAAGAACAAAAATTTAAATTATTATTATTATTATTTCGAATTTAAAAAAACAACAATTAATTTTCCCATGTTTTAAAATTATTAGCAATTTATTTTTTAAAGTTATAAAAAAATATTCACAGTTAAATTATATTCTAAACAAATAGCTGCTTAATATATATATATATATATATATATATATATATATATAATAGTTAAGTGAAAAAAAATCGATTTTACTCAAAAAAGCAACAAACAAAAATAATGCTTTCGAATTTTATTTGTTATTTTTAAAAAATAACAAATATTTTTCTCATTCCTTTGAAATTATTCGCAATTTCTGTTTTAAAGTTGTAAAAAACACTCTCACTAAAAATATATTCTAACCGAACACATTTAAAAAATCTATAATAGTTGAAAAAAATCGATTTTCTCAAAAAAGCAAACATACTTTATCGAATTTAATTCAAAATATAATATTCATATTTTGCATCTAACAATCAAATTAAGAATATATATAATTCATGTTTTAATCCTCTATTAATAATAAAGTTTTCGGTCATAATCTTATAACAAAATATCCCCCAATTAATTTCAAAATTACCATGTTTCTAAACCCCAGATTGTTTAAGTTCCAAGCCGCGATTTGAAGAAATCTCGTATCATCGTTTCAATTTCTTGTTCTAGCAAGGACCCACTGGTCTTGCGGTAAAACACTCGGCTCGCGACACTATCATCTCTGGTTCGAACCCCAAGGTCAGCCGAAAATATTCTTGAAGTATATCAAATTATTAAGTACTCCCGGTGTAGTCAACAGATGGCAGCACAAATAGAAAGGTAATTTTTTTAAAACCGAGGTCATTCAAAACGGAAAGCTACCGTTTCTTCAAACGGAGTTTTTCCTTTTGTTATCTTTCAAAACGGAAAATCTACTAACGGAACGGAAAATACCCGACAACTTTGCTGCCAGTAATTTTACCGTGAATTAACGGATTTATTTTTAACAGTGTGCATTAGTTCTTGAAATAGAGCGCCCACAAAATTTTTGTCACATACAGACAGACAGAGTCATAGACAGTCATTTTCTAAAAACAGTCAAATCGTGTTCAGGACCTTCTAAAATCCGTCGAAAACCAGAAATTGAAAATTTTCATGACTACGATACTTTCTTCTTGTAAAGATAGAAGAAAGTAATAAATGGAAGAGGGGGATTTTTAAAACTACCTTGGTCCGTCCCAATTAAAAAAGTTTTAATTATCTAAAAATTATGTTAATCCTTTAATTATACAGCTATATAAGTAAAAAAAAAACAAGTTACGTGAGAGAGTTATGGCTACAACAGAACAATTTTTTGTAAAAGCAACAAAATTTTGCTGGAATTAAAAATTACAAAATTATGGTAAAATTAAAAAACAGATTTTGTTAATTCAAGTAAAATTGATGAAATTTTGTTAAAATTTTGTAAGAGAGTTAACAATATTTTTTTCTCAATGCAACAAAACCAACTTTTTACTTCAACTAAAAATTTTGCTTTAACAACCAAAATGTACTCAACAAAACATGTTTTGTTGTTTTAATCAATTCCTTTTTCTGGGTGAGGAAAATGCGTAACACATTTAAAAATACCATTAAGCAGCTTACTCTTATAGTTAGTAATACTTACAAATCCTTTGTGGTAGCCCTGTATAGGATCAACAGAATTTATACACACCACGTACTATGCAAAAAATTAGTCAAACCTAAAAATTCAAACCAAAGTTGAAAACGCACTTGTTACACATAGATTGTAATTATTGAAAAAAGACTGCAACCGAATTCTAGGCCCCAACCAGTGGCTGAGAGGTTTTGCTCTCGAAGCTGGTAGACGGGAGGTGCTGGGTTCGATCCCAATCGCGCCCGTCGGCCTAATCGTTCGGAGTTTTCGTGGTTTTCTTCGAGCCGTGAATTTATCCATGCGTAAATACGGGTTAGGTTCCCTTAGAAAGACCCCCACGAAGGGCACTCCCCCCGGGCCTATATCCCAAGTGTAGATAATTGGCCGTCAATAATCAACCCAACACACACGCAACCGAATTCTTTTGTGTGTCCGTGTAAATGAAAGATAAACACAATGCACACCATACTATTCGCTGAGCAATTTATAGTGTATCTCAGTAATACATATAAATTTCATTATGTTTTAATTAGTGAAACATCGTTAAATTACATTGCAAACGATTTTCCCCATTGAACATTGTGTGACAGAATTATTTTGTGTAACCCAGTAAATAAATAATAAATGTTTTGTACACCATATTTTAGAAAAGGCATAAACATGCTTTACATAGTGCGCTACATAAATATATATCAATTTCATCCTGTTTCGAATGGCGTAACATCATCAAAATGCACTTGAAACGATTTTTTGACCGAAATTTAACTGAATACTTTTGACTGTCCCTCTACATAAACTATATATGCTACACATTTCATTTTCAATAGGGATCATGCTATAGTAAGTGCCAATCACATACAAAAATTTCAGTGCAATCCGAGTAAATTTACGAGAGTTAGAGCACGGACAGACGGCAGACCAACCGAACTCATAAACACTTTTCAACTAGGTTGGAAAGTGTTAAAAATGGAATACGCGCATCACGTCCTAGGGTTGCATTTAAAATCAAACGTAACTTCACACTTTACTATTATCATATCATAAGAGACGGTAGTCTCTTGAGTGACGCAGCGAAGAACCAAAAACCGTAAGCCCAAAACCGAAGATTCCGTCACTCTCATATATACAGCTAGCAGGACATCAAAGGAAAATCGAAACGCCGACATTTAATATCTCAGTAAATATGAGGCATACCGTTTCGATTTTTTCACATTAGTCTTATATCTATGGCCTAACTCTATCCTGAAATTTATAGATTTCTACATGCAGTAGATTTTGAGATCTGGAAACCAATTTTTAAGCGAAAATGGAAAATGTAATGGTGTAATGGGCACAGAGGTGTTATCTCGAAAATGGATCGAACGATTTTTTTTTAAATTAATATATTATATTAATCGCTTTTAGATGAAGAGAGTAAGATTTTGAGCTAACGTAGGAAAACTCTTGTTTTTTATATAATCCAGCTTCAAAATCGGACTCTTTTCTTATGCTTTTTCTGGTAGACTAACATTAAAGATTTTCGGCCTTTTCACCCTTTTTTATTCCTGCGCGGTCAGGATGTTCATGGGTATCACGGTTATAGTTAAAGGCGATTTCGCAATCATATGTGGCTGAAGAACTATTTAGATTTTATTTTTTTTTTAATATGAAAACAGTTTATTATACATTCCAAAATATGTATTAAATTAAATTATGGTTAAATTTTTTTTCTTTCTTGTTCGGATGCAAATAATTCATATTTTTAATCTGCATGTGGTAGAAAAATGAATTATCTTTAATTTTAAAAACGAGAAATTCGTAATTACATGTATAAAATTAGATTGTATTTATTATTGTTATTTATGATTTCAAAATTTTTAATAAGAAATTGTTTTTTTGCTAGTATACAGTGGGCAAAGTCTCTAGCCATGCCAACCAACCAATCGGTTGATTATCTGACTGAATAGTTTAGCCACAGTAGTTTAGCTTTGGCTTAGCTGTTATTACTTATTATTAGTTTGTCTTTGGCTTGGCTCTTATTTATTAGTTTGTCTCGACAGCTAAAATTTCACATTTTATAATTTTTATATCAATACTTCAGGTAAGAATGCTTTTTAACTTGATTATTTCCTGTATTTATAATAATTTTTTGTTACTAACATTCTTATGTTTTAATGCGAGCAAAATTTAAGATTGGCGAAAAAGCTGTGTGAAACTGCTAATCTATTTTATTAATATAGTATTATTGATCAATAATACCGCACAGATATCATATATATACGCACCATGTTGGTGCGATTTTTTTCCTCCGCCGGCGAAAACTTTTTTTTTAATATTAGTTACAAATAGCATGCAATAATAGCACGTGGATTTTTTTTATTTCAATATAAAAATAAAATAGCGTAACTAATGAAATAGTTTCTATTATTAAAAAAATAAATAAAATAAATAATTGATAGTTTGATGTAAATAAATATTGATATACATAAAAAAAAATATCAGTTTATTTGTTTGTTTTATTAAGAATAAAGTTTACATATTTATATTTTGCTCTGTCAAGGGTCGATCCAGGTAAAATTTGGGGAAAAATCAATTTAATAAAACGGACCTCTTCACAAAAATCAAGTTGATAAAATGGGCCTCTCCACAAAATTCTTTTTACTAAAATAGTTCCTTTCACAAAATTCTATTCCATAAAAACTTACTATTTATTAAATATTTATTATTTTGTGATGTTTTAAAATGTGTAATTTGTAAACAAACAAGTTCACTTGAGAGGAAAATTTCAGCAAAGTGATTGTAAATGTAAAAAGTTTTTGTTAATAAGTACTTTGTTCTAATTTGAGTAACTGAATTTCAACTTTTGTTACAAAATGTTATTTTTCACTAAAATATAATAAATTTCACAAAAGTAACCTTTACTTTTCACAAAATGGGACCCAAGAAAAATAACTGAACAGATGTGTTACACTCACGCTAAAATGTAAACAAAAGATTGGCGACTGTTTGGATGGCACGATTTCCAAGACTGCGCCAAGCTACTAAATACAAGCTTAATAGCCAGGTTGCCATAAAAGAAAAAACAGTCCCCAAAGTTTGGAGACTTTTTTCTTTTTTTTAACCGATTAAATTTTTTTTTTTTAGCGTGAGTGTAAAGCATGCATCGACCCTTGGCTGTCCTCTTAAAAAAAATAAATAAACGCAGTTAAATAAATGTTTCCTAAAAAAACCCACCCTATTACTACATAAAATATTTTACTAAAGTTTGTTTTGTTCTGTTTTTCCGCACCATTTCCAATAATAAAAACAGTTAAAAATACCTAAGGAGTGCTTATTTAGTTTTAAAACAAATTAACAATTGCAGAATTCTGACAAAACAGAGCTTCATTTTTACAGATTTTGTTATATAAAAATTTTAGAATGACCTACATAAATTATTTTTTATGCTAAACCATTAATATGTACTAAAATGTTCCATTTTCAATACAAAATTCAGTACAATCATCATTAAATATATCACTTGCAATAAGCCTGTATTATGCATTGAAATGTATTTATTTCAATAAATTGATTTATCTTTTGTGCCATGCTGTCGAAAATTCAAAGAAAAATTTATGTAAATGGTTTTTTTTTGCATCATACTATCCATTTGCATACATTTCACTTAGTTTGGATACTATGATGCAAAATAAACCTTTACATAAATTTTTCTTTCAATTTTCGACAGCATGGCACAAAAGATAAAACAATTTATTGAAATAAAGAACCTTTTAGTAGCTTTTTCGCCAATCTTAAATTTTGCACCCATTAAAACATAAGAATGTTAGCAGGGGTCGATGCAGGTTTTTTTTTCTTGGGGCCTATTTTGTGAAAAGTAAAGGTTATTTTTGTGAAATTTATTATATTTTTGTGAAAAAAAAACATTTTACAACGAAAGTTGAAATCCAGTTAATCAAATTCGAACCAAGCATTTATAAATAAAAACTTTTTTAAACCTTTTTGCTGAAGTTTTCCTCTCTGGTGAACTTGTTTGTTTACAAATTACACATTTTAAAACATCACAAAATAATCAATAGTAAGTTTTTATGGAATTGATTTTTGTGAAGGGGACCATTTTATCAAATTTATTTTTGTGAAGGAGCCCATTTTACCAAATTTATTTTTGTGAAGGGGCCCATTTTATTAAATAGATTTTTGTGAAGGGGCCCTAAATAGGCCCCAAATTTTTCCTGGATCGACCCCTGGTTAGTAACAAAAAATTATTATAAATACAGGAAATAATCAAGTTAAAAAGCATTCTTACCTGAAGTATTGCAATAAAAATTATGAAATGTGAAATATAAAAATTTAGCAGTCAAGACAAACTAATAAGAGGCAAGCCAAAGCTAAACTATATGAATAAGTGATATAAGCATAAGCAGATCCATAAGCAACCGATTGGTTGGTTGGCATGGCTAGAGACTTTGCCCACTGTATACTAGAAAAAAAAAACAATTTCTTATTAAAAATTTTGAAATCATAAATACCAATAATAAATACCAATCGAATTTTATACATGTAATTACGAATTTCTCGTTTTTAAAATTAAAGATAATTCATTTTTCGACCAAATGCAGATTAAAAATATGAATTGTTTGCATCCGAACAAGAAAGAAAATAAGGAGACTCATAAGGTTAGACCCCTTGACTCATATTACCTTTATTTTTAACCTCATCGACAAAATTAATACTTTTTATGTACCGGATTGACAATACATTTTTTTATCGCCCGATAGACAAAATTCTTGATTTTTATGCATCCGTTTGATGAAATTTGGGTTTTTTACGTGCAAACTTAACGAAATTAATGTTTTTTCATGCCCGATCAACGAATTTTTTTTTTATGCAAGCGTTTGATGAAATTTGCGTTTTTCATTTGCTAATAAATGAAATTCATGATTTTTACCGGCCTGTTTGATGAAATTTATAATATTTTCTCCCCCTATCGAGAAAATTCATGTTTTTTCTGTGCCGATCGATGAAATTCATGATTTTTGCACATTGATCTACGAAATTCCTGATTTTTATGCTGAAAAATGACGAAATTTGCAATTTTTTCAGACCAGTTGGTATCTAATGCAGTTTAATTCATTCGACTTGACAATTTTTATGCACCTCATCGACAAAATTCATACTTTTTACGGGCCGGATTGACAAAAAAAATTTTATCACCCGATTGCCAAAATTCTTAATTTTTATGCACCCGTTTGAAAAAATTTGTGATATTTACGTGCAAACTTTACGGAATTAATGATTTTTTCATACCCGATCAAAGAATTTTTTGATTTTCATGCGACCGTTTGATGAAATTTGCGATTTTCATGTGCTTATAAATGAAATTCATGATTTTTACCTGCTTGTTCGACGAAATTTATGATATTTTCTCCCCCTATCGAGAAAATTCATGTTTTTTCTGTGCTGATCGATGAAATTCATGATTTTTGCACATTGATCAACAAAATTCCTGATTTTTATGCTGCAAAATAATGAAATTTGCAATTTTTTCAGAGACTAATTGGTATCTAATGCAGTTTAATTCATTCGACTCGACAATTTTTACGCGCTTCATCGACAAAATTCATACTTTTTACGTGCCGGATTGACAAAATTTTTTTTTATCACCCGATTGCCAAAATTCTTGATTTTTATGCACCCATTTGATGAAAGTGATTTTTACGTGCAAACTTGACGAAATTAATGTTTTTTCATGCGCTAATAAATGAAATTAATGATTTCTACCCGCCTGTTTGACGAAATTTATAATCTTTTCTCCCCCTATCAAGAAAATTCATGTTTTTTCTGTGCCGATCGATGAAATTCATGATTTTTGCACATTGATCAACGAAATTCCTGATTTTTATGCTGCAAAATAATGACATTTGCAATTTTTTCAGAGACTAATTGGTATCTAATGCAGTTTAATTCATTCGACTCGACAATTTTTACGCACCTCATCGACAAAATTCATACTTTTTACGGGCCGGATTGACAAAAAAAAATTTTATCACCCGATTGCCAAAATTCTTGATTTTTATGCTACCGTTTGATGAAATTTGTGATTTTTATGCTACCGTTTGATGAAATTTGTGATTTTTACGTGCAAACTTGACGAAATTAATGTTTTTTCATGCCCGATCAATGAATTTTTTAATTTTTATGCGAGTGTTTGATGAAATTTGTGTTTTTCATGCGCTAATAAATGAAATTCATGATTTTTATCCGCCTGTTCGACGAAATTTATGATCTTTTCTCCCCCTATCGACAAAATACATGTTTTTTCTGTGCCGATCGATGAAATTCATGATTTTTACGCTGCCAAATGACAAAATTTGCAATTTTTTCCGAGATTAATTGGTATCTAATACAGTTTAATTTATTCGACTCGACATCGACAGGATATATTGATTTTAGTTTCAAAATTCACCACCAGGGGCCGCTTTCCTCTCTCGGGTTCTATGTGCCCAATCACCACGCAGTATGGCTTATTCGACTTGAAATCCACAGCCTCAAAGATTTCAGCTATGTCTGCATAGTACAGAGTGCGCCCCCTGATGGTGGAAGATGGAACTAACGGATTTTGCAGCTAACTCGAGTTCTATGGGTCCGATCACAATGCAGTTTGGTTCGACTCAGCATCGACAGGATATATAGATTTTAATTCCAAGTTTCACTACCAGGGGGCGCTTATCTATCTCGGGTTCTATGGACCCGATCACGACGAGGTATGGCTCATTCGACTCCAAATGGATAGCCTCAAAGATTTCAGCTATGTTTGCATAGAACAGAATGCGCCCTCTAGTGGTGGAAGATGGAACTAACGGATTTTGTAGCTAACTCGAGTTCTATGGGTCCCATCACAATGTAGTTTGATTCATCGACAGGATTTATCGATTTTAGTTCCAAAATTCACCACCAGTGGGCACTTTCCTTTCTTGGGTACTATGGGCCCAATCACGACGAGGTATGGCTCATTCGACTCTAAATCGACAGCCTCAAAGATTTCAGCTATGTTTGTATAGAACAGAGTGCGTCCCCTGGTGGTGGAAGATGGAACTAACGATTTTTGTAGCTATGGGTCCCATCACAATGCAGTTTAATTTATTCAACTCGGCATCGACAGGATATATCGATTTTAATTCCAAATTTCACCACCAGGGGGCGCTTTCCTATCTCGGATTCTATGGGCCCGATCACGACGAGGTATGTCTTATTCGACTCGAAATCGACAGCCTCAAACATTTGAGCTATGTTTGTATAGAACAGAGTGCGCCCTCTAGTGGTGGAAGGTGGAACTAACAGATTTTGTAGCTAACTCTATTTCTATAGGTCCCATCACAATGTAGTTTGATTAATCGACAGGATATATCGATTTTAGTTCCAAGTTTCACCACCAGGGGGCGCTTTCCTATCGGGTTCTATGGCACCGATCACGACGAGGTATGGCTCATTCGACTCCAAATCGACAGCCTCAAAGATTTCAGCTATGTTTGTATAGAACAGAGTGCGCCCCCTGGCGGTGGAAGATGGAACTAACGGATTTTGTAGCTATGTGCCCCATCACAATACAGTTTAATTTATTCGACTCGGCATCGACAGGATATATCGATTTTAATTTCAAATTTCACCACCAGGGGCGCTTTCCTATCTCGGATTCTATGGGCCCGATCACGACGAGGTATGGCTTATTCGACTTGAAATCGACAGCCTCAAACATTTGAGCTATGTTTGTATAGAACAGAGTGCGCCCTCTAGTGGTAGAAGGTGGAACTAACAGATTTTGTAGCTAACTCTATTTCTATAGGTCCCATCACAATGTAGTTTGATTCATCGACTCGACATCGACAGGATATATCGATTTTAGTTCCAAGTTTCACCACCAGGGGGCGCTTTCCTATCGGGTTCTATGGGACCGATCACGACGAGGTATGGTTCATTCGACTCCAAATCGACAGCCTCAAAGATTTCAGCTATGTTTGTATAGAACAGAGTGCCCCCCCCCTGGCGGTGGAAGATGGAACAATCGGGTTTTGCCATGCATTTTCATACTTCTAATTGTGTTACTCTCTCGCTGTATAATTTAAAAGTTGAGTTTTGGATTCCTCTCCCTGGGCCGCCACCCTCATATTTTTATTGGGGTCCAAGGGGTCTTTTTTAGCATTTCTTTAAAATTTTATTCTAATGATTAATTTATACCCTATGCTTAATTTTGACTAATTGACATTTTCATCAATAACCTTAAAAAAGTAATGATATCAGTACAAAAACCCTTAACGGGTTAAAAGTTGTGACGCAGCACTTTGTTTTGGCTCTATAAATTTTAAATATGGGTCTTAAAAGTAATGATATCAAATTTAAGTGACGCTATGTTAATAATTTTTTTTTAATCATAATTTTCTTTTTAGTTTTATATATATTCACAGGTGCAATTATTATCTTAATATGAAAAAAATATATAGAACTTATTCGCTGATGCTTTTTCATTCACATCTCTCATGAATTCAAAATATGGGTTTTAAAAGAAATGATATCAAAATTTGAGTGACACCTTGACGTGAATTTAGTAGGACTCTTTTAAAATTCAATTTAAATTATTTTTGGTTTGTCTTCTAAAGTATATTTACACATACAAACAATACTTTTAATTTTTCAATACACTTTTAAATATATTACTTTCACTGAGCCTATATTATGTATTGAAATGTATTTATTTCAATAAATTGATTTATCTTCTGTGCCACGCTATCCAAAATCATAAGTAAAATTTATGTAAATGATTATTTTGCGTCATAGTATCCAAACAAATGGAAATGTATGCAAGTGGATAATATGACGCAAAATAATCATTTACATAAATTTTACTTATGATTTTGGATAGCGTGGCACAGAAGATAAATCAATTTATTGAAATAAATACATTTCAATACATAATATAGGCTCAGTGAAAGTAATATATTTAAAAGTGTATTGAAAAATTAAAAGTATTGTTTGTATGTGTAAATATACTTTAGAAGACAAACCAAAAATAATTTAAATTGAATTTTAAAAGAGTCCTGTTAAATTCACGTCAAGGTGTCACTCAAATTTTGATATCATTTCTTTTAAAACCCATATTTTGAATTCATGAGAGATGTGAATGAAAAAGCATCAGCGAATAAGTTCTATATATTTTTTTCATATTAAGATAATAATTGCACCTGTGAATATATATAAAACTAAAAAGAAAATTATGATTAAAAAAAAATTATTAACATAGCGTCACTTAAATTTGATATCATTACTTTTAAGACCCATATTTAAAATTTATAGAGCCAAAACAAAGTGCTGCGTCACAACTTTTAACCCGTTAAGGGTTTTTGTACTGATATTCTAATACGAGCAAATCTTGTGGGTGGTTATATATATATGCAAAAATTATCTTAAAAACGGCTCTAACGATTTTGACAAAATTTCGTATCCTACCGTTTTGGGACACCAGAAAACCATTGGGCTAGGTCACATGTTCGAGAAAATTCGATTAGTGGGTCATTTTGGGTCATTTTGTGTCATGATCTAGCTAATTGTATCTAAAAAACGGTTCAAACGATTTTGACGAAATTTTGTATCCGACTATTTTCGGGCACGAGAAGACTATTGGGCTGGGTCACATGTTCGAGAACTTTCTATTAGTGGGTCATTTTTGGGTCAAAGCGGGTCAAATTAATTTTATCTAAAAAACGGCTCTAACGATTTTGATTAAATTTTGTGTCCTACGAGTTTCGAGCACGATAAAAGCATTGGGCTAGGTCGCATGTCCGAGAAAATTCGATTAGTGGGTCATTTCTGGGTCATTGTGGGATAAGATCTAAAAAGCGGCTCCATTTACACTAAATTTTGCATCCAATGGTTTTCGGGCACGAGAAGACTGTTGGGCTAGGTCACATGTTCGAGAAAATTCAATTAGTGGGTCATTTTGGGTCATTTTGGGTCATGGTCAAGCTAATTGTATCTAAAAAACGGTTCAAACGATTTTGACGAAATTTTGTATCCGACTATTTTCAGGCACGAGAAGACTATTGGGCTGCGTCACATGTTCGAGAACTTTCGATTAGAGGGTCATTTTTGGGTCAAAGCGGGTCAAATTAATTTTATCTAAAAAACGGCTCTAACTATTTTGATTAAATTTTGTATCCTACGAGTTTCGGGCACGCGAAAATCATTAGGCTAGGTCACATGTTCGAGAAAATTCGATTAGTGGATCATCTCTGGGTCATTGTGGGTCAAGATCTAAAAATCGGTTCAATTTACACTAAATTTTGCATCCTATGGTTTTCGGGCACGAGAAGACTGTTGTGCTAAGTCACATGTTCGAGAAAATTCAATTAGTGGGTCATTTTGGTCATGGGTCATGATATTTGAACTCAAATATAATTTTGACCGAGCATAGCTCGGTCTTCCCTGCTCGTTGGCGTTAAATTCTATAATTTGCCGATAGTTTTTAACTCTTTCCAACCTAGTTGAAAAGTGTTTATGACTTTGGTTTGTCTGGCCGTCTGCCCGTGCTCTAATTCGCGTAAATATGCTTGGATAGCCCTGAAATTTTTGTATGTTATTGTCGTCTACTACAGCATGTTCCCTATCAAATTAAGCACTTATAGTTTTTTTCACAGGGACAGTCAAAAGTATTCCGTTACATTACAGTCAATGGGAAATAATTGTTTCAAGTGCATTTTGATGATCCTACACCATTTAAAACAGGATGAAATTGATATATATTTATGAAGCGGTTTAAAAACATGCTTTTTGTAGAATATGGAGTACAAAACCTTTATTATTCCTTTACAGGTTCAAACAACAGAATTGTGTTACATATTGGCCGACGGGGAAAAATCGTTTGCAGTGTAATTTAATGTTTTTTTACTATTTCAAAGATAATGAAAATTATACGCATTACTGAGGTGCACTTGCTTAAAAGTATGGTGTGCATTGTGTTTATCGTTCATTTAACACAATGAACATGGTTCATTTAACACACAAAATAATTCGGTTACAGTATACGTGCAATAATTACAGTCTATGTGTGATAAGTGCGTTTTCAACTTTGGTTTGCATTTTTAACTTTAACTACATTTTTTCACATTACGTGGTGTGTATAAATTCGGTTGATCCTTATACAGGGCAATTCATAAGTATTGCGCACTATGGGAGTGAATTGCTTAAGGGTAGTTTTTAATGTGTTACGCATTTTCTTGAGGAACTATATTTAGTAGACTAATGTAAGTTTGTAGAATATAAATAAATTCATATACAGGGCTACGCGAAGAACAAAATACATTGTCGTTTATGGTTTGTAATTGCTGGAAGTGAGTTTTAATTTGTCTTGTGCGTTTTTACCTGAATTTAATTTTAGCTTAATATGTGATGTGAACAAACGTGTTTAGATGATATACAGGGCTGTAGAAGAGGTTTCGAGTGCATTTCCATCGATTGGCGAAAATTGCTAAATTTGAATTTTCAAACTGAACTAAATTTTATCATCCTATGTATTATATATCCAAATCTGCAGATCATGTACAGGGCTGCACAAAATAATTCGACTACATTTTTTGCAATGGAAGTTAATTTCGAAAACTGAATTTTTCAATGTGGTATATGTTTTCTAAACTGTTTACTTACATATCTTCTTTTACATTATTTTAAGGGGAATTTTCGTTACAGTTTTCTGGATGTGTTGGAAAGGGTTTCATAATCTATGCTAGATGCATGATTTTTCATTTTTTTATGGTAAAAGGTTGACAGGATAATACAGAAATACTATTGCTTGATTGCAACCACTTTTCTGAAAGAGACGTATTCGCCTTATTTAATGACAGATTAAATAATGCGGGAACAATCCCAATTACACTATTATAAAAAAAAAGTGGTGGGAATCAAACAATCTGAATTTAAAAAAGTAGCCTATTGGCAACACTGTTCCTTCTGACAGTAAGAGAGCATTCCCGCCGTTTCTGCTTCACGGTTGGCACCCTTGCTCGCGCATATTAAATTCTTTATCAGTTAAAAGTGACAAACAGTTTTTTAGTGTCTGTGAATTTTCTTCTTTTTTAGCAGATAAAATCAAGGTAATTCGTTATTCTTAATCAATAACTTTTAAGTTATAATTACTCTAACAGAATATCACTAAGTTTTTGTCCCAACTCATTTTCAAGGATCTTCAGAACCATGTTCATAATTTACCCACACTCTTTGTGATATGGAGTAATTATGAACAGTTTTTTTTCTAAGTGATTTTGTTCCATATTAGATCGTATTAAGCCTAAAAGGAAATCATAACTGTTTGTACAATTGAAATTTTACTTTTACTCAGGAACTTTTCTTCAGTTTTGAAAGTTTAATATGTCTAAATATCAAAAATTAACCCGGCTATCATTATAACGGGGACCTTTTAATTCGTTTGAAAATAATTTCGTTTAAAAATATAAGGTAGCGGGGCTCCCAACTTTAAGTTTGTTTGGAAATATTTTCGTTAAAAATATAAATTCAAATAAGACCGGAGCGTGTGTAGTATGCCTGGTATACGTGACTGAAGGCAGTGGGCCCCTAACTCTAGTCTGTTTCGATAGGTATTCATTAAAATATATAAAACCATAGAAATTCGAGATTGTACGCTGCCGAAGGCAGTGGGACTCCCAACATCAGCTTCGTTTAGAAAGGTTTTTGTTTAAAAATATAAAATCATTAAACATTAATTTTAGGTGTATTGAATGTTATTTTCGTGAACTCTGACAAAGCAGGGCGGTTTAGCTAGTGGTAGGATAATATGTGTACGAACTAGTTGAACAAAAGTTTTTTTTTTAGGCCGCTGACCAGGCCCCTACCTGCCACGCTTTTGCCTAGCTTAACGAATTGATACCTGGTACGGGGCGAAGATTAGCTTGCTGTCCGATTGGTGAAGATGTGTTTGTTAAATCTATAGGCCGACGTGGCTTCAGTGCGTCTTGTTGCTTTAATTGCTTTTTCTTAGTTGGCCGGTTGCTAATTGATTTTTTATGAGGCGGTTCAGCACTGCGCAGTGTAGCGAAGTCATGCCGGACGGATGTGAGATGCTGGGATATTTACTATTTCCTCACTGCATCGCTCATCCATACGTCATGCCATTGCTACTCGAGTTGGTCTCGTAATTTAGAACCTTGATCTGGTGACGAGACCTTCACCAGACTAGGCACCCCCAGAGGTGTAATTCACATGTAACTTGGAGGACGTTGAACAGAAGTTGTGTTTGAACTGGATATTTTTTTGTATTATACCATCACGACGCAAAAATAGATGTTCACAATTACCCTGTAGTCTTTGAGGAAATTATGAACATCTGGGAAAATTGTGAACAGACAATTTTAGGTACTTAATTAACATCACACAGTATACCAAAAACTAATTTTAATTGAAGTAATTGTAAATAAGGTGAAATAACAGCTTTATGCCAATTTTACAAGATTTTGCATGGATTATGTGCTTTTTAAAGCTGTAAGTAGTTGAAACGCGCAAATTTTGTTCACAATACCCCAATTGACCCTATAAGTTATGACTGATCTTATGATTGCAGCGCCTCAGCTGAGTAATGTGAAGCTTGTGAGATTCAGTATAAGAAAAGGAAATCATAGCCTCATTCAACAGTAAACGTACAGAGCATTTTATTCAAGTTTCTTAAAAATATTTCACACCAGAATGTTTATTTAAAACTATTTGACATTTTTATTTAATTTATTTATGTGTGCTTTAAATTTTATTTATTTTATGACGAAATTTCTGGTTCAAATTGAAATATTTTCATTTGGTACCGGTCAAATTGAGCGGTTGTTGGTATATTTAGTGTTGAGGGACTACTTTAGTCACCGCATTTCGATTTTTTTATTTTTTTATTTGCATTGGATAGCTGAGGTCGATCTCTACAAAGTCTGTTTTTTACTTTTTCGATTTTGGTTGTAGTTTTTTTTCCAATGAGGATACTTTCACATTCGAAACCGGTAATGAAAGTGAATGTACCCTGTAGCATCTAAACACGATCTAATTTTCATGATCATGCCTATTGAAACATTTGATCAGCATCTCATAAACACGCGATGCTTATGAAAATTTCAGCTTTTCCATATAACCTGAGCGTAGTCCTTTTGTAAATTATAATTTACACATCTTTAGTGGATAACATTCATCTTTTAAACAGGAAGCTTCGCCTGTGGACATTACTCTAACATGTTTCATTACATAAGAAACATGTGTACAAATTTTCCTTTGATCCATAGGTACTTCTTAAGACGTCTTCAAGATGGCGAAATATTTGACAAGTGAATCAATGTAAGTTTTCATTTTTCGTGTTCATATTATAAATGAATGTATATAATAATGGTATTGTTTCTAATAAAAGTATCTATATGCGTAGTAGTCTAATTGTAAAAATGCGAATATTGTGTATGTTTTCTGACAAATAATGTAACACATAAAATGCAAAAATACCGGCCGTGGGCGGAATTAGATATATCCAAAAGACGTTTTTTCACGTTTCCCACGTATGATGATGTGTTAAGATCTAACAAGGAAAAGTACCAAAACCACTCAATTAGTTACTAGAAAAATGATAGAGCAATTCTAAGTTAAAAATATAATCGGTTTATATGAAAAGAAATTCTGCAAAAATTTCCCGTTAAGTTTCTAAGATGTACAATGCTTTGATATTCTTCCATAATAAGTCTCTGGAGGTCCTCCTTCCGTCCAAGATGTCCGTATATGTTCTGATCTATAGACGAGAAAGCAAGACAACAATTCGGCTGCTCCAGAACCGGTAAACATAAGCGATATGCATCCTTTTGATGAGTTCATAACTCTTTCGGGGTACTTGCAACCCCTGCGAAATACCATCTTTTTGACCCAGGGTCATCACTCAGGTTGGTCTCATCAAAATTAAGGATATTATCCTTTGGTCCGTCGGTACTTCTAAAGGCGTCTTAAAGATGGTCAAAATATTTGACAAGTGAATCAATCCCAACTGAAGCTCTGTCTCGGTATATGTTTTGGCACTTTCTAACAGTTAAGTTACGCTTTATAAAAGAAGAGTACATTCTTCGCCTGGGAAATTCATTGTGATCATAGCCTGGCAAAGTGACCAATATTGAGGGGTGACATTTCCCATCTAAATAACACTGATTCAATAAACGTGAAAAATGAAAGCAAAGCGTCTTCTACACCTTCATTCTATTAATAATAAATAAATATAAACAATGTCACTTACTTGCTTCTTTGATTGGCTGAGAAAGGGAAAGTTTAAAGACCATGTAATTTACTTAACTTTAGGTCTTGATAAACATTCGGCAAGGACCAAAGATGAACTTCCGGAACTCTGTTTTCTCGTCTCTGACGGGCTTCTTATCATCCCAGAGAATGACGCGGATCCTGACAACGCCACTGTCGGTCCAATATGTAACGTCAATAGAGGGTATACTCTTTTTTCAAATGTGGGCCAAGTTACCCCGGTGGGCGAAGTGGTTGCTTATATGCAACATGTAAAGGTCGCATATAAGCAACCTTTACATGGATAGGGACATGATTAAGAATCCTGCGCTGTTATTGGCTAATAGCATGGGCCAACGTCACGCGTCACGCCCACATTTTTTCGGTGTAGGATCGACGAGTATAATGGCATGGCTTTATGGCTGATAAACAAGGTTATTTACATGAACAAATGTGAAATT
The DNA here is from genome assembly GCA_963931845.1 of Maratus michaelseni. NCBI lineage: Eukaryota > Metazoa > Arthropoda > Arachnida > Araneae > Salticidae > Maratus > Maratus michaelseni. The sequence continues at coordinate 69,593,423 of OZ007599.1, read as the reverse complement.
TCAATGAAAAAAAATCAATTCGGGAACAATTATTTACTTCCGTTTTATAATTTTGTTTATCGTATCTTATCTGATGCAGTGACTCAAAATCAAATGAACTCCAGAAATTCAACATTAGAGGGATGAATATGTTACAATGCTAGTTTCTGCAAAAGCTTAGTTGTAAATTTTATTATTTACACCCGAATATGTAATATATAATATGTAATTAATAATATGTTACTATAATAGAGTAAATATGATACTTAAGCTCACTTCATCCACACATTCAAGGATTCACTAAATCAAGGATGGAATGTCTGAATTGTAAAAAAGCCGAAAAATTTATTATTGTTCATAAATAGTGGTCTTGTTCAAATCGGACCATAACTAAGAAAGTTATGATCTGGGGGGAAAGGGGGAGGAAAGAGGGGACGAAATTGAAAAATAAAATTTAATAAACTAGTAACTAGGCTCTAAACTAAAAATATAACAATTTAACCTGGAAAGAAACAGGCCCTTATACGGAATTTGACAGCAGCTCTGTCGCTAAAATAGTAAAATTGAAAGAATAAATGTATTGCTATGAAATTAGTTCTAGGAATGTCGATCTATCCCCTTTATCACGATCAAATTTCCTGCCAATTGATCGCTAAGTTTTAGAATAACTGTTTTTAAGCTTATCTGCGTGAGTATCGATTCTAGAACATCCGATATTACAATTTGGGAATCGATTCTTATTGTAATCGAGGCTGTTTTATACGATGTTGATGTTTATCGATACTCGATTGTTCCAGAATCACCCATCACTAGCTTGCACTAGACATTCTACAGTGGAAAGTGTCAGTCCAATTATTGTTTTTAATCGGATTTGCTGAATATACGGACACATACAATGCCTTTATATTTCATAATAAGAACGAAAATACATTTTAAGACGTGGATGTTAAATATTATTTTAATTTCAGTTTATATTCAGGTTCTAGTGACTATTTTACAACAAAGTATTCGCCCCCACTTTACGCAAAATTGCCTGCTTTAACCCGGCACGAAATACTCACTTAAGAGACTTTTACAACTAAAACTACAGTGCCGCAGATCCCGATTATCGCAAGAGCAAATTTCTACCATTTTTTCCCAAGGAAATATTTGCCTTAATTATCACAGAAATTCTTCTTTTAAATAAGACGATGATTCCTAATCAGAAAAAATGGTGGAACTTTACCCCTGTGGCAATCAGGCCCTGCCTCGGCAGGATATTCGATCCATGTAGCAGATATATTTAATTGCAGATCTTTCGATTATATAAGGCGAAGATTACTATTTATATACAGAGTTGACAAAAACTCATACAAGTTTGAAACTATGCACATGGGTCAAATAATCTGCCGAGGTAGGTTTAGTGTTAAGCACAGTTTTTCACTAAACAATTATGACCTAAGGCTGATAATACCACTGTAAATAAAAATACCCCTAGGCAGTGTTGCAAAATTAGCCTCTTGTTTTATTTAAAAAATACTACGACATTACCAGAATTTCTGCATAGCAATTTTTGTTTTATTTAATCACGGAACGTCTCTCTTTCAGGGATGAGAGTTCGGCCCCCTTTTTTTATTCAGAAATTCCGAATTCATGGCGGTAATTTCAAAAGCAGAATTTTTATTTTATGTAATCACGAAATATCTGTCATTCAATAAAGCAAAAAATGCTATTCGGAATTTCTGAATAAAAAGAGAGACAAAACTAGCAACCCGACTCTCATTACATAAGCAATCATTACTATACATAAATTTTGATAGGATGTAGATTTTTTTAAATAAGAAAAGAAGATAATTTAGCAACACGGTACTTACACCACAGATGCCAACCTAAAAACTTTCAGATGCTACTCTCTAACAGATGAACAGAACACGGAATGTTGGCAGCTATGATTTCGAAATTCAAAGCAGACAACTCTGCTATATTCCTCGAAAGAAACACTATAACAGCAGGAAAATACAGTACATCAGAATAATGCATACGTGTTACTACCATATTTTTAATTATTCTTATACACCCGATAACTATTACTGGTGGTAAACGTTTTAGAAAAAAAAATCATGAAATATTATTTTTATAAAGCAAGAAATGCAATTTCTGGCTTGTTATAGATGTTGTCACAGGTATGTTTGGTATTGTTACAGCGCCTAGAATACATAGTGTGAAAAACGGTTTTACTATTTTTTAATTCAAAATTTTCGGATTCAAACCGGAAATTCTGAAACAAGAATTTTTACTTTAAGAAGTCACGAACTATCTGCCATTAAGTAAGGAAAAGAACATTATAGGGAATTTCTGGTATGAATGCGAAATTTCGAAATTAAAAAAAAAGCCAAACTGGTAATGCTTTAAAAAGTGCTAAAAAATCGTAGCCGATAAACGTGCAACGATGCGGTGCAATAATAGAGCGATCGCAGCGACATCTGCTTTAAAATAGATTTACCTCTAGCAAAAGTAAGCGTTTCACTATTGACAATGTGAACATAATTTCTGTTAATAAAATCTTCTTGTATGTGTATATTTCAGATGTAACTGATTTTGAAGTTAGTTTTTATCATATCAGGGAATTAATCTTTTCCATTCTTCTAGCAGAAATTCATCCTTTGGTATGCTAAATAGGGATAGTTTCTAGTTTGCTGTCTTGTATCGAGTACTGCAACCAGGCACAAAAGAATGCGTATCACGTTTTTTTGGCCATGATCAATATCATTCATATTTTCAAAGCTTATGAAAATCACTATCCAAGTCAAAGGAAATAGGGTATAATTTAATTATTTAAATAATTTACCACCAGCTGAAGCATTTTCTCAGTTCGATTCTTATACAATGTTTGCGTTGAAAGGAGCTAGCAGATGACGTAGCCAGGGGGGGGGGGGGTTCCAAATGCTCTGGAAACCAGTAATAATATAAAGTTTTCTTCGCCTTCAATATCGCAGAAAATTCTCCGATTACATAAGGCAAAAATATTTTTATAAAATTAGTGGTATCCAAACCATCTGGACCTCCACACTGTCTACGCCACTGCAAGAAGATGTTGCTGCGATTGACCCGTTATCTTTTCAGCATCTTTCTACATTTATCGGATTCAATTTTTTAGTATTATTTTGTAGCCGTTTTCCACACTATTTATTCTAGGCGCTGTTGTAGTATAGCATTTTTTAAATGTTACTCACTATATACACTATATATAAGATGAGGGGTTGTATCCAAATATACTAGCTTATCAAAGTTAACATAATAGATAATAATAATGAAGTGTCTCTCATTCAATATTTGATACAACCCCTCATCTTTTTGCTTCCTTTTGGAAACAATGAATTTCGAGCTTATTCTATCGACGATTACTATCAGAATTTTCAAGCTATGTTTTTGAGACTTTCATAAAAGTTGGTCTATACATTTAACTAATACATTATGCACAGTATATTTTGATTGAATTCGCGCATGCGCAGTGAAACATTTTTTAGTAAACCTGCTCATTTTTCATCCAATTTTTATTATTTTTTAATTCCGATTGCAGAATATTATGTACAATGTTGTTTTACATATTTTCTCAAAATAACTTTTTTTTATATTAAGAACTCTGCAAATTATAAACAAAAAACTTGGCGAAATTTGGGACTGTTTTTATAAAAACCTGAATTTCTCTTCGAGTATACATGCTATCTTCATAAAAATGAACCCAAATTATTACAATAAGCCACTTAATCATAATCTACAGTTTGAATGCTTTTGCAATATTAGTTTTTACAGGGTTATCCAAAAGATATTCGTTTTACTTCAATTTGTTGACGGCCCCTTATGGGGTTTCGGGAAAAAATCTTCGCGGAAATATATGACGTTTATCATGTTGTTTACACTCCTGAAGTTTCAGGATAATTCCTCATGTATCTTTCCAGATATTTAACAAAATGTCATAAATTGCAAGTGACCAATCATCATTGGAAATATAGTGTATGTATACTTTCTTTCAAACTTTATTACGCAAAAGTAATTGTTTTAAGGGGGCATACTATACTCTTAAATCTTCCAAATTAATTCTTTTTTTTTAAGAACATGTATATGAAAGAGTATAATCTTCTGCTCATTTTAAAAGAAACTTCATAAACAGATTCCTACAACTACGCTAGTTATGACTAAAAATATATGATGTATTCTCAATTAACAATGATTATAAAAGGTTATTAACACGCCCACCTATAGCTTTCTTGAACGCAAATACTCAGTTGAGTTATTTTATTGCCTGATTACGAAGCCTATCCTTACATTTCGATATCGGAGAGAGATGTTGCTTTCTATTAGTACAATTCTTTATCCTTTTATAAGAAAACGCCATCAACAAACGCATAGTCTGAAACCCTAGTTCCACTTATCTAATTTTTATGCAATAAATGTTTGTACGCTTTTGAATGAAAATATATGTATTTATATCATACATTTGAATAAATTTTAGTAGACTTGTAGCAAATTGTATATATTACAACATTTTTATTGGTGCGTGAACCTGGAAAACCAATCTAAGCTCATAATGTTCAAAGCAGAAGGCGGAGCTTCTACTGTTTTCAAAGAAAATTGCCGGTTAAAAATATTTTATGTGAGATAGCTGTGGAATTTCTTAATATTTTTTAAAGAAAATGTTTCACAATGTATATGTATATTATTGACGCAAACATAATCCAATACAAGTACATTAGAGCATTGAATATTTCAATTTTTAATAAAATGTACTTTAACCCTTTATATCCTGAATTAATTTTCCAGCTACTTTTTAGATGCTCAGAATCCTCGATTATTCCCACCAGTTATTTTTTTTTTTTTGTAAAATTTTCCTTATCTAATCATAGCATTTTTGCGATTCAATTAGGTGAAAATTTCTCATTTGAAAAACCGGTGGTAATAGATTAAAAATTTTGTAAAAGACGCTCGTCGCGAAGGGGTTAAAGTGGTACTTATAAGTACCGTCAGGATAAAAAGGGTTAAAGGGATTTTTTTTTTTCAAAATCAGGTTTTTCAGAATTGCGTACAAATACATATCTCTTGAACTACTTGATATGTTTACATGATATTTTAAAAAGCCTTATAGATTTAGATTTAGCCTTAGAGATATATCTGAAGTCTGAACCACAATATGTTTATAGTTTCAACTACAAAAAAATATGCATAGATAAACATCGAGAAAACAGTATACAATAGTTTCAACTTTATTCTAATAATATAAATTTTGCTAAAACATACGCATGATTAGGTTCAGTCTTCACTCAATGTGGTTTTAATTAATAAAATTATGCACTTGAAGTGATTATTTAACCCTATCTCTTGTGCACGGATCACGACGGAATTCAAAATTCATGCCGGAAACTACGAAAAAAAAAACTTTACGTAGCTAATAATAAAGCAAAAATTTTTGTCTGAAATTTCTGGCAAGAATTAGGAATTTCTAAATTAACCCTTTCCGGCGCGGAGTAAGTCTCTGTGTTTAAAATGATGAAATTATGGACTGACACCAGAATTTAAAATATAATTCATTAAAAACGTGCTTACTTTCCCGTACATTATAAAAGGAAAAAAACAGTTAAATATTCTTGGTACCGTTTGTCAGTTTTGGAATTAAAATTAGATGTCTTTTTTTGTGGACACCGCCCGCTAAAGGGTTTAAAAAAGGCCAAACTGACAACTCTCATCACGAGTCACATTTGTTATTGATTCAGAAGGCAAAGCTTACTTTACATGAGTCGCATTGGTGACTAATGCACAAGGGGTTGCGATAGAGATATAATCTAATAAATCCGTGAAGATTGCATGTAAAAATATTAAATGGTTCAAGAGAAATCGTGCGTGGAATTTAAAAAAAGCACATTTTTACCATTTTGAAATAAACGACTTAAAAGTATTATTTTAAACTTTTTAGTTGTTAAAGTGTTGAAATGATTGAGTGACACTAGTATTTACGAGCAAATTTATTTGAAAATATTCAAGAGGTTTTCTTCACGTGCATTATAAAAGCAAAAATTTTATTAAAAAATTCTGGTGCCATTGTGTCATTTGGAGATTAAAATTAAGTTGTAAATATAATATACGATTGCTCTTCAAATGGTAAAGTATTACTTATACAGAGATCACCAGATATGATTATAGTCGTAACTATAACTAATTTAATTTTAAGAATTTTTTATGTTATTTGTTTAAAAAAATCAGAAGATGTTGCTCTTTAATTTAACATTTTTTTCGAAAAATCAAATTTATTGAGCATTTAGGAGTAGTATGCCCCTTTAAACTTTGTATGTATCAAAGGAAAAAATAAATAGAAAATTTTTGTGAACATTTTTTGTAAATAACAGCCTTTGTCACTGTTCTCAATGGCACCTTGGTCTTATTTAATGAGAGATTATAAAGCAACTATTACTATTCAAAAATTGTGGTATAATTATGGATTTAAAAAAATGCCCAGCTGGCAACACTGACTGCTGATTCATGTCATTTCCTTGTTCTGGACAGTTTATTATGCCAACAGATGGAGCTAATGAATAACTATCCAATTCGCTAGTATAGTTTAAAATATAATTCTAGAAAACATGTTTTCAATCAGCAGCATTTAGAAATGTCTTACTACATCAGGGAAAAATTAAAGGTGAGGAAACCTGCATTATGTTCTTTTCCTCACTTTATTACATTATAAATTATAATCTATTATTGAATTATATCCTGCAGGATTTTCATGTGTGAAAAAAAAGGTTAGAAGAAAAACACTTTTTGCAACTAAATATCAATATACGAAAATTATGCACAGGCTTCGGTAATATTATATTTATAATTCATAAATATTTCAAAGCGATTGGAGAATAAGAACTATTTTTTATATTAAACGACCCGATGCGAAAAAAAAAAACATGAGAAGAAAACACCCTTTAGCTGCCCCCATTATTAGCACTTTGTTTACCGGTAATATAACATGAAATCTGGGATTTGAAACTATACAAGCCCCGACTTTTTCTGAAAGGTCTTTGCTAAGTTCAATTTCTAGATAAATTTATTGAATTTATGCGTTAGCAAGTATGATATTTGAATAGTTTATTCTATAAAAAATTAATCTAATTAATAGTCTAACAGGGTGGCTAGTGGTCAGGGAAAAATACAGTAAAAAAATGATAATTACCAGTATATTCTTATAGAAAAATTCAAATTGATTATTTGATCGAATAATCAACATAAATTTTTCTATAAGAATATACTGGTGTTTATCACTTTTTTTTTTTCCCTGACCACTAGCCACCCTGTCTAACAAAATATCCCCAAATAATGGTATAAATACATATTCGTTCGGATAAAAATTTACTAACTTTTTACGCAAGAAAAATACGTAGGCGGAACTAGGTATTCAGGACACGCCTTTAGTCAACGGAGTAGGTTTTAACATTTTGCCATCCGCATGTCTCGTAAAAATACTTCTATTCGTAAAATGTTGAAATGATTGATTGACACCAGAATTTACAAGCAAATTTATTCGAAAATAAGTAAAATATTTTCTTCATGTACTTGATAAAAGGGAATTTTTCATTCCAAAATTCTGGTGTCAATGTAGCATTTAAGGATTTAAATTCAGTTACTTTACGTACGACACCACTGTGGTGTCACCGGACGGCAAAGTGTTAAAACATCGTGTATACTCGTGAAAGGTCAATAAAGTGTTAAGTTCATTTGGAAATATTTTTGTTTAAATATATAAATACATTCAACACCGATTTTAGGTACATTTAAGGCCCGAGCTCACTGTTACCAGTGGGCTACTCTTTTCTAAAATTCAGTTTTCTTGATTGCCACCGGTTTTTCGAGAAAGTAAAATTCGCCCTATTTAATGACAGATTAAATAAGGAGAAAACAGGGCGAATTATACCATTTCAAAAAACTGAGTTTGAAAAAAGTAACCCACTGGCAACACCTGCCCGGGCTACGTCGGTCTTTCGTTTAAAAGTATAATATCAAATCAGACCGAAGTGTGCATAGCACGCCCGATGCACGCTGCGGAAGGCAATGGGGCCCCGTTCTAAGTTTGTTTGGATAGATTTTCATTTGAAAAAAAAAAATCATTCAAAATCGAGAGTGTACGCTACTGAAAGCAGTGGGATCCCCAGCATTACGATCGTTCAGAAAGATTTTCGTTTAAATATATAATTGTTATTAAATATATAATTATTGTTATTATCAGAGGCCCGAGCAACACCAGTCGGTCAGCTAGTACTATATATAAATGTCGAAATTGCGTGAAAGGTATCACATATAAATATTTACGTATTAAACTGTATAAAATTCTTATGATGGCGGTATTTGGGGTGGAGCTACTCAAATTCGACATTCGGAGGATTGTTTGAATAAAGTCAGCCAACAATGTGTTAACTGCTGAATTTGTACTTCAGATTTTTATAAACTTATACATCATTCTCAAAACTGCCTTGATATCGAAAATTAACGTTGGTGCCGGATATTACAATAGATAAGAATATTTCTGCCATGCAAACACAACAACATTCTTCGATATCTAAATGTAATGTAACTGATGTTGAACTAAATATCTGGTTACGTAGACTTTTTCCCTTTATTAAATATCGTCACTAGACATTACTAGATTTCCCAGAAATGACCGACAGAGAACTAAAAATATTTTTTACAGGTTTCATATGAATACAGTCAGACAATTTAATATTTGGTAGAAATCATGAAGGAAGATGGTTCTATAAATATATATTTCGTTAAAGATGTATCCAATATCTTGAAAATACAAGTTCTATCGCTGCATATTTCAGAGCAAACTTGTCGTTGATTCATAGAATATGACCATAATACTGCTGGTGTTTCTGCAATTCTAAAGCATTATTGCGAGTGCGCTAATGGCATGAGAACTATGGGCTGCTGGCTGCTGCTTCCATTTGGCAACCACAAATTATTATATTTCTTACAGACGATAGTTATTAAAAATTGTAAGGTCGGCACAAATTCTTTCTGCACTGTTCAGAAATGAACGTATAGATGTTGCAGTTGAAGATGACAGTGATAATAATTAAGTTCTGTTTATTTTTTGTGTATTTACAATGCTATACTTTTTCACTTTATCTTTTTATGTATAAAATAAATTAACACATTATCAGTTGACTTTTTTTTTAAAGCGCGTTTTTCTTGAAACTCCACACTTTGAAACTGAGTAGCTAACGCCCTGAACTCGACTATGTTATATATATATATATATATATATATATATATATATATATATATATTTATTTATTTAAACAATTTTATATCAAACAAATAAAAATTTCAAAATTACGGAAATGTGTGCTTAACTACAAAGTATCATCCAGTGTCGCCAGATTGAGGAAGTTTTTTTTTTTTTTTTTCAAAATATCTACGAATTTTATCCTAAATTTATCTTCGAGTGAATAAACAGCAAAAATCTGTAAAATAAAGCAAAAGTTGTGAGTTGTTGATATTTTGTATAAAAAAATTGGCTAGAATCATCCCAACGTGCCAACACCTCAGAAAATTTTTTTAGTAATTGCCCCAAACTTATGTTGTAATATGTTCCATCGCACATAAACAGAGTTTGTACGCTTTTACCAGAATTTTTTAATAGAATTTTTCTGCTTAATATTTACATAGCAGAACCTGTAGACGCCTCGTTTAATTGTTGTATTTGTAATACTTTTCTGTATTTAAATGAGGCGAAAAATTCTTTAAAAATCTGTGGTAAAAAACGTACGAACCCTGTTAAAAATGATGAAACTACTTAATTACTCTAACTACTCTAATTACTCTTCATTAAAAGGGATAACTGAACTGTTTCAGCAAATTTTTCGATATTGAATAATGTAACCACAAAAATTTTCCCGTTGCTTTTCTTTTTTTCGTTGAAACACGAAAATTTCCGCTTTGATTTTCCCATTTTCTCTTAAAATATAGACCATTTAACAATATAACATAAAAATTACCCGAAATCTTTCAATCTGAAGCTGCATTTTCGTTAAATCGTGGAGGTTTTCGGGCAACTGTGTTGCTTGTTACTTTTTCGTATTAAAAACGGAATTTATACGTATGTCTTTTATTCCTTAAAACACGAAAAATTTGAGAGCCGAAGCTCAAAATTTCCTAAAACTCTCCAGTCAAAAGACAAAAGTTAAAGGGGGAAAAAATCTTTCAATCACAAGGGTGTTCTGGCAAATTGCTGCCAAAACTTTTGCGGGTTTTTTTAATATATAGAATTTTTTTGCTTCAGAATGTAGACACGATTCCCTGTGGAATGGTACCTCTCGCATCTCTCTGCGATAATTTGGAGATAAATATTATGGGGGTTCCTTTTTTGAACCGACTCCACCGTCCATAGTGGTTGAGAGGTTCTTCTTTCAAAGCTGGCAGACGGAAGGTGCTGGGTTCAAACCCCTGTCGCGCTCCTCAACCTAACCGTTCCAGTTTTTCAGTGGTTTTCTTCGAACCTTGCCGTAAATATGGATTAGTATCCCCTAGAAAGACCTCCGCGGAGGGCACTCCGTCCTACGGCCCAAGAGTAGATAATCGGCCGTCATAAATCAACCAACCAACCAACCACCGTCGGTTGTCAGTTTGTTACCCTGTTGTGAAAGAAATTGTCCCAAATCTACTGCGAGCAGTCTCTGAGACAGCTTTATCGAAGGATGAATAAAAGGAAACTGTCATTGGATTGTCGTAGGATACTGTTTCTGTACTACTGTACAGGATTATTATAATTAGAATTCATCTTTTAAGAATTGTCTAGTGATAATACTAGGGCTTCAAATTAAACAAAATTTCACTACTATCTGTAGTTCAACTTAAAATTACAAGTTAAACAGTAAAACTTAAAAAAAAAAAAAAACGGTCTGTGAGACCGCTAACAGCCCTTTTAGTAACAAAGTACTTCTACTCGTAATCGTAAAATGTTGAGAAACGCCAGAAACGTTTCTTAAAAACAAATTTATTTGAAAATAAATAAAGGCTTTTCTTAACGTACTTAATAAAAGGGAAATTTTTATTCCAAAATTCTAGTGCCAATGTGCTATTTAGGGAAAAAATTAAGTGATCCAAAAATAAACCACCGCCCTTCAAGGGGTAAAAATGCGAATGAAAACAAAACGCTACCTTACACAATAAAAACCCTTTGAAATACAAGTTTAAATATACAAAATAAGCTGTTTTTACTATACAACACACCTCTGCTTTGAGAATGCGGAGAGAAAGTCGTCGCTCATATGTACAAATTTTATTTTTGTTGTTTTGATATTCCGAAAGTGATTATAATTATAGCGAAATGCATAATACATTTTAATTAAGAAAATGCATGTTATCGTAAAATGAAGCATGCTTTCTTTGATGAAAATTAAATGCTTTTTTCCTGTACATTTTTTTTAATGATTAAATTGTATCAAGGAGCGATAATTTTAAGGTGCGCACACTCTTTAGAATTTCCAAAGAGTATGGCCCGCTATTTCAAAATCCTTGCCTAATATTTTTAAAACAAAAAAAACCCAAGCTTTTAAATTTTCGATACGTTTCCCGTTCCTACCAAAAGTTGGATCTTTCAGTACAAATAAACCCAGAAAAATTATTTAATACAACGTATGTTATTTTGTATGTGGTTATTATTTATAAACATTTATGAAATGAAATTTCTGGTTCGAAATATTTTTATTTGACATTTAAGAAAAGGTGGAAGATTGGCAGCTATGGCTAGTTGCGAACTCGCCTTCTTTTTAAATGCCACTAATTCCAAAAAGAAATATATACTTTATACAATCGCATAATTAAATAAAGCATGATTTTCTAATATGAATTCTATTAGTTAATAGTGATATTAAAGAATCAGTAGACTTGGCAACTTGTTATTGCAGTTACCTGTCCGTACTCTTTTTTTTTTATTCAGATTGTTTGATTGCCATAACTTTTTTGAAATAGGGTAGTCCGACCAGTAAATGAACACCTAAGCACATTTTTTTAAAATAATAATTTTATATTGATTGATAATATTTTAATGAACAGTACCTTTTGGTGTCTGGCCGTGCAAATACATGTGTTGATATACAAATGATTAAAAAATAATAAAATGAACTAAAATTCATTAAGATACAACTAAATGTAAATATATTGCTTGAAGGTGCGTAAAAACATACATAAAACATTTAAAAGCACATTAAAGTCCTTTAAAAAAATTCCAAAACGTTTTCAATCGTTACTCGGTCATCATCAGTGGAAAAACTAAATTGTTGAGTTGAGTTGTTATCTTTTCGCGTTTTTCTTGCTTACCCGGGATAAACTATTTTACTTCAAGGGTTTGGAAAATAAGGTGGGATGGGAAAGGTAATCAATGATGCATTAATTCATTCCAGACTGCATGGATATCATATGATAATACGTCGTTACAGACTATTTCTTTTTTAGACATTATTTCTAGAGACTCCCTTATGATAGCTTCCAGGTTAAGACATGCGGAAGTCAAAGTGTTAAGTTCCACTAGATGCAGACTAAACGAACAGTATGGTACGAATTTTTTTTTTAAATAATTTGTGCATCCCGAATAACCCGGAATTTTGGCGTCCCGCGCCGCGATTGCGCGAGACGGATCTTCGAACTCTCGAAAATCGGGATACTTTGCAACACTAATTGTATCACTTACTTTAGTTTATCTCTACTGCGAAAGCGATACGCAGCATACACACGATACTCAGAGTTCAACCTTGCGGAAGTAGTTCTACGCCAATAAAACCGTTCAAAAAAATTTTATATTACAGCAACAATTTTATATTTTTTTCCGGTGTGTGGCAGTGTATATTAAAAAAAAAAAAAAATCTACGTTTTTGGAATATTAGGTAGCTTTTATTACAAAAAGCTACCTATTGCAGCCGTTCGGAGGAAAGCAATTCCAAAAAATTTTGGTATATTTTCACCGATCATGACCTCCAGACCTCCAAACCACCCTCCGTCCAAATGTTGATTTATGTATATATATATATATATATATCTGATGTATGTCATGCTGTAACTCTCTTATTCTTGAACCGATTGGGATATGACTGAGTATATGTATTGTACATACCAAGGTCTCGACCGAGTTCGTTGGTCAGCTTCATCCGCCATCTTGTTTCAAAATGGCGGCCAGTTAAAATTTTTAAAAATTCAAAAAGATGAACAAAAAAATTATAAATTGAAAAAAAATGTTTCCGTTAAGAGTTAGATAGTGATACAAGAATTTCGGAGCATTTTTTGTTTTGCCTTTATCTTAAAAAATGTCTGAGATATGGCAGTTTGAATTTCTACGGTGGCTGACATTTTGAAACAATCTGATATTTCTTATGCTGTAACTCTTGTAGTTATGAACCGATATGAATGTAACTGATCATATGTACAGGACATACCAAGGCCTCGACCGAGTTCGTTGGCCAGCTTCATGCGCCATCTTGTTTCAAAATGGCGGCCAGTTAAAAAATTTAAATTTTATAAAAATTTTAAAAAATGTATAATAAAATTATAAATTGAAAAAGTTGTTTCCGTTAATTGTTATATCATAATACAAGGATTCCGGAGCGTATTTTGTTTTGGTTGCAACTTAAAAAATGGCTGAGATATAGCTGTTTAAAATTCTATGGAATATGGAAGCTACCTTTTCCTCCCGGTACAGGCCGGAAGGACTTTTTTCATTACATGTTACCCGGTTTCAAGTAACGGATCATCATTAGTGTTGCCAGGTGTCCAGATTTACACGGAACGTTCCGATTTCCAGGGACTTCAAGACCTGCCCCGGTAACTACTGCGCGGGATGCCAAAAGTCCCGATTTTTCATGATGCACAAATTCTTTTAAATTTCTTTTCGTACCATGTTATTTGCTGATATGCATAGATTGGAACTTAATACAGTAAAAACTGTTAAGAGAGAACCTGTCTATGACGGAAAAGTTTTATAGTCCTTTTGAAAGCAATACCATACAAATATACTTGCTTAGAGAGAAGCCTGTCTAAATCGGATATTTTTGTGATTCAAAGTGAATCTATTTTCACAGGTTTTACAGTATTTTATTCAATAAACCCTGTGGAAACGGGCCTGGTTATAACGGAATTCTGTTGTAAAAGTAAAAATTTATTTGTGCCAGCGATTTCGCTTTAACAGGTTTTCCTGTAAAAGGTTGTTGTGTTTATTTAGTATAGTAAAACTTGCTAAGAGAGGTAAATCAGGATACTTTGCAACACTAATTGCATCACTTACTTTAGTTTATCTCTACTGCGAAAGCGATACGCAGCATCCTCAAGATACTCAGAGTTCAACCTTGCGGAAGTAGTTCTACGCCAATGAACCGTCAAAATAATTTTTATATTACAGCAACAATTTTATATTTTTTTCCGGTGTGTGGCAGTGTATATTTAGAAGAAAAAAACAATTTCTAAGTTTTTGGAATATTTTCATTACATGTCTTCGGGTTTCAAGAAGAGGGTCATCATTAGTGTTGCCAGGTGTCTGGATTTACACGGAACTTCCCAATTTCCTGGGGCTTCAAGACCTGTCCCGCGTAACCACTGCGCGGGATGCCAAAAGTCCCGATTTTTCATGATGCACAAATTCTTTTAAATTTCTTTTTGTACCATGTTATTTGCTGATATGCATAGATTGGAACTTAATACAGTAAAAACTGTTAAGAGAGAACTTGTCTATGACGGAAAAGTTTTATAGTCCTTTTGAAAGCAATACCATACAAATATACTTGCTTAGAGAGAAGCCTGTCTAAATCGGATATTTTTGTGATTCAAAGTGAATCTATTTTCACAGGTTTTACAGTATTTTATTCAATAAACCCTGTGGAAACGGGCCTGGTTATAACGGAATTCTGTTGTAAAAGTAAAAATTTATTTGTGCCAGCGATTTCGCTTTAACAGGTTTTCCTGTAAAAGGTTGTTGTGTTTATTTAGTATAGTAAAACTTGCTAAGAGAGGTAAATCAGGATACTTTGCAACACTAATTGCATCACTTACTTTAGTTTATCTCTACTGCGAAAGCGATACGCAGCATCCTCAAGATACTCAGAGTTCAACCTTGCGGAAGTAGTTCTACGCCAATGAACCGTCACAATAATTTTTATATTACAGCAACAATTTTATATTTTTTTCCGGTGTGTGGCAGTGTATATTTAGAAGAAAAAAACAATTTCTAAGTTTTTGGAATATTTTCATTACATGTCTTCGGGTTTCAAGAAGAGGGTCATCATTAGTGTTGCCAGGTGTCTGGATTTACACGGAACTTCCCAATTTCCTGGGGCTTCAAGACCTGTCCCGCGTAACCACTGCGCGGGATGCCAAAAGTCCCGATTTTTCATGATGCACAAATTCTTTTAAATTTCTTTTCGTACCATGTTATTTGCTAATATGCATGGATTGGAACTTAATACAGGGGAAATTGTCAAGACAGAACCTGCCTATAACGGAAATGTTTTGTAGTCCTTTTGAAATCAGTACCTTACAAATCTACTTGCTTAAACAGAAGACTGTCTAGATTGGACATTTTTGCGATTCAAAGTGAATCTATTTTCACAGGTTTTACAGTATTTTATTCAATAAACCCTGTGGAAACGGGCCTGGTTATAACAGAATTCTGTTTTAAAAGTGAAAATTTGTTTCTGCCAGCGATTTCGCTTTAACACGTTTTCCTGTAAAAGGCTGTTGTGATTATTTACTATAGTAAAACTTGCTAAGAGAGGATCACAAGGCACCGAAGACATATTTCGATTTAAACGAGTTTTCGTCTTACCGGTTATAACTGTATGGTATTCTTACCGAAAATGCAATGAAATTTTTACACTTAAAACGGGATTCCGTTATAGTCGGGCTCGTTTTAATATGATTTATTGTATTTTTAGGACCGATTTTGTGACACTGGACCAGGCAACACATCGTTCCCTGATCTCCATTTAGAATACATATATTTACTATAATCAATAATATTTATGGTATAACTAATTCTATTGCAAATATTGTAGAAACTTACCACGAAAACTTTGGTTTGGAAATAGGGGTACTCAACAAACAAACTAGTGGAAATGAACGTTCTACGCAAAATCGTTTTAAAATGTTTATTGAAAGATTTTGAGAGATTTCTTCTTTATTTTCATACAAATTTATCAAGCGGCAAATATAGGTATTTTCAAAAAGACTCTTCCATATAAATTGAACTTAAATTCGAAAGATAGTGTTGCGAATATCTCAAAATTGACGTCTTTTCACTTGTGGTACTCGTTACAAAAACCAACGATATAGATTTTACCGGTGCAGTAAACTGGGGTTAAACGTAGGGGGTCGTTTCACGACGCTCGCTTTAATTGCTTTTTCCTCCCCAAAGGTCAAGTCGGGAGGAAATTTATATTATATTATTGTGGTAAATTGAAACTGGGGTTCTATTGTGAGGGGTGACCCGAGAGGTGTGATGCAGAATCAAACGTAGCATAGTCGGAGTTACATGGACTCACAAAAAAAAAAGTTTTAAATCAGTCTTGGTCGTCTTTGTTGAGAGTATTGACATAATTCAACAATACTCGGTGATACAAAAATACACAACTCTAAACACAGTAAATGGAGGATTGATTTAAAACATTTTTAAAACTTTCCAACATAGTTGAAAAGTGTTTATGAATTCGGTTTGCCTGGTTGTCTGTCTGCCGTCTGATCTGACTCTCCGTTCTCTAACTTGCGTAAATATAGTCGCATTCTCGTGCGATTGATATATGTTATTGAGGTTTACTAGGGCATGATCTGTATTGAAAATTAAGTGTGTAGCACTTATAGTTCCTTTACAGGGATGCTCAAAAATTTTCGTTAGATTACGGTCTATGGGAAAAAATCATTTGCGGTTTACTTTAATGATGTTACACTATTTCAAACATATTAAAATTGATATATACCACGGATGTACATTACTAGGGTCTTACTATAGAATATGGTGTGTATAGCATTCACTGTTCAGGGACACACAAAATTATTCTGTTAAAGTACTGTATGTTAATAATAATTGCTGGAAGTGTGTTTTCAGTTGCGGTACGCGTTTTTAAATTCAACTATTTTTTTTGCCTCTTACTTGGTGTATATAAATTCTATAGATCATATATAGGGCAGCACAAAATATCTGGAGTACTTTTGCATTTATTGGCGGAAATTGCTGAAGGGAAATTTTCAACTGTGCTATGCGTCTTCTAACTGAACTAAATTTTAGCATTCTATGTAATATGTATACAAATCTATAGATCATATATAGAGCTGCACAAAAGAATTCGGATATGTTTCCAAATATTGTTGGTAATTCCTGAAATTGGATTTTTAAATGTATTACATGTTTTTCAAATTGTTTACCTAGACTCATTTGTAATATACTGTAACTCTCCGTGGTGAGATGCTCTGTAATTTTATTGTTTGTTTTTTTTTTTGTTTTGCTGTAAATTTTGTGATTTCAGTAGCTATATAATTGGTAATTGTATTTTAGAGTAATTGCCTTGTATGGGAGGCTATGTATTTGTTTTTGGTTTATTTTAGCTTTAGAATTAGGTTTAGTGAGACAATTGTATCCAATCTATTTTTAGAGTCTCTTATAATTCTTAGTTTGTAAATTAGCTTTAGTATTATTCTGTTTTCGGTTCGCTTCGTTTATTTTTTTTTAGTTCCCTGCGTGAAGCAGCGTTTTCTCACTAAGTTGGTAGGGTGTTGTTGTTTTGTTTTGATTTAATTCCAGCAACCATTGTTTCGGGTTCGTCTTTGAGCTGTGATATTGCTGGGTGGTGAAGGGGATTCTACTGCCGGAGGTTTTACGCCGCAAACCCTCACAGGTTGGTGCTCCGGCTGGGTGATCTTGTTTACCTAGACCTATTTTATATCCAGTCTCTTTGCTGAAACCGTATTATCGGGATAAGCTGATTGATACCTGGCAGCAGTCCTGGATAGCTTCAGCAGATGGCAGGGATACATATAATATCTTAAAGAAGGTTAACACTGAATTTATCTGTAGAAAACAAATTTTAGGTTATTATCTTTCTAGTCATTGCAGTTTTCCAAGTTTCCTCTTTAAAATAAGTAAACGTAGAAATGATCTCTGTGACTGTGGCAAGAAAGGAGATGTTTTTCATTTCATCTTTGTTAAATGCTCTTTACTCTTTCCGGCACAGTGGTCCCACTCCGGGCACACCTAATTTTAATTCCAAACTTGCATGCGGCACCAAGAATATTTTAATAAATTTTTGTTTCTATAATGAAAGCTTAAAATAAGGAGTTCGTATTTTTTTTAAAAGTCATTTTTAAATTCCGGTGTCAGTCAGCAATTTCTGATTTTACGAACAGACTTTGTCTGTGTCGGAAAGGGTTAACCCTTAATTGCATAGTGATGTAAATTTCCATCACTTTTTATTTAACTTTTAATAAATAAATCAACTTCTTCGCCACCACTATATTTATATAGAAATATTAATCCAGTAAATTTTCCGTGAACTATGTTGCTGAACAAAGTTAAAAATCTATCTTAAAATTTCTGGTGTCTAATATTTAATATATGTATAAAAAAACACAATTGTAAAGGAAAAACTCATGCAAAGAAGGGTTAATGCCAGAACACTTCACTTTTGACAGAGATAAGTTTGTAAGTTGGAACTTAACCCTTTCCGGCATTGGGCATTCCCAGTTTTGGGCGCGCCACTTTGTACCAAATGTCGTGTAGCGATGATCCACTCCGTGTGACGTTTTAAAAGTCATGAACCGGCCGTGTATTTCATTGGTCGCGACTTTACCCGTTTTCTTTAGCATTGCCCGATTTTGCCCAGCGCTCTTAAAGTTTCGTGCGGCCTTCACATGTTCTTATAGCATTCCTAGGTTTTGTCAGGTTTGTAGAGTGTTTCTAGATTTAACCTAGTTTTGGCCAATGTTCCAATTTTTTTGCCAGGCATTCATAATTTTTTGTCTGTCTTTGGCCGTGTTGTTACAGCATTGCAATGTTTTGTTCAGTATTCCTGAAGTTTTCCCCAACGTTCCTAGAGTTGTGCCTAGCAGTCTTGAACTTTACCATTAATCCTATAGCACATTGCCTAGATTTTCACAGTGTTCCAAGAGTTTTGCCCAACAATCCTAGTTTTATCCAGTGTCCCTAAAATTTTCTCCGGCTGTGCCCAACTATTTTATAGCATTGCCCGGTTTTCCCCTATTTTCTTGGAGTTTTGTCCAATGCAACTATAGTTTTGTATAGCATTATTAAGGTTTTACCCAGTCTTGTCAAGGCAACACTAGATACCGGGCTTGCTCATTCACTCTCAAAACGTCACAAATGGTGGCTGACCGCGACCAGCGATTGGTCCAAAGCAACGCGCCCATCGTTTTGTGCCAATCGCTGTATGTCTTTCCTCCTAGTCAGCCACCTTTTGTGACGTCATCATAATGAATGAGCAAGCCCGGTATGTAGTGTAGCCCTGGTCTTGTCCAGACTTCCTAAAGTTTTACCTAACATTACTAGACTTTTGTCCAGCGTTCCTATGGATTTGCTCAACATTCTGGCGGCTTTGACCGGTTTTTCCCAATATCCTAGAATTTTCCAACCGTCCCTAAGGTTTTTCCTACCGTTCCTAAAGTTTTGTCTGGCTTTGCTCATGACCCTATAAAGTTGCCCTGTTTTGTCAACTGTGATCAAAGTTTTGCCCAACATTCTTCGAGATTTATCTGGCGTTCTCAAAGTTTTATCTAGATTTACCCGATGTTCTCAGAGTTTTCTATAACTATTACCAATTTTGCAGCTGTAAATTAAATTTTATGTTTTGACCTATTTTTCTTAACAGCATCCATCAATAGGAAATTAAAAAATATAGATATATAATATTATTTTGCCCAAGTTTTGCACACCTTTTATAACGCTGTAATTAAAAAATATCCCGTTTGTTACCACGCGTTAAGTTAGCACACCCAAATACGAATTAAATTATATAACGTAGAAGTTTTGCACCTCAATTATTTTCTTTTACCAATCTCTCTTTTTTTTTTTTTTTTTTTTTTTTTTTTTTTTTTTTTTTTTTTTTAACGCCATAAATGAAATATTTTTTTTTTTTTTTTGTCCACGTGTGACGTTAGCACCTCGCAATAAGAATTAAGGCTGTTCTCAAATCTAAACTGGCTACTTTATGACGTATTTTTTAATTCCTTTTTTATCAGAAACGTATGAAATTGGCAGGTGTTCTTATTCAGAAACTTTGTAATCGAAAGATTTTTCAATTGTTTTGGTAAAGGGAGAAAATGTTTCAGAAAATACTATCAAAGTCGGCGTTTTCAGGGCTCCCAAATGGACCGCCAAATGCATACCAATAATTTTTAGCAGAAAATTTCATAGTAGGTTTCTACAACATTTCCGCAAAAATTTACCTCCGAAGGTGGTTTCTACAAAATTTGCAAGAAAAATCTAAAAATAAAAATTTTCTAGAAAAATACCGATATTCAAAAAGCGGACCATTTGGGAGCCCTGCGTTTTCAACCGAATTTCCGACACAGCGACATGAGAAAGGGGAAAAATTTGTCGTCACGTGACACGAATCGCTTATAACTCGATAAGCAATTTATTTATCAAAAAAATGGAAAACTCATTTCGATTCCAAATCGCTTCAATAGTCGGCCCTGCCTTTGTGTTTAAAAATGAGTCAGAAAGTTTCGTGTTGGTGAGAAGGTCAATTGATACACCTTAAACTATACAAATTATGCCCAAAATTTTCCCAGTGTTTCCGAATGTTCCTAGAGCTTTCTCCAGCATCTCTAAACATGTGTTCGATTTTACCCAATGTTCTTATAACATTACCTGTTTTTTTTTCAAGTATTCCTTGATTTTTGCCTAACGTTCCTAGAGATTTGTTAGCGTTTCTAAAGTTTTTCCGGTTTTCCCAGCTTTTCTTTAGTTTTGACTGCCTTGACCGTGTTTCTAGAGCATTGCACGGATTTAACCAGTGTCCATAAAGTTTTGTTCAGTTTCCCTAACGTTCCTAGAATTTTGTCCAGCGTTCCTTTCCCCAACATTCTTATAGAGTTGCGTGGTTTTTCCCCAGTGTTCCTACATCTTTGACATGTTTCCAATTGTTTTACCAAGCCTTGCTGGTGTTCCTAAAACAATGCCTAGTTTCGCCCAAAGTTCGTATAATTTTTCCTTGATTATCGCCACATTTTACAGAGAATGCTCTTTATATATCGAGGCTAACGAAAAAGAAAGACTACCGCGGTGCTTTACTGGTATCTTTTTTTACAGACCGTGGGAGTCCGCGACCTACGTTATACACGGCCGGTGCATGACGTTTAAAACGTCACATGGAATGGATCCGAGGCTAACGAAAAAGAAAGGCTACCACGGTACTTTACGCTTATCTTTTTTTACAGACCGGCGGAATCACGTGATGCTCGAATCCACCAATGTAGGTGTACGAAAAGAGCATCACGTCACTCTCGCGGTCTGTAAAAAAAGATATGCAGAATGCACCGCGGTAGCCTGTATTTTTCGTCAGCCTCGGAATGGATCATTTTTACACAGTGATTGGTGCAAAGCGGCGCTCCCACCGTTTTGCACCAATCACTGTGTAAAAATGATCCACTGCATGTGACGTTTTAAACGTCATCAAGGCAACACTAGATACCGGGCTTGCTCATTCACTCTCAAAACGTCACAAATGGTGGCTGACCGCGACCAGCGATTGGTCCAAAGCAACGCGCCCATCGTTTTGTGCCAATCGCTGTATGTCTTTCCTCCTAGTCAGCCACCTTTTGTGACGTCATCATAATGAATGAGCAAGCCCGGTATGTAGTGTAGCCCTGACGTCATGCACCGGCCGTGTATAACGTAGGTCGCGGGGAGTCCCGTGATGCTCGAATCCACCAATGCAGGTGTACGAAAAGAGCATCACGTCACTCTAGCGGTCTGTAGAAAAGATAAGTGGAATGCACCGCGGTAGCCTGTCTTTTTCGTTAGCCTCGTTATATATATACTTGGGTACTCGTGCTCTTTTCCCTAGACCATTCTTTGCCAATTCACGGACCTTCAATAGATTCGGGCGTTGAAACATAGTTTATAAATTATTCCTTGCCGGAAACACACTATAATCTATCTCAAAAACAAATTGAAAAGATGTTTACGTTCAGAGTATTTCTGGTAATTTAAATTGTGTTTGGACAAACAGGCCGGCAAACAGATTAATTGCCTGTATCTTGTTTATGGTCATTTTATGTAACAGTTTGGTTGTTCTTTTTAGTATGAGAATAAAGTTCTAATTTATACTTATTTCTATATGTATAATTTTAAATTTCTTCTTTTTCTTTTATTTGTAGACGGAATGAGTTTAAATACAAAGTAGTCATGGTACAAAAGTACAAAGTAGTAGGGGAAAATTTGTCCTGGGACATGGAATCTTTTAATGAGATGCAATGCTACTATTTTTTTAAATAAAATAATCTAATTTTTTATTTTATGCTTGCGATATCGTCCTACATGCTTTATTAACCAAAATGATTTGTTTTCCAATTAAATGTCTTAACTTACAAAATATTTTAATGTGTGAACAAAAGAGGTAAATGTTTATGCGTAGTTAATATTTGAACAGGATTGTTACCAAATTAACGTGACGATAACAAGTTTGAAAAATATTTAGCAACATACTTTTGGCGCTAAATTTGGAATTATTTTACTAAATGCTACGATGCCTCTATATGAGAGTGGCGATATAGTATTTTCGACTGTACTTAGACCACAACCAACTAAACACACGGCCGGATCATGTTTAAAACGTCATACGGAGTTGGTCATCTTTACACGATGATTGGTGCAAAGTGCCGCGCCCATCGTTTTCTGACAATAGCAGTGTAAAGATTATCCACCTCGTGTGACGTTTTAAAAGTCATGAACCGGCTATGTATAACCTAGATCGCGAACCGTGTGCCGTTTTAAACGTCCTGAATCGGCCGTGTATTTCAACGCCACCTAGAGATATCTCTAGGGGGCGTTGTGTATTTCGTTAGTCGTGCTTATACGGTCGAAACTGGCAAATCCAATTTCCAGAATCGGTTTCTCGCCTGGACGAGTGAGACAAGTTAATGCTGTGTTTACGTTTACACTATGGCTTATCAGGCCTATCAGGTCTGCGTGGTCTGTCAGGTCCAGGTATAAGAGGGTTTAAGAAGGTCTCTGTGGTCTGCGTGGCGTGGTCTAAGCGTTGGCGTTTCAGGCGTGAAAATATAAGACCTAACCAATCAGCGTGCTTCATAATTGTTTATTCCGCCATTTTAAAAAATGGACGAAGTTTGATGAAGCAGACGACAGATGAATATTTTGATGAAGATTTAAAATAAAAAAAGGGATTTACAAACCAAAGGTATGTAATATTTTTCAGATATTTTTAATGTTTCTCTACATTGCTTCATAACTGTAGAAGTTTCTTTTATGTATTCGTAAATTACTATCTTCATGTATTTAAGTACTACGCTACTAAAATTCATTTGTTCGCTATGTTACTTTTTATATTACCAAACTCTTTATAAAGCTATGTATTCATAAATTCTTTAAGTACTATCTTCCGGTATTTATATACTATGCCAGCAGTTCATTTGTTAATTGTTAGTTACGTTACTTATTTCAAAACTCACCTTGTTTCATAGGCATGAATTTAAAAAAAAATGACATTATATGAATAAAAATTAGAATAGTACGATCGTAATGCATAATGTACAGTAATGTCTTTTTTTGTGAGGAAATACTTTGATTTATTTCAGGTATTTATTTAATAGGCAAAATCCTCAAACAAGGGCGACCCCCGATTTGGCGATTTTTTTAACGCGCGCCAAGCACGGACGCGCGCCAACCTAAAAAACGGCAACCTCCAAATTCCACCCAATCAAAACACGTACTTTTCGGCAGACAAGTCACTACTTACACAATTCCTAGGCCAATTTCTTTCACAAAGTAAATACTGATTTTATTTCGTTTTACTGCTATTTACAAAGTTTTGAAAAGTTTTTTTGCGAGATTTCTCCATTTTTACATACTTTTAGCAATATTTTCATTCAGATTTTTTAATTTTTACAATTTTTAACTATTTTTTCCTCCGGATTTTTCCATTTTTACAAATTTTTAGCTATTTTTTCCTCCAGATTTTTCCATTTTTACAAATTTTTAGCTATTTTTTCCTCCGGATTTTTCCATTTTTACAAATTTTTAGCTATTTTTTCCTCCAGATTTTTCCATTTTTACAAATTTTTAGCTATTTTTTCCCTCCAGATTTTTCCATTTTTACAAATTTTTAGCTATTTTTTCCTCCAGATTTTTCCATTTTTACAAATTTTTAGCTATTTTTTCCTCCAGATTTTTCCATTTTTACAAATTTTTAGCTATTTTTTTCCTCCAGATTTTTCCATTTTTACAAATTTTTAGCTATTTTTTCCTCCAGATTTTTCCATTTTTACAAATTTTTAGCTATTTTTTCCTCCAGATTTTTCCATTTTTACAAATTTTTAGCTATTTTTTCCTCCAGATTTTTCCATTTTTACAAATTTTTAGCTATTTTTTCCTCCAGATTTTTCCATTTTTACAAATTTTTAGCTATTTTTTCCTCCAGATTTTTCCATTTTTACAAATTTTTAGCTATTTTTTCCTCCAGATTTTTCCATTTTTACAAATTTTTAGCTATTTTTTCCCCCAGATTTTTCCATTTTTACAAATTTTTAGCTATTTTTTCCTCCAGATTTTTCCATTTTTAGCTATTTTTTCCTCCAAATTTTTCTATTTTTACAAATTTTTAGCTATTTTTTCTTCCAAGTTTTTCCATTTTTACAAATTTTTAACTATTCTTTCCTCCCGATTTTTACAAAGAATTCGCAAATTTAACAGTCAATTTTTTCCTAACAAAAAATACCCCTTAAACTTTGTAAATTGCAACAAAACGAAATAAAAACAACGTTTACGTCGTGAAAGAAACTCTCATACAAATTGTGTAAATAATCACTTCTTTGCCACAAAGCACAAATATTACAATTGGACAAAATCTCTAAATTCCTAATTTTTTAAATACGTAAAATTCATTCACGCAGCGGTCAGCAACTTATGTATGTACGCTTCGCGTACATTAACCGAAAAAAAAACATCACTGGATGCATGAAACTCACTGTACAGCAATCTCTAGAATGCATGAAACTCATTCACGCAGCAATCAGTAACTTATGTATGTACGCTTCGCGTACATTAACCGAAAAAAAACATCACTGGATGCATGAAACTCGCTGTACAGCAATCTCTAGAATGCATGAAACTCATTCACGCAGCGGTCAATAACTTATGTATGTACGCTTCGCGTACATTAACCGAAAAAAAACATCACTGGATGCATGAAACTCGCTGTACAGCAATCTCTAGAATGCATGAAACTCATTCACGCAGCGGTCAATAACTTATGTATGTACGCTTCGCGTACATTAACCGAAAAAAAACATCACTGGATGCATGAAACTCGCTGTACAGCAATCTCTAGAATGCATGAAACTCATTCACGCAGCGATCAATAACTTATGTATGTACGCTTCGGGTACATTAACCGAAAAAAAACATCACTGGATGCATGAAACTCGCTGTACAGCAATCTCTAGAATGCATGAAACTCATTCACGCAGCGATCAATAACTTATGTATGTACGCTTCGCGTACATTAACCGAAAAAAAACATCACTGGATGCATGAAACTCGCTGTACAGCAATCTCTAGAATGTACAAAATTCGTTCACACAGCAATCAATAACTTATGTATGTATCCTGTACACATTATCAAAAACAAAAAAACAACACTCGATGCACGAAACTACCTCTACAGTAATATCTAAAATGCAAGACACACACTTATCAAATAAAATCAATAAAAATTCACTTACTTTTATTTTTTAAATTTACCCTTTTTTTAAGGCTTCGGTTTGTCATAATCGCTATCGCCGATCACTTCTGATGAGGCAGCAGTATTTATACAAAAATAACCCTTAAACTGATGTATATTGACGATATAAGCAGGCACTTGATGTCAAGCACACAAGTCACATGTATCTTCTCAAGAAACAAACAAACAAACCCTTAAACTGCTCACTCAAGAGGACAAAATTCAAATTTACCTCTAAATAATCTATCAAAAACACCTAAAATATCCTAAATTTTCATTAACAACACACTACACACACTATTTCAAATTCACACTTGCCGCTTCGCCGAATTCTTCATAAAAAAAAAAACACGTCAAAAGATTAAATTCACTTCACTTCGCAAATCCCAGAGTTCAAACAAAAAGAAACATGCGATGTGCCGTGATGCAACACTAAAGTCGGCCCAAACAACTTGGGACTTGATTTGAAAACCTCTCACTGTCCAATAAATTCAGCCCTTCTTCCATACACTGTTAAAAATATCGTGAAAAATTACCTCTGTTTATAAAGGCTCTCTATTTTCTGACCAATGAGAATGCTACATGAACGCCCTTCGCGTTCTCATTGGTCAGAAAATAGAGAACCTTTAAAAACGGAGGTAATTTTTCACGATATTTTTAACAGTGTATGCTTCCTTTTTTGGGCCTAATAAATTCCGAAATTATCGGTTTCATTCTCAAAAACATTTTTACGGTATAGAGCACCTCTATCTAACTCATCACTCTCTGAATCCAACAATACGGCACACAATAAACCAACCAACCCAACCAAACGAACGTAATTCACTCATAAACCAATCAAATTTGTAGATCAAACCGTAGTAGGCGGGGAAGAAATGCAAGGAACAAACCGGTAGCAAGAAAAACTCATTTATCGCTTTGCCAAATTCGACGCAGCCAAGCATCGCCCTTGTTTGAGGATTCAACCATTTAATATTGTTACTGGCAATTTTTAACTTTATCTTAAAACTGGTACCAATAAATTTTTAGCCATATAATTTTTAATTAACTTCTCAGTTTTCTCTGTTACTGTCATATAATTGACTGATCATTGATTTGCATTGTTATTCATCAGTTTTAAATGTGTTATTTTTTTCAATGAATCCATCCTAATATATATCTAAAATATTGCAGAGATTTTAGATTGTATTTAGTTTCTTAGCCCTCTCCCCCACAAAAAAACAACAACTCAATCTAATATGGTAACTACACAAATATAAAATTTAACTTTTGTTAAAAGTAACAAACATGATTTTAAGTAAACAGTTTTTACATTTACTTATTATTGCTAATTATTAAACCATTCCTTATTATTTTAAAAGTTTTATTACATGTTTATTTTTTGAAATTTTCTTTAATAATTAATCTGTAGTACATTACATGAATTTTTGTAACCCCCCCCCCCTTTCACAACAAAGAATGGTGTCAGTTTGAAAACTTCATAATTTTTTTTCAGAAAAAGTTTTAAAACTTTCAAAATCTATGAACGGTGCAAGGGAGATTGGTCTGGTGAATCTACTGGTGCCAGGAAATGTATATTTTATTGCTCTCAGGAGATCACTTATGTGTAGTTTTACAGTTTAGTAAGTCGCTATCATTTGTGATCTTCTGCAAGAAATTTGAATTCGGGCCTTGGACTTGTGCTATTTTTGCTTCCAAATTTGTCAAGCAGGAACTGCGGTAAATATAATGTCCATCAATAAAGTATATTAACTTGTATGATTGACTGTAATTGACTTATATGTAGTTTTTCAATGTATATTGAGTTTGTTACATAATAAAGAAGGATTTTTAAATATATTTTACATTGTTTATGTTGTTTGGTACTTTTATGTTAGCTGGGCACCAGTGATAGATATGCATGTATATATATCACTGGTGCCCTTTTAACATATATATATATATATATATATTCTGGCTAACATAAAAGTAAAAATACTTGTTGTTTTTATCAGTTTATTATGATTATTATAATCTTTTCTTTAAATTACAGATTGCTTTTAATCGAACACTACTTTTCTCAATATCTATGCGAATACCTGTCAATTACTACCTGTTGATCTCACTTTCGCATTTATAAATGGTGATCTTTTCAACAGGCATTTTGCATGATTATTTTTGAAGGCATGAATCTTCAGTAATATTTGTAATTTGTAAGTATGATGCTTGTAAGTAAGTCATTTTCTCAAAATTACATTGTTGTGTATTTATTAATGTTGTTTCATATAAAGTTATTTTTCCAATAAAATCAATCTGTATCAGAGAGAATCAGTTAAAGCTATGTCCATTCTCAATACAAAAATTGATTTTCATAATTTAATTCATTTAATTTTTTAACTGAAGGTTTATTTGCTATTAGCTTTTTAATTTATAAAATGCTGTTAAATGATCAATCTAAAAACACAACTTGTAGTTAATTAATTTGTGTAGTTTTATGCAAGTGTGTAAGTTATGTTTTATATAAATTTGCGTAAGCACTTGTGTTTTATGTAAACACTAAATATATAAGTGTTATGCTAGAGGATAGCAGTTACCCCTCGCCCCTCCCTTCAAGGAATCTGATATTTCAGAAAGTATCATTCAGACTAAAAAAAAAAAAAAATCAAATTCAACAAAAACTAAAGTAACTTGTTGAATATATAATTTATTTGAATTAATATTATTAATATTGAAATAATCTAAAATGTATTATCTATGATGCTATCAATGTTATAATTTGCTGTGCTTAATAATTATTAAGCTGCATATATAATAATTTATTTAATGTTTATTAATGTTGAAATGATCTAAAATATATTTTAACAATATTATGAAGGTTATAATTTGCTATGCTTAATAATTATTAAGCTGCATATATAATAATTTATTAATGTTGAAATGATCCAAAATGTATTTTAACAATATTATCAAGGTTATAATTTGGTCTGTTTACTTACAGTTCTTTGAAGTGAGAGTAATTATTTATGTTAGTTTAACTAAATATTGAAGATAATATATTTTGACAGATTTGATGGAACATCATTAGGTTATATTTAAAAAAATAAATATTATGAAATATTCATTAGTATCTAGTTTTTAAATCAAATTTTGTTACCAATGATAGAAAATCTAGCGAAGTACATGTGTTTTGTAGATGAAGAATTTAATAATTGAAAATTTTATGCACTTTGCATTAATAATTATTTTTTCTTATTCTAGAATTCAAAAAACAACTAACTATATTGTTATGTACTAGTTTGTTTTCATAATTCTCTTTATTAATTAAATTGATAATTTACTTTCTCCCTAAATCCATGAAAAAATAAGTTTACAAATTATGTAAAGCAATTAAACATTTAATTTGTTTTGCTTTAATACAGGCAGCTCAAAATTAATTCTTAAAACTGAAATTTAATTATTCTTCATAATTTATTCTACTCAAATTACTTTATTTACTCCAAGTGATTAAGAAAAATGCAATTTTTGAAAACTGAAATTTAAACATTGTCAGGTGTGCGTTGCTATTGACCATCCCAAAACTACAGTAGTGAATGTTTTGAGATAATAAATGCAAATGTGTTTTTGTATGTTTTCCGATATAAGTTTAACATTTTTTTAAATTGAATATTCAGGGAAGGGGAGAGCAAGCAGTGTTGAAATCAAGGGATGGCCCTTCAAATCTTTCTCCCCCCCCCCCCCCCCCCCCCTGAAAGATTTGAGATTTTATGCTTTTAATGGTCAAAAAGTACAATTTCACCTCCAGAACTCTATAATGTCCCCTCGGAGCCACAGAAATCCCTCCCGGAGAAAAATGTCTAAATTCAACACTGAGGATAAATATTCTGATTTTTTATTTATTTATTGCATTGTGTGTCAT
This sequence comes from Maratus michaelseni, assembly GCA_963931845.1. Taxonomy (NCBI): domain Eukaryota; kingdom Metazoa; phylum Arthropoda; class Arachnida; order Araneae; family Salticidae; genus Maratus; species Maratus michaelseni. The sequence continues at coordinate 69,563,579 of OZ007599.1, read as the reverse complement.
ATTAGCCATACCTATTCCTCAAAAGATTGCTTTAAATGTTTTGTTATCTTTCATGTATACTAGAATAATAATAATAGTTTTCTTTTTTAAAGAAGATATTTAACATTGGATTTCCTTTAAACATGTCATTTTATAGACATATGGAACCTTGAAAGTAGCATTTTCACATTTTTTCTGTAAAAAATAAAGATAATACTGTAGTAGCTTCCTATAAAATTGCTTGTTCAGATATAGCCCTATGTTTTATGCCCCCAATCTGGGGAAAAAAAAAAGATTGTGCAGTAACCCCACTTCTTAATAACTTAATTTGATAACAAGAAATGTGTTTTTTTTTTTAAGTTACTATTTCAGACATAATAAAAATTATATTCATTACTGAGGTGCACTATAAATTGCTCTCTTGAAATTGTGGTGTGCATTGCGTTTACTTATAGGGACACACAAAAGATATCAGTTACAGTACATATGTGATATTTACAGTCTGTGTGATAGGTGTATTTTCAACTTTGGTGTGCGTTTTTAAGTTTAACTAAATTTTTTCATAGTACTTGTGTGTTTATAAACTCGGTTGTTCATATACAGAGCTACACAAGGGAATCCGTCAGTATTACAGACTATGGGAGTGAATTGCTTAAGGGTAGTTTTTAATTTTGTTACGCATTTTCCTGTTGAACTAGATTTAGTAGACTAATAGAAGTTTGTGGAATATAAATAAGTTCATATAGAGGGCTACGCAAAGAAAAATATTCATTGTCGTTTACGGTTGGTAATTGCTGCGAGTGAGTTTTAAGTTGCCTTTTAGCTTAATATGTGGTGTGTACAAAAATCTTCATATAACATACAGGGCTATACTGCACTATAAATAAAATATAGTAATATTTTTTTTCTTTTTATTGGAACTGGAGTTAAAACCACTTGTATTTCTGATATCTTCAAATCCAAGGATATTCTTAGCAGTTTGAATGAAACATTTATTTTCATCTCGCTGATTTATTTATGTATTTAATAATAAACTGAAATTTCCATTTTTTTTCTTTCTTTTTAGAAAAAAAAAGCATGCCAGTGCTTGGCTTTGATGTTATTATTTATCATTTTTAAATTATAATAACTGAAAATTATTAATAACTTGTTTCTCCCATTAGATTAAAATACATACCTGTTTCTGTAAAGTATCGTGCCATCATCATTAACGTCCAGACTGTTATCTATGTATTTTACTTCTGATATGTAGTATATCATTATATTCAGTAATAAATTTGTTATGTGATAATATTTATTATATAGAGCAATATTTTGTTTTATTTCTGTAACTTGGTATTTTCAAATAAAGGAAATTTAATAAAAAATTTCTGTTATCATTTGACTATAATTTTATTATAAATGATCTTTTCATGTATCTACTTGTGTTGTTTAAATAACAGAATGTATATTAAATAAGAAAATCCTCAAACCATTTTTTAATTAAAAAAAAGAGTTACAAAGAGAGTTTATTTAAATTTTACTATTGAAGTCTTTATTTTATTTTAATATGTATATAATGCTTCATAACAATACCTTTTTAATAAACAAGGAAAATATTAAAACAATATTTTAAAAATTCTCTTAAAAAATTAAATAAACATTTGGAATTAAAATAAATGCAATTTTTAAAAGTATTTCTTTAGAAGAAAGTCTATATCATAATTTTAAAAAATCAAAAATTTTCACTTTTTAATGTTTCATGATATGTTACTTATTTAATATCATTATGAATCAATTCAAGTCAAAAATAAACTTGAATTATCAGTAGAAGTTTGTTTTATAAAGCCATTATTTTTAAATTAGTCTTAAAAAATAATAATAAAGATTTTTATTCATTCTTCAAACATGGAGGGTTTTCTTCATTCCAGAGTCGGTTTATTATCTCATTTATTTATATATATATATATATATATATATATATATATATATATAATTATAAATCAAATACTTAAAATGAAAGATAGCTTGAAAACAAATAGTTGACAATGAGCCACAAATTAGAAACAAATAGTTGATCATGGGCAGAATGACTGCAAATGTATGTGTCTTAATTAGAGTTGGGAGTGTTCAGGAAACAAAAGAGTGCATAATGTTGAAATGCGATACGTAAGAGATTATGTTTGAATAATTCTAAATTGGCCTTTTCGGTCTATTTATTAGATTATTCAATAAATACCTCTTTTAATGCAAGCACTGTATTTTATTATTTTTAGTGAAAGTGATATTATTTTCAGCATACAATTGGAGTTTCACCATAATATTCTGAAGCATGTTTGGGTACAATTGCTAGTTTGTTAAATCAATAAAGAATTGCCATGTTTTCCTAAAACTTTTCTGCCATTATTAGCATTAAAACTAATACCAATATGCTTAAAATCGTCAGATATGTTACGTTGATATATATTTTTATTTTATCAAGAAAACTGGATGAAAAAGAAGATTGTAACAGCACAGCACACCTAAAAAATGTATGATGAAGTGATATGTTAACCACATTTAGAATAATGACTACATTAATTTAAAATTCAGCGGATTACTATTTGCTTAAATAAACACCTTCATGAGATTATTAGCCAGATTTAATATTTTTGTTCCATGAATTAAACAAAAAGAAATAAGGATGTTTGTCAGCGGTATTTTTCACTGGAAGCAGAATTACTTAAATAATTAAAATGCTTAAAAGCCTCAGGAATTAAACTAATAAATTAGTGATTTGTTAGATTTACATTATTTTATTTTATCGTAAAAAATAATAATTTCCTTTACAGTAATAACAAAATGTAATGACAATTAATTCATAAGATGAATATTTTGAGCTTGTAAACACGGACGTTCTCAGAAGGAAAAAAAAAAGGGGGGGGACAATATTTTGAAACACATATGCTAAGGTGCAGAGAATAAACTTAGGGCCCAGGAATAAAGTTTCCTGCCCCTACATATGTATTCGGATGAAAGAGGAAAATTTTAGAACATAATTATTAAATATATTATTTTTAAATTAATTGTTATTTAATTTATGTGTTCAATGATTTTAATTAACTAATTTTGATTAGTATTTTTTAATTTCTTAAATCAAATTAACATTTAATAAATAATTATACTATTTTTCATACATTTCCTATATTATACTATGAAATATACAATTTAAAAATAAATTTCATTAATACAGTATTGCAGTATACGTTGGGCCCCATTAACTGCTTTGTCAGGGCCCCACACAGCGTTGCACTGGCCCTGGGTGTGTATAAATTCTATATACAGTGCTGCATGAAAGAATTTGCATACATTACAGACTATATGGACAGACAACAATTGTTGAAAATAGATTTTTACTGAGTTATGTGCTTTTAAATTGTTCATTTTGATATCGTATTTCATAAAAACAAAATTTATTAATAATATTCTGTTAGTGTTGGAAAGTGTTTATTTGTATGATCCTTATACCGATGGCGCAACCAGGATTCTCATCTGGGAGGGGTTCTGAACCATTGTTACTGATAAAATAAACAATTTTGTTGATAACAATACATGACACGTAAAAACTGCCGTAACGAAAATCACAATCAATCATAATATATTTAGCATGTATGTGTTTTAAAACAGCATTTTCAGAGGGAAAAAAAAAGCAATAGCAATGAAATATGTACTACTTTACTGCTATTGCTCTTAACTTTTTATTTCATTAATTTTGTGTAGAATCCTATTATAAAGTCTTGAATGGTAAACATTTTATGCTGCTCATGCTTTCCTTTACTTTGGCTTTTACACATCACATTAATTTTTTTTAACACAAGGGGTTTTCTATGCATTTTGTCAGTTTTTCAAATGCTCTGGAAGTTGATTTTAACACTGAAATCCCCCTCTTTTCACACAAAACTTTCTGACTGATGCAGGGACCGATTTACAAGTTTGGGAGTACCTGGGCACAGATGCTTTGGGAAGGGGGGGGGGGGGCTTGCACCGGTGCTTACAGTGGTTTTGAGTAAAAAAATATGTATCACTAATAGCGGTAATTATTAAGATAACCACTACTGACTTAAATGATTTAGTGATATTTAATAATTTTTTTTGGGTACTTCTCTATTATACCGTCGACCACTTTTCATAATAAAAAACTATCGCCAAAGAAACGGAAGAACGTTGTCATTGGAATATCAAAATAAATAAAATATAAGAATTTACGGACACAATTGTTATTTTAATTAATGAAATAACTAATAAGTCAGTAAAACATAATGAATAATACATGCAAATGTCAAATTAAAAACCACTTGATGACATAACAAACACATATAATGCTTCTGACATCAAGTAAATAGGACTGCATTTTTGGCGTTTAATCTTAGAGTTGGCGATAGTTTTTTGTTATGAAAAGTGGTCGACAGGATAATAGAGAAGTACTTTTTTTTTATACATTTTCTTCTTAATTTTTTAGCAATAAAAATTTTTATAACAGCTTCATAATCAATCTTTAGTGTTCTATCTCGCTAACGATTTTTCAAAATCAGTTCTGAAAGTGAAAGTATCTTAATAAAAAAACCTGTTAACAAAACCGAAAAAGTAAAAAATGGCCTTTGCATTGATTGACCTCAACTATCCAATGGAATTTTTTTTTTTTAAATAATGAAATGCAAGCAAGATATATATAAAAAAAATTTCCCATAGAATTAATATTAGCGAGTGAGTGTTGTTGCGCAAGTGAAGTAGTTATTTTTAAATGAAAAAAATAAACAGGTTTTTCCATATTAATTTTGTGTTTTTATCGTGAAAACTTCCAGATTTTGACCAATCATTGAAAAATCTTCAGTAGCATTTGGGGGGCCCTGGACCTGTGGCTCGAATGACCTGCTGTAAATCAGGCACTGGATTGATGTCACGACTAAAAGCATCTAGAAAATGGCATTTTTATGTAATCATTGAGGATTTAATTTTCCTGAATGAAAATGCAAGTTTCCATTTAAAAATAATGTTTTATCATCAGAAGAGGAAACTTCCCCTTCTGAAATTAACGTGCATTATCTATAAAGTAGAAACTTTATTTTCAAGCCATGAGAAATGGAATTCCACTAAATGTCATGTCATTTGGTTTCATTTTCTTTTTTTCAATATTGTTAGGAAAATGGTATATTTTTCTGTTAGCATCAAAGAAAATCTGCATTAGCACTTATAAAACAAAAAAGCAGTTCAAACATATTATAATTAAGAAACCAAAAATAAGCTGCTATTGACATTTTATAAATGAAGAACTGTTCTTTATGTTCAATTAATTTTTTAATGGGGGGGGGGGGGAAGCCGAACCCACCATTTAAGATCCTTTTTGAACACTTAAATTTAGAAAGACAAACAAAACTAAATTTTGTTTTGAGGAAAAGGGTGATCAGAGCCCTTCAGCCAAAAAAAAAAAAAAAAAAAAAATGTTTCTTTTTGTCTTAGTGATTAATTATTTGACATTATTATTATTTCTTTTTTTGAAAATTATCAGTGAAAAATAAACTTTAGTTTATAAAATTTGAAAATTCAGATAACAGCAATTGCCTTGCTCCCATTGTGGGCACATGTGCATATAAAATGCTTTATTTCTATAAATTTACATGTAATGTAATAGACATTTTATTTACATGTAGACATACATTTCTGTAAATGTATGTCTATGCTAAGTTAGTGCTAATACTGATTAGAAGTTTTTTTTCTTTTAGTTCATATTTTTTATTTAAATCTTGATGGGAATTTTCTTATTTTGTATAATAAATTAAACCTCATTTAATTACTTTTGTCAGTATTATTTTGCAACAAACTGATCTCCATATATTTTTATTTTTACCAGGGAAAATAAAATGTGCACAGAAATTGTGAGACCCAGTACAGATACGGAATAGGGCTTCTGCATGCATTGTATATGGCTATATTTAATATGAAATTGGCTGCTTACTGAGCCTTTCTTAGCCCAATACAACAATATCTCTTGTATCTATATCCCCTGTGTATTTCCCAAACCTTTAATAATAATAACGAAAGAAGCACGTTAAAAAAAATCACTTTTATATTATCTGCCTTCCGTTTTTTAAGTAAAAAAGAAATTAGCACAGGCATTAACCCACAAAATATTTGCATGTTCATTTCATTGCGAATGTAAACAAACAAACACTACCCCTCCCCCTCCATCCAAGCTGCAAAACTCACGCATGCGCAAAAATAAGTTTCTTCTCCTTACGCCAAATTCTTATGCCATAGTGTAAACGCAATTTTTTCTACTCTTGGAGCAGAAAGACCCAACAGACCTGAAAGACCATATAGTGTAAACGCAGCATAACAAGCATCTTGGTGATAATGACAGGGTTGCAAAGATGCTTGACAATTCGCTTTTGTCCAGAATCGTCTCAACCAACCAAATTTTATATCCCATATAGAGCTACTCTCATATCAAGGCACCTTATCAAATAATACTATGATAGGCGACGATTTGGTGACTTTTGGCGTTATTTCAGATAGTTCTTTAATACAGTCTCGAATGGCAGATGGGCATTCAGTCAAACTCTACTCTGTAATTTCTAAAGAAAGAAGATAAAATTTCAGTGCATCTTTAACACATTCAATCTAAATTCAAATGCATTTCTAACTACTTTGATGATACTTTTTTTCATTGTTCTGTAAAAATACTCTAAATTCCAAGTACAACATTTTCAATAGGGAACAAATTGGGTTAGAGAGCTCAATTATATCTTATTTTAAAGCTATTTTTATTAAAACCTATAAAAAGAGCTTTCAAATAAAATATAACACTAGGGATGCAAACTATAACTCTTCATATACACTATGGATACAAAGTATAAACCAAAAATTATGGAAATCTGAGATGTTGAGGTCCATGTCCATACCCCACGTTGATTTCACATAGAATGGCCCAGTCATTCCATGTCAAATGAACGAAATAAATGCAAATTGTAGACCTTGACATCTCATATTTCAATAACTTTTTATTTATAGTTTTAATGCATGGAGTGTATAAAAAATCTTTTTTTTTTTTTTGCCAAAATTTAATCAAGTTTTCAATCACAAGATTCTCTGCACTTCTGTAAAAAAATGGGCTAGAGAACTCCCTATATATCCTATTTGAAAGTTTATTTTATGGCTTTAATACGATATGCAACACTAACTATTTTGAATAAAATAAATTTTTTGACAAATTTTCAAAATTTTTGAATTAGAAATTTTCAAAAACACCATTTTTACTTATATATATATATATATATGTTATTCTTTGATTTTTTTGGCTACAAGTATGCAAAATTTCCAGATGGTGAAATGATGGGATTTTGAAGTATTAATTTTTAAGGTATAAGGAACAAGCTACCTGAAAAGTTTCAATAAACCATTCTTATTCAAAAATGAATAGCATCATTTTTCCATCTTGAAATTTTGCATACCTGTAGTCAAAAAATCAAAGATTAACATATATATTTAAAAAAATAATAAAAATGGTGTTTTTGAAAAATTTAAATTCAAAAATTTTGAAAATTTGTCAAAAAAATTATTTTACTAAAAATAGTTTGTGTTGCATATCATATTAAAGACCATAAAAAGAGCTTTCAAATAAGATATAACTAAGCTCTTTAGCCCAATTTGTTACAGAATTGTAGAGGATCGTGTGATTGAAAACTTGGTTAAATTTGGCACTTTTGGCCATTTTTAAAATTCCGTAAAAAAGAAAAAAAAAAAAAGATTTTTTATATACTCCGTGGATACAAACTATAAACAAAAAATTATAGAAATCTGAGACGTCAAGATCCAAAAATTGCATTTTTTTGTTGATTTGAAATGGAATGACCCCTTTTTCTATACTGAACTTGCAATCTAGTGTAAGGGGAATAGCAAAATTAAGTATAATTTATTTCCATTTCGAATTAATTTAGTTACCGCAACTGTGTTTTAATATGTACATGATATTTCACATTTCTCCCTTCTAAACTGGGAATTTGTATAGAAAGACAGACAATTTTTATATATTAGATAAACTTACTTTCTAAATGACAGACTGTATTCAGTCAAAACCTTCATAACTGAGCCAAATATATCATGTATGTGGGTTGTTCCGAGCATAGTAATAATTTTCAAAAGCTCCATGTCTGCGAATACAAACTACCAGCTGAGTGGAATTTCATTACATCTGTACTTTCATGGATTACAATGCAATAGGCATCAAATTTCAAATATTGAAATTATAGATTTCATTTCATTGTTGAAATTTCTAGCAATAGCACATATATATTTAGACTTATACAATTTTCAAATTTTTTAACTGTTCTGCACATCATTGCCCCCACTTTTTAGTGAATTATTTTGATTTGTTTGCAATTGAATGTAATAGTTTTTTTGTAAGCAGATGTGTTACATTTAATAGGATTGATGAATATATTGATTTTATGATGTATGAGTTTCAAATCTGAAGATTTATCTTTCCAAACTTTTTCTAGATATTTGTGAGTTTTATTTATATCTTGTAAACTAGTGACTTTTAATGTTATATTCGTTGAAAACTCCAACAGAGTTTCTATATATCAAGCATAAATTTTTAGTTTTTATTTGAATATTAAAGTATTGTAAATTATCTTTTTTCTATTCATGGTGTTCACCTTTAATTAATCGTATTTATTCATGTTGGTAGAAAGTTTTAACACTAGAATGACCGAAAATTTTACTCAAGTTTTATAAAAATACTTTGCACCAGAAATTTTATTTAAAACTATTTAACTTATTTATTGAACTTATTTTTGTGCAGTTTAGACTTTACTTATTTTATGAAGAAATTTCTGGTTCGAAGGAAACTATATTCATTGGGTACCGGTCAAAATGACCGCTCATGGTCTTTCTAGTGTTAACACAATTTAATCCTAAAATGTATGCGAGTACAAATGTCTGTAAAAATAAAATACAAAGAAGAAAGATAAAGATTATTAGGCTCATTAACAATGATACTTTTACTAACCTAATGAAAATGAACTCAAATCCATAATCCTGGTATTGGACTATCTATGCCCTAAGTGAAGAGCCAGAATAACATTTTTAATGTGTTTTTTTTTTATGTAAACAAAACGAAAATGTGTGTCACTACACATTTTAATTTTTTAAAACTTTTAACTATCATTAATAAGGGATGCCACTCTGAAAATAACAAAAAAGAGGAAATTATACGTGAAAGTAAAATTTATGTCATTTTTCACAACATTTATGTGTGAATTTTGTGAACTATATTGTATTGAATATATAATAAATACATTGATAAATTTCTCATGTTAAAATCTGTTACAGTATTTTCTGTAATAAATAGTTGAATTGAAGAAAATGACTACCTGCCAACATGTACAGTTTTATACTACATTAACAATCTTTCACCCAAATATAGAGTTTATTTTCCATGTATTCAAATAATCCATGACAACTATGAAAATTGCGATTTTTTTTACCGCAACCGCTTGACGAAATTCATGATTTTTTTGCAGCGATTGTCTGACAAAATTCATGATTATTTTCTGCAATTGTTAGACGAAATTTGTGATTTTTTCCTACGATCTTCGATGAAATTCACGATTTTATTCCACGATCATTCGACAAAATTCTCGATTTTATTCCACAATCATTCGACGAAATTTGCGATTAAATTCTGCAATTATTTGGTGAAATTTGCGATTTCTTTCGTGACTGATGGACGAAATTTACCATTTTTTCCACGACTGACTGGCAAAATTTGCGCTTTCTTTCCCCAGCAATTGACAAAATTTGCAATTTTATCCAACAATCTGTTGACGAGATTCATGATTCTGTTCCGCGATCGTTAGACAAAATTCACGATTTTGTCCAGTGATCGTTTGATGATATTTGCGATTTTATCCCACAATCATTTCATGAAATTCGTGATTTTATCCCATGATCGTTTGACGAAATTCGCGATTTTTTCCTTCGATCATTTGATGAAATTCGAACTTAATTTGCGCAATTGTGTGACTTCTTTTCACGAACCATTGACGAAATTTACCATTTTTTCCGCAACCGACTGACGAAATTCACAAGTTTTTTTTTGGCAATTGTTTGATGAAATTCACAAGCTTTTTTCGCGACCGATCAACAAATTAAATTTTTTTTCCATGACTGATTTATGAAATTTGTAATTTTTTTACGCGATCTCCTGAAGAATTTAGTGAGTTTTAATGTGAGAAACTGACAAAATTTTGCGATTTTACTCGTGGATCATTTAACTAAATTCTCATTTTTTTTTTTTCGTGGTGCAGATTTATTTTTAATTATTCTTTTTAACAATTCGGCGAAATTACTGATAGATCTTCAGAAAAACAAAAAAAGCGGGAAAGTGCCATCCCTGACTAATTGACGCCATATTTTAATATTTTTTCTTATTTAATAAATAATTCATATTACATTAGTTTCAACATCAAACACATAACAATTAATAAGAAAAATACTATAAAAAATTATAAATCTTTAAATTTTTGTATTCAAGATACACGTAGTTCAGTTATCCACTTAGCTCCTCTTATTCTTTGTAGCTTTCTGGTTGGCTATTTTTGCATCCACAATCTCTTGGAGCTGAAATTTCAAAATGGTTTAGATCTGATTGTGTACATGTATTACAGTTTCTGATGTTTGCCATCACTAATGCCATGGCAATGTTGTCAAATTGTAAATTTTTTTTAATTAAAAATAGCTACCAATTGTTTCTACTAGCAGTCTTTACTTTTTAACTCACATAATGTAATCTCCAACTTGGCAACATTATATTTACAATTAGTGCAAGTATGTTTGTGTAAAGTGTATTTTATGCATTAAATATAGTGAAAATGCCAAAAACTTGGCACACAGATAAGTTGTCAGCAGGCAAAATGTGGTCCATAGGCCATGTGTTTGACATAACTGATTTACAGGGACACACATACTATGCTTTTTTTTTTTTTTTTTTTTCTATGAGTGATAATGGCTGCAAATGCATTTTCAATGGCGGCATGCTTTTTTTTTTTCTTGATGATCTAAATATGACTTAACTTTTCTTAGAAGGGTGAATTTTAAACTTATTAAAAAAAATTGTTTAATAATAGTAATCTCATTTACCTCAAAAATATTTATTAGTAAGTTACATTGATTGATTTTATTGTTCATTTATTTATTTTGTGATTATGCTGTATATAAATTAATATACTAGTGTTTTTTTAATTTGTAATACCTCTAATAGTATGAAAAACATAATTTCAGAAAAAAATTTATTGTAATAGTTATTACAATGTTTTATAAACAAAACATTTAACAGGCAATTATTCAATCTTTTATAATGGGCTACATATATTTTTGTTCTTTTTAATTGTGTAAATACAATATATGTTCTATGAATGTATAACATATTAAAGAAAACTTTTGTAAATATATATTTTTTAAATAAATAAACTTTTGTAATAGTTATTGCTCATAGTCTTCTTAAACTTTAACATTGTGTAAAAAGTAAACTATTTATTCATTGGTTACATAAAGAGTGAAGGGTTGGATTTTTTATGCGATATGATAGGGTCTGTACTCTTTTCTCTAAGATTGTTTTCCTCTATCCAAACTCCAGTTACATATCTACATAAAGAAACAAAATGATTAGGCAAATAATTTACTATTCCAATTAAAAAATATTCTTTCTCTTCAATTCTTAGTTTTGATGGAATATAATAAATTTCAATTGTTTTTGAAAATTCTAAGTCTTTGAAAAAATTTTCAACATCAAGAATAAGATTTTTTTTTAGATATTTTGGTAATTTTCTTTTTAGAGTTGCAGGTACAGCATAAACTTTGATTTTCATTAAAATATTTTTACATATAATTTTCTAAAACAGAAGCAAAGTTTTCATCATTAAATTTTATATTATACATTAGAATTGTAGCTTCTGTTTTTGTTACAATTGAACAATTTGTACATTCACTTTGTATTTTGACTGAAAGCATACTTTCAAATAATTTGCATTGTTCCAACAATTCACATGCCTGTTTTTTTATTCAAATATTTGGCTTAGTATAATAGCTCTCTCAAGATATATTGATGTGTTAACAGTTTCATTAGCATATTTATTAATTAATGGCAGGAAACAATAAGTCTTTATGATTTTTAATTTCATTTTCATAAATGTGGTAATTTCTATACCCAGTTATCACTTCTAAAATAGAGTCAAATGCTCAAGTATACTGTATTGAATTCGATTACATGATTTATTGTACATGAATTCGATTCATCTTCTGATGTAAGACTTACAATTTTCAAAATGTCTTTGTCTTTACAAGAAATTCGCATTTCATTAGATACAGTTTGATTGTCAACTGAAGAATGTTCATTTGATGATTTTACAAAACTGTGACAACTTTGTATCAGTTTTTCAGATTCTTTCTTTGACGTAAAACTTTCATTGTTTTCAGTATTTTCATTTTTTTTCAGTTCAGACAGTTTTCTTGAATATTTAAACAATTCTCTATGCTATCAACATCAATATATGTTTTTGCTTTTTTACTTGGCTTCTTTCTTTGAAAATCAACTGCTAAGCAAGTAAATTCACGTCCTTTCTTCTGTGCTGCCTGTTCAAACTTGCATAAACTTTCAATCGACCCAATGCGTTTTACTACAAATTTATCAATGCATAATGTTTCGCTATTGAGATCAGAGTGCTTTAAATCTTTAAAGTATGCTTCACATGAAGCTATGGAAGCAACATTAGCACGTACTGAAAAATACTTGGTCATAACATTGACCCATAAAAAGAAACTTTTTGACATTTTCACAGGCTGTTTGGTTAAATCGGGACTGTAATATGGATTTAATCTTGATGTGTCATGAATTCTGGAAGCTTGTTCTTTAGCATAATTTTTTATTTTGTAGATATATTCAGTTATATTTTCAGCCTCTTCAGGAAAGTCGACATTACTATCACAGTCTTCAGAATAATCATCAGACTTCATGGTAAAAATCTTAAATAAAAATGCTTTTTTCTCTGTAGAAATGAGATTTTCTCTGTTTTCATTTTGACCATCCTATTTGCTTAGTGCCATAATCAAAATAGACGTCAATAATTGATTAAAATGAATTATATCATCACAAGATAGACATTAGTGCAACAATTTACATAAAAGTTTTTCACTTTTAATTGTTTTGATTTTGCGCAATGATTTTAATCAAGTGGGCAATATCAACTCTGATAAAACGCGATAGAGGATGTTGCAAATCTTGTTTTTTCAAACAACGAAAACAATCTTCTAAATGCAGTTTTAAAAGTCTATCATTGTACACAAGCTCACAAGAATTTAAAAACACAAGCAAAAAATCAACAATTACTTTCTACAGTATTTGTACCCCATGTCGAATATGATCTCTTAACAAAAATGTTATTTAATTAATGTCATTTCTTTCACTAATCATTTGTAATACAGGCTGAATACTATAGTTTCTTTGAATAATCATCTGATATAGAAATATGTTCTTTTTTCCCCGCTCTTTTTCTTTATTGATTTGTATACTCTCTTAACAAAAATGTTATTTAATTAACGTCATTTCTTTCACTAAGCATTTGGAATATAGGCTGAATACTATAGTTTCCTTTAAGGATCATCTGATATAGAAATATGTGTTTTTGTCCCCGCTCTTTTTCTTTATTGATTTGTCAAGTTATCCAGTAACATCTATTTGAATTTTTCCATGTTTCTTTAATAATGTTTTATACATAGCTAGTTGCATAGGTGAACAGTAAATGCAGAACAAAGGATCTTTACCAATATATATATAACCAATGTATTTCCCGTTATATTTAAGATAATATAATGACTCTATTGGATCTAGAGTTTTATCAACATTCAAATAATAATTTATTGCGTCTACTTAACTTTCCTCAAAGTGGCCTTTCATGGCAAATAGGTTCTGGATCTTCAAATGACATATCACACACTGCTTCAAGACATTACTGCCTTGTTTTTTTGATAAACAATTGTTGTCCTACTTCTTTCCTTGTGTCACCTTTGAGAGCTTTTTTTTTATTATGAGGTATTCCACAGGTATTCAGTGTTTTGAAGGTAATAGTAATACCCGTTCCAGGAGTTGGCTTTTCTATGCAATGTTCATTGATGTAAGTTTTACATTCTTCACAGACTCCATGCATTCTTAAATATAATCCTTCTGAAAAAACTTTGGCATACTTAAATGTATGTGTACAAGGTAGCTTAGTTGTTTTAAAAAGAACTTTTGATAATAAATCAGTCCAGCTTTTTTTAAAATTTTGTATCAGTTTTACTGTTTTTTACATTATTTTTGTATACTTTCGAAGTAGGATGAATCTTTTGCCATTATTCTTCAGTTAGCTTAACATCAAATAAAAGTTTTGGGAATTTTTCAGAATCATTATGTGTTTGTTCTTGAATATCAAAACTCATCATCAGAATTTTAATTTGTTGAAAGATTCAAAGAAAAGTTTGACTATTTCTGAGTCTGTTGTAAGATTTAAAGATTGAGAATTTTCATGAATCTAAATGTTATTATGTCTTTTCAAGTCATCTAATAAAATACATCTATTTTGTTGTACATATGAGTTTAATGTGTCTGTTGTCATATGTAATTTTTTTGCTGCTTCACACCATATACTATCTGAGCATTGTTTTAATTCATTTTTATCATCGAAAATTGAATGTGTTTTCAATTCTTCCAAAATTCTTTTGACATTGATAGATGATGGTCTCTGCATTATTGATATTAAAAGTAATTAATAATTATAAATTAAACCTTTAGTTCTTTTTCATTGAAAAAAAATTTTTAAATATAAAAATGAACCAGTTCTCGTTTTTGTAAAATTACTTTTCTATTAATATAACTCCACTTGTAGTGTGCATATAGTTTATAAAAGAAGCTCATTATTGATACTTATAAAATATCTTACTTCTGATTGCATTATAAATTGAATATCTGAAAATATTTAATAAAAAATATATAATAATTGACTCATATTGAAAAATAATAATTGTGTATCAAAGGCGAAAAGTTGACAATGTTGGACAAATATGATGTGATATTCGAGGTGAAGCCAAAGGTAAAAACATCATATGAGTACAAATTCATTAATGTTCTGCCAATGATACTACTTTTTATAACAATAAATGCAATGAAAGTACTGTTTTTATGCTTTTCAGAAGGTGGGATACGAAAAGTATCATTTTTATCTTTAGAAAAATAAAATTATATCTGGAACTAAAAATGTGACTTTTCTGTATAAAGGCACCACATGAAAAAATCTTTTAAACTTGTGACAGAGCAGCAAAAAGTATTATTCCGTCTAAAGGCAGAGAAGTGTTCTTTTCTGGCCTATCTTTCAAGTAAAATTTTTTAACTTTATCACTTGTTCAGAAGAAAACAACAACATCGCTCTCTATGCACAGGAGCACTGTAGTTGCAAAACTCTATTTTTTGCAAAGCCTGAAAAGCACTACTTTTTGTGTGCTAAATAGGCATAAAAAACACTTTATATTTATGTATAACAAAAGTTAATTTAAGAAGATTTGAAACCAGGTATATGGGTAACTACAGAATATGGTGGAAAAAATCTAAGTAATAATTCACTGGACCAGTTATAATAAAGTAGATAACATGCATAAAGTGCATTTTTTATCACAATATGTAAAAAAATATATGTATTTTCAGACATTGATAATTTTTATGTAATTAAAGTTAATAGCATTAGTAAGGTAGTGGCGGAATCAATCACAGATAAGATGGATCATTATTCATAATAGTAAATAAATAAAATTTTAATTGAAATCTCATTTCATTTATGTTTATTTGAAAGTAATGTAAACTAAATATATAACTGAGGTAAAGTGCATAGTAAATAAAGATCTAATTAGATGCTAAATAAAGTACTAATTATGTAGAAACAACTTCTATCTTAAGTTTCCACAAGATTTAAATTTATATATTATGAAAAGAAAGCTGCACATTTATCTTTTTCTATATTTAAAATTGTGTTGAAAGTTTAAAAATGCTTCATTTTATGATCATTTTATCCTCCACACACTTCACTTTAAAAAAATGTTATAGAGGTTTTACATAACCTAACACATTTAAAATGTTTACTTCATGAAGACTAAAGATTAGTGATTTTATTCTTTTATTAAATAAATGGAGGGTTACACATTTACCTCCATTGCGAGTCACAACTCTTTTTTTCTATTTATTTTGCAAAGGTGGTAAATGTATTACTCATTCAAAAAGTATTTTTGTTAAGAAAACTTCTTTATATGTAAATATTTTTTTATGATTTTTTAAAAATTGTCATTTGAATCACTGTCACAAGCCTTTCTTGTGTAATCCGATGCAATAAAATTATGTGTAATTATGGTAGCATCGGTTAATAAATAATGATAAATGGTTAATTTGATCATTTGTTCATTTGAACAAATGATTCCATTATTCATTTGTTCCCTAAGTTCTTTTGTTTCAACTTAGGGAACAAATGAAAGTCTCTAGGGGCGAGGTCTGGAGAGTAGAGATGTTCCAACACATCAAAAACAGCTGCATGGATTGCGGCACCAGTAACATGGCTTTTGTGGGCCAGAGCATTGTTCTGGTGGAACAGCCCTTTTCACGCAACATACCGCACCGTTTTTCCTTGATTGCTTCGCGTAACTTAGGGATTAGGACAGCATAATAGGCCCCTGTGATAGTGTGTCCAGCTTCCAGGTAGTCAATAAGAACATCCTTTGCATTTCAAAAAAATGTGGCCATAACCTTGCATGCTGATGCTTGCACCTTGAACTTATGGGGTGGTTAGGTGAATTGCTGTGCCGCCACTCCATACTCTATCATTTGGACTCGGGATCATAGTTATGTAGCCACGTCTTATCAACTGTCACAAATCTATCACAGAACTGCTTCAGGTCTGGCCTCATAAGCTCCAAACCAGCCCTTTAACATCAAACTCTGTCTTTTTGTTGTTGAATTTTGGGTACCCATCGCGCTGACACTTTTCTGAATCCCAAATGTTCATGCACAATGGTTTCCACTGAGCTTACAGAGATGTGCAAGATGTCTGATAACTGTTGCATTGGGATTTGTCTGCCATAATCATGTCATGCACAGCATCAATGTTTTCTGTGGTGCATGCTGTTGTAGGAGGAGCCTGTTGATAGCTTTTCCTGCCACAACAGAATTCGTAGCACCAGTTCTTTACCACCTGGTAGAAAGGGGCCACATCTCCCAATATACTGACCATGTCCTCATGAATCTCCTTTTTCTGGAGGTACTTGATGACAGCTCGTTGTTCAGTTTTCTCCATTTTTCAAGCTAGGTTCCACCTCTCACACTTAAAACAAAAAAAAAATGTTAATATGGCAGCTATGGTTCTGAAATTTAACATATAGGCATTTAAGACATTAGGCTTCAATATTCCACATTAACCATTGCAGTACAAATAATTTATACACACTTGGGACAATAATTATTCAACACCCTCGTAGTAGGTGGCCAAAACTTCTATATAATTTGCATAGCTATATTTGAATTTGGGGGGGGGGGTGCAAGCTTTACACATGATATAACCCAAATTTTGTAATTTATAGTGTTATAAAAGGTAGGTAAAACTTCTATGTAATTTTTAAAGCATAATTCGTAATGGGAGGTGCCAACTTCACACATGGTTAACAGCTATTT
This sequence comes from Maratus michaelseni, assembly GCA_963931845.1. Classification (NCBI taxonomy): domain Eukaryota; kingdom Metazoa; phylum Arthropoda; class Arachnida; order Araneae; family Salticidae; genus Maratus; species Maratus michaelseni. Next base: position 69,545,845 of record OZ007599.1, on the reverse strand, counting down.
TTTAATTATCGTGTTAAAAATGGTGGGCAAAATTAAATAATTGGTGGGTAAAACTGGTCAAAATAATAGCACAATTTTTAAAAATTTCATATTGTAGAGTGCTAGTATGAAAAATGGGTCAAAAAATAAAATGTCATTCACAGTGTTATAAAAGGTGGGCAAAATTATATAAAGGGTGGACAAAACTTCTATGTAATTTTGAAAGTATAATTTGCAGTGGGAGGGTGCCAACTTCACACATGGCCAACAAATATATTTTTGATTTATGGCATTAAAAATGGTGGGCAAAACTTAGGCAAAATAAAAGCACACCTGTTTTCTTTAATTTCGCATTATGAAGTGCTAGTATGAAAAATGTGTAAAAAAAAAAAAAGTGATTTACAGCATTTTATAAAGATGTAAATCCCATTTTATTTTTAAGGTGGGCAAAATTATATAATGGGCGGGAAAAACTGGGACAAACCTTCTACATAATTTTTATAGCTATATTTGAATTAGGGAATGCCAGCTTTACATGTGGTCAAAACCATATTTTGTAATTTACAATGTTATAAAATCGTCATTGGGGGAGGGGGGGAGGGGGAGGGGTGCCAACTTCACACATGGTCAACAAAGATATTTTTGATTTATGGCATTAAAAACGGTGGGCAAAACTTAGGCAAAATAATAGCACAACTGTTTTCTTTAATTTCGCATTATGAGGTGTTAGTATGAAAAATGTGTCAAAAAAAAAAAAAAAGTGATTTACAGCATTTTATAAAGATGTAAATCACATTTTATTTTTAAGGTGGGCAAAATCATATAATGGGTGGGAAAAACTGCGACTAACCTTCTACGTAATTTGTATAGCTATATTTGAATTGGGGAGTGCCAGCTTTACATGTGGTCAAAACCATATTTTGTAATTTACAATGTTATAAAATCGTCATTGGGGGGAGGGGGGGGGGTGCCAACTTCACACATGGTCAACAAATATATTTTTAATTTACAATGTTAAAAATGGTGGGCAAAATAATAGCACATTTTTATTTTATTTTATTTTTTGTATTGTGGGTGCTAGTATGAAAAATGGGTAAAAAAAGTAAAATGTGATTTACAGTGTTATAAAATGTGATTTACAGCATTATGAAATGTGAGCAAAATTAAATAATGGGTGGACAAAATTTATGTAATTTGTAAGGTTTAATTCATAAAGGGGGGTTGGGTGCCAACTTCACACAGGTCCTTTTCTGGGCTGCTTTAACCCTTTCAGGGTCAAAATAATTATGTTACTACCTACTATCAAGCTGCACCTGGCTAATTGAAAGGCCTAAACTGAGCAAGAAAATTGTAATATATATATAGATAGATAGATAGATATAATATATTTACATAGATGGTTATTAAATTCTACCCCTTCATTGATTCAGGAATTATAAAAGAAAAATGAACCAGCAAACAGTGTCGGGACCCTTTTGAATTGGGCAAATTCATTGATTGAGAAAGGGATATCAAACCTTTGTTGTTGAAACATTTTAATTTTGGTCACTTTAGATTATATGCGTGAATGTTAACTTTAAATGTTAGCAAAATTTAAGCATAACTACTTCAAGCTAGAATGTTCCCAATTAAAAATAAGAAAGTTCCATAAAATATTTGAGTGATACAATGATATTTAAAGCATAGATAAAAAACACTTTATCACTCAAAGTAGCATCTTATCACTTTTCCTCAATAAAATTTTACTATTTTCTTAATATTATTTATAAAATTTCACAAATGTAGATTCATAGCTGTCATTACTTTTTACTAACTGTTTTTATTTACAAAAGATTTTATTCCTGTGTGTGAAATATACTTTGTTGAAGACAGATCTCGTATTTAACATAGTTTTTCTGTTTCTTACAAGGACACTCTTTATGAACTTGTTTATAAAACTGAACAAGGATATATTGGGGAGAGTAGGGTAAAACTTAGTAGGTGGGTCAAACCAGGTACCCTATTTTCTTGCTGATGAGTCCTGCATTGTTGACAGCACCCATCCTAACTAGATCCCTTAGCAGTGTGCAATTGTCTTTTGAAGTCAGTTAATCTCTGTGTCCGTGCAATGCTGTTGGAAAGCAATTCATCTCAAAAGTTTCAAATTTTCTCTGCTCTTAAAATAAATTCAGATTTAGGTAAGTAAACCCCTGTTTTCTATAGCTTTCACACAATATTTTGATGCCAAGTAGAAGTGTGTACATCCTGTTATCCAGGAGAATGACCATGTTGATTTTTGGATGTCTTTTGGGCCAAAACCAGATACCCATGGTTTTGCATTGAATTCTGCAATAAATTGTTTATACACTCAACAGGTGGTGAAAGAAGGATTCATTGTGCAGTCTGCAAAGAGTGGGCACATGAAGAGTGCAGCAGATATGAGAAGTAAAAACTGAGAAAACCATTACATAACAAAGTTAAAAATTGCTTAAAAACCTGAAAAAAAAACCCTTACTGACCTTAAAAAATGTATATATATTTTAAAGTTTAAAATTTTATTACAAGTTATGTTTAAAATTTATTACAATAAAGCTTTTGGTAACTGGAAGTGCAAAAACTTAATTTCTGATTAGTACCCAACCACCAAGATTCAAAGCTCTTTCACATGGTCTTAGAAAACACCTTTTCTAAAATAGAGAAGAATTTTCCTGCGGCAACAGGCGTGGTTCTTCAATAGCCCAGATGTCCCCAAACACTTTTGTGGGGGTGTTCAGATTTTCCACCCTTCTAGATTTTTGTCAACAAAGGAAAACTGTCAGGTACCCAGTTTTATTCTACTTTCTCCTATATATATATAATATATAAGGACAAATCAACTATTCTTTGCACCAATTCCTGTCCCTCATGAAAAAACTTAATAAATCTATTATTTGTAGTTTTAATTTATCCGGGAAAAAAAAAGCTGGACTATTAATCTATGGTATAAGCAGTGCAAAATTTCAAATTGTTAACATCTTGGTTTTTTCGCCCCACCAGTGGCTGAGAGGTTCTGCTCTCAAAGCTGGTAGACGGGAGGTGCTGGGTTCATACCCCTGTCACACTCGTCGACCTAACCGTTTTGAGTTTTCCGTGGTTTTCTTCGAACCTTGCCGTAAATACGGGTTAGGATCCCTTAGAAAGACCCCCCACGGAGGGGGCCTCCCTAGGGCCTATATCTCTCGTGTTGATAATTGGCCGTCATAAATCAACTCAACTCTTGTTTTTTTTCATAATAATATAGGAGACAAGAAAATTTCTGGGGACAGTAACATAGGAGACAAGTAGGGCTGGATTATTTATCAATAAATCGGTCAAATATTGATATTTTTTAATTATCGCAATAACGATAGCAAAGCTTCGAATTTGACAATATATACCAATAACGATAGCTAAGTTCTGACTCTACCGATATATGCCAGTATCATTTTTTTTCCCGCAGCGCAACCTCGAAATCCTAGAAAAAGCGCTGAAAATCCTGTACTAATATCTGAATAATCCTTTCTCCCCACGCATTTATTCAAAGCCGGCTATCCCTTCCAACGATTATCTCTTTTTCGTTCTTATCTCAATATATCCCCATACATTCTTTGCTTTACTTTTTACTTCCACCCAACCGCATTTTCCACTCTCCGTTCCTTACTGAACCTATCATCTGTGTTTCAATACCGTCGCTGCTATTCCTCTAGACTAGACATATTGCAATAGTTCACACATATTGATAAGTCATGACGAATAAATAAGCGCTCAAATATGTATGAGTTATTGTGTAGTCGATAATATTACTAGAGCTTAGAAGCTGGGAAGCTCGGTTCGCGAGCAACCAATCACAGTGCGGATAAAATTTTGCATTTCGCCACGTTCGTGAAGGGAAGCCTCGCCACTTTTTCACTGTGATTGGTTATCTTTGAGCGGGGCTTCCTAGCTATTAACGTCTAGTAGTGCGTATGCTGAATATCGGCCAAGAGACTCATTCCTGCTTCCCTCTGTGTTTTATCGGTAGTGAGAGCATGAATCCCAGTGAATTTAATATATGTTGTATTGTTATTTCAGCTTAAAATGAACTAAAAAAGAAAAAAATAAGTACTATAAAACTATAAGTACTATAAAACTATTTCAAAATGTGATTTGAATATTTATATTTCAAAAAAGATTTCAATTTTGTATTTATGTATAGTAAATAGATAGGAAGGTGAATTTTTACATTTTAGAAATTCTATTAAGAATGCATTGATACCTTAGAGAAAGATTGAAAAACAAAATTTCTGCTGCATCTGTCATCCATTGAAAGCTTGTTATTCACAAATATATTAGCATTACATATGGTAATAAACCAATTTCAGTTTTTGCTGTTGCTTTTTACTTATTTTAATCATATTAAAATGAGCAACGTCCTAAATTTAAGAACTTTTATTTTAGTTTCTTTTCTTAATATCCTCAGTTATAAAGAGGCAATGGTGAAAATAGTGCATAAAATAGGAAGAATAGGCAACATACTATTTTTAAAAAAACCACTATCCAATCAATGGTATAAGCCCAAATAGATATCGAACAACGCGTTTTTTTCCTAAAATATTTCTGTTTTGTATAAATATGAAACTATAATATTTAAAGGATGCTGTGTGAGCAAATAGGTATACAGAATTGATTCGTTGCTTTCTACACATGTTTGTACTTAAATTGCTGCTACCATATCATTTATCTATGGAAATTAACAATTTTTCTATTCCCATACACTTTAAGGTAGTTATCGCGATATATCACCAATATCAATATTAATTCGTTGATATATTGAGATATTAAATTTCTGATATCGTCCAGCCCTAGAGACAAGTAGACTTTAATGAAGCAAAAAATAGTTTTAAGAACAAAAATGTGCACTGCTGGTTAGCATATCTAAAATTTTATTCATTATTTTAATAAAGAAGCAAAATAAATTTTTGAATTAATTATTCATACAAAGTGAGACTGATAACTAAGGTGAATCCCTGCTCCTTTCAAAAATGTGAACAGCCTGATATGTTGGCACATGTGTATTCTCTGTATTACATACATTTTGCACTTAATTTTCAAAAATTTTTGGTAGGTGTTTGTTCATGTGGTTATCTGCAACATAACAGTTATTAGGAGCAGAAAGTCAATACAAAATTCTGTTTTAAATATGGTAAAAGCTTGTCTTATGGTAAGGTCTTGACAGTTATTCGTCATGTATAGCTGCAATTTGCTTCTGCTGGATCATGCAAGTGGTACCTTTTGCACAATAATGCACCACCTCGTACTGCTATATGTGTGAAAAGATTTCTTGCCTTGCATCAGAATATGGAGTTGTCCCACACTTCATAATCTCCTGATCTTTTGCCACCAGACTTTTTCCTGTTTCTAAGACTGAAATCAGAAAACATTTCAGATATCCAAGTTGCTGTTACCAGGGAACTTAAAACAGTACCAAAGGAGGAATATTCCAGATGTTTCCAACACTTGTATGAACATTGTCAGAAATGCATTAATATGGAGGGGAATATTTGAAGAGACAAGTTTTTTTTTGCAAATATATAATACTATAATATTTCTGTAATCAGTAACCTTATTTACCAATCACACCTTGTATATACATATATCAAATCTGAAGTCATCTTTGTGCAAAGAATAGTTGATTGGCCCATAAACATGGTTTTAGAAAGCAAAACCCTATTTAATTTAAAATGTGATTTATCCTCTTTTAGATATCAGGCTTTTTTTCCCTTAACATGTTCATAAAAGTATATAGCACACACAATCTAATTTTTCTTTCTGGAACATGAGATCACTTGTTTAATCTGTATACAATATATATAAAATGAGGAAATTGTGGGCATTCTCCTTATTCAAAGAATTTGAATTTTAACATTTTCTTTCAAGTATTTTCAAATGATAAATACTGTAAATTGAGCTGTTACTTGGACATACAAAAAAAAAAAAAAAAGGTTTTAAATCAGTCTTGTCTACAGTAATGAGAATATTGACACGGTTAGCCAAATATTATTAAATTATGTTCATATTCTCAATACAGTAGAAACAGGATTGATTTCAAAATTTTTTCATTGTGTGTCTAAATAACCCACCTAGGCTTCAAGTAACACCAGTTTACAGTACTGGATGATCGAAAAGTAACAAAAAGTAAAAATTCCATTATTCAAAATATATTAAAAGTAACAAATTGCAGTTTTTCAAATACACAGAAAGACATGGAATCTGTTTAATAATGAACATTTTTATTGCCAGAATAGTAACATTTACCGCTCATAGTTAGCACTCTAGCAGTCCTGGAATACAAATATTCTTTTCTATGCTATGCAGAATGTTGTATCACATTAGACAGCCATCATACTTAATGTTTGTAGCCTTAGTTGCATTGTAAACTGTGCTGCGCTACTGTACAAACTAAAAACATGATTGTAGCATCACTTCGTAGTAAATGCAACAATTTCAACAGTAAAATTTTCATTATTAAAAAATCATTTCTGTGCCTTAGGGTGGTAAATTTTTGTCAAAGGAGTAAAAAAAATCAGGAAAAACTGTCTTAGTAAAATAGGATTCCGTTTATTTTATGGAAGATGTAATTACATTAATTTAATTTTTATAAATGTTAACCCTAACATTAATTTAATTTTGATTAATTTAATTTTGATTAAAAGTTAGGAATCTTTAGGCAAAAATATATGTGTGCTACTTTAATTTATGTTTAAAATTTAGAAAATAAGTATAAATTATGTATTTCAAAATGAAATTATTTAATTCACCCAATTTACAGAATTGCTGAAAAATATTCAATGCATCATTCAAACTATAATGAAAAGCTATTGAAAATGCACAGATATTTATGCTATAGATACATACTATGAGGGGGGAGAAGAAAGATAAAGACTGTTTCATGCTTCCCAAATTTCTTCACATTTTGAATTTCTATTGAAAAACTTTTATAGTTCTAAATGTTACAGAAAAAAGTTTAACACATGCCATCCCCCCCTCCTCCCCTTTTAAAGGACTAAAATTAATACTTTGTTTTAAGATGTTAAATAATTTCATGGTTAATCAATAAATTAAACCAAATTAATATCATTGAAATACCAGAATAATATTCTGATTTAAGTTGTAGTTATATTATGTAGAAAAATAATTTTTAAAAAAAAATCTGTCATTTTTGGCAAAAATACCCTTTTGCAAGCAAAATGACACGTACTGCCTTTTCATAGAAAATGCACTGTGCTATTGTCTCTGTTTCCCATATTATTGAATTTTTACTTTTATTTTACATTTAGTTCGTTTAATTTATAAGCATGCAAACTCCTGTTTTTCAATACAAAATTTTCAAAATTGACACTAATTTTGCCTATTGCTGTAGCTCCTCACGACAACCAGCCAGTACTAATCACTAAGCAATAACTTTATAATATTGTACCCTGGACTGTATTTGTCAAGGATCCTATGCTTTAAAATTGCAGAGACAGATAAAATTGAGAATTCTTTTTGAAGTTTTTCAAATTATATTCATCATCTAAAAAGAAAATTAATGTGAAGCTGAAAAAAAAAAAAAAACTCAAATACTTTTAAAAAAGAAATGTTATATTAAATTTAATCTCTAAAAGATATTAAAATTTCAAAATATTGGCCGCCAATTTTTTTATTTTCCATTTCAATTTATTAAGGACAGCTCCAGTGCTCCATCTTATGATTCCAAAATCATTTTTTTATAGAAACAAAACACGTCAACTGAAGATCTATTCTATTATTCCTTAGCACATAATTTTGTTAAAAAGTAACATTTATGAACTCAGTAGTATTATTAATCCAAATCAAGTAATTATTTTACTTAAATGTAAGACATATTTACTTTAAACTAGCAATATATATATTTATGAAATCTGCCGTCATAAAACAACAAATTTTTAAAATCAAACCTTCTTTGTAAATATTTAAAAATATTGAGAGTTCTATTCTCTGTGGAAAACAAAAATAGAAAGCTAATGACTTACAGAAAGAAACAGTCTTGTTGTGAATATTTTATTAAAATATTTAAAATATTATCAACTATATAATATAATCTTTAAAAAGATTACATAAATCACAAAATAAATGCTAACAGTCACACATAACAAATATACAGTTATAAAAAGGAAAGTTACATCCCATTCGAAATTCTTTTATAAACTTTGAAGAAATAAAAATATTCATTAATATAAAGAATAACGGTATCAACCATATGTAAAAAGGTCTTACATGTTCAAATTCAATTATTACCCAACCATATAACGGAAGGTAAGATTTATTCTGACACCTTTAGCATTTGCACGAACAGGTAAACTGTGATACCAGTAATGATTAGTTGGTGACTCCATAACAAGTAGGCTGCCATGCTCCAAATTTAATTTTTGTGGAGGTATTTTCCTTGTAGCCTTTGGTCCTCGGGAATCTTTGTGTCGAAAAATAAAGTCTCTGGGTTGTCCAAAAGACATTGAAGCAATTGGTGCACCTTTCACCAGATCCTTTTCATCATCACGATGTTCTCCCATATGATCTTGGCCATCTTTGTATCTATTAGAAAAATATGCAGATATTTAAAAAAATATTCATGTATGAATTATGTAGAGATTACTAAAAAGAATAAAGGACTAATTCAGTAGAATAAGGCATTATTGCAAGAGAAAATGCGTTATTGTGTTTAGCAATGATATGTTATGCAGTGGTGTGGAATAAGCAAGTTTTAGCCATGATGAATAACGTAACATTAATTTAAAATAATTTTATGAATTATACAAAAAAAAAATTAAATTACAACATCAATGAATAATTTCCTGCATTTTGCCTTTAAAAAAAAAAAAAAAAAAATCCTGCATTTTGCCTTAAAAAAAAAAAACTGGATTGACTCCACTTATTTTTTCAAGCACTGTTATACACATTCAAACAGTAAAAAAAAGTTTTATAAATTTCTAACATAATGGGATCAGTTGGATCTCCCATTTTTTAACTGGAGACAGTAACTCTGCATCACTAATACTTGATTAAATTGCCATAATAATTATCACTTATACTCAGTCACATTTCCTTGGTGATTTTCCTTAGATTCGGTCACAAAATGGTTTAAAAAGGGATTAAATACCTAATCTGTCAGCCAATCTTTATGAAAAGCTACACAATTCTTGTGACAGTGGTCAATATTTACCCAATAGTGGCTCAATCAGTAGTACTGTTTGTAAGATATGATATTCACTTACACCCACATACTCAAATCACGATCACAGTACTAAACTATGTGTTTGGAAAGTACAAAATGAAGAAATTCTATAATTACTGAAAGCTTTGAATACATAGATTTAGAAATATTGTGTTAAGGGGGATAAGGGGGCGAGGGGTGGTATGAGAGTGGATACAATTAGACATTTCACTACTTTTAAAAAGGGCATGTCACTGAATCCTTAAATAATGACCCAGCGAGAACACTAGATTATACAAGATAAGATCCACTTGGGAAACAGCAGGATTCATGACATCTACTCAATGATGAACATATTGACAGAAAAGCACATTCTTTTATAAATAAATACATATTAACACATAAAAATTGCTTAATTGAAAAGATACACCTCCCAACACATACACACAAAATTAAAGTAACTTCTAAATCAAGATTTGCTCCTTGAATAATTTTCTCCAATAATTTGCTCTTTCATTTATGTTATTTTCATAACTACATGTGAAACACAGTTTAGTTAATAAGTATTACAGTGAATAAGTAATTTTAAATACATATCAGTTGAATAAAGAATTCTAAAAGATGAGTTCAAAAAAAGAATAATGTTTCACCCCTCGGTACATGGAAATGATTATAATTTTTATAGTTTGCTTATGTCGCCTCTATGGTTGCCTCAATTAAACCTAGATTTTAGAGTTAAGAGGCTACTTCACTCAGACGAAAATATTTGCTCACTAATATTAATCCTATGGGGGAAATAATTTATGGTACCCTGTTTGCATTTCAATATTTAAATTTTTTTTTTTTTTTTGCATTGGATAGTTGAGGTTAATTTCTATGCACGCTCGTTTGTACTTTTTTAATTTTAGTTGCAGTTTTTTTATTGAGGATATTTTCACTTTTGAAACCAGTTCTAAAAGCGAAAATATCTTAATAAAAAAAACTTGTCATGAAAATCAAAAAAGTACAAAGGAGTGTGCATAGAAATTGATCTCAGCTATTCAATGCAAAAAAAAATCATTTAAAATTATTGAAATACAGATGAGATATCATAAATTATTTCCCCCATAGGATTAACATTAGCAAGCAGATGTTTTTGGTTGAGTGAAGCAGCCTCTTTATAAAGAAGCAGAGGGGGGATCAGCTAGTAAGAGCTATTTATAACCAAGGAAGCAAATAACAAAAGAAATAAAACAGCTTCAGATGATTTAAGAATCAATATAGATGAGAAAAAAGGAAAATGATGTATTAAAGTACTGTTGCAGGGTTGCAGTTACTCTTGTAGGATGGAAGTTTAGGAGAACCATATGGAGAAATGAACAATAAGTCAGATGAATTTTATAAATATACTGGACAGAAAATAACAAGGATAACAAATGAAACTCTAGGTAGTTACTGGATAATGGTTGACATCAGAGAACAGATAAAGGAGAAAAAAGCTTATAGAAAATAAAAACAGGTAAGCTCAAAACAGGAGAAGGGTAATTTACAAACATATGAATTCAATAAAACAATGATCAAAAGGGCAAAACTGAGATTGGGGAAAGAAAATGTGCTGATATCAATGCTGAAATAAGATTTAAAACATCTTATACAGACATAGATAATAATAAAAAAGCAAAAGGAGAAAAAATTAAATGTATCTAGAGCTGATGCATATTACAAAAAATTGTTAACTGAAAATAATAAATATTTATGTTATGATGAACAATGGCTCAGACATGGAAATAACACAAGAGGAAATTTTAAAGGAATTTAAAAATATAAAGAAAGGTAAATGAGCAGGAAGTGGAGTGATCAATGGAGAATTATAAAAAAAAAATATTATTATAGATAAATAGAAAAAAATCTTTTTCCTAATCATAAGAGTGTTTAATAATATATGGAAAGAAGGGAAGATGCTAGGTAAAAAGACAATTGGATTTACTTCACTTTATAACAAATATGATAGAAAAGATTGTGTTAATTACAGAGGAATATGCATAATAGTTCAATAAATGAAAATATTGGGATGAAATAATTAGGAACAATCAGAAAAACAAGTTAAAATATGCATAAAAAATGTGGCTTTACTGCAGGAAAAGCTGTATTGATCATCTTTTTTATAATATATGATTTGAAAAAAATCTTAGAGTAGTGTATTACTAACTCAGATTAAAAAAAATAGCTAATAATGAAGATAAAATAATAAATTTAATTAAATTAAGGATTGAAACTAATAAATGTCAAATAAACATAGAATTAAAATGGATGCACATGGTTTTTGCATTTGTCACCACAATTTTTTAATAGTAATCTGTCTTTATTATTTTATCACAAAAAATGCATCAATTATCTGCAATTAAATAAGGCAATGATAATTATTAATGTTGGTGGCAAGATAAAAACCATACACACCACCCTGGATTTGTTTGAATGTTCCCACCATGATTCCCATTAGAAAAAAAAAATGGTTGATAAAATCTCACCCTTGGATTTAAAAAACTTGAATGAGGACAAAACTTGATTCACTTATTTTCTTTAAAATATTGTGAGAGATAGTTTTTTATGCACATATACAAATGTCTAAATCTACTTCAACATTATTTTTTATTCTGTTTTGAATGCTGAAAGATCTTTCAACTGATACAGTGCTAGTGTAAGTCTCAATGCATTTTCTCAAAGAAGAAAAAAACTTCTGCCATTTCAACAACATTTAGACTTTCATAATTTAATAAAGAAGATAATTTTTTTTGTGTGCATTTGCTGTCATTAGAGATAGCCCAATCTTGGCTACACCCAGAAATCATTTTCCAGAAGAACCACAGAGAATGAATTTTTACCTTGGCCAGAATAACCAGTAGAATACAATAAGATAGTAGATTCAGCAGTGAAAGGAAATTATCTAACAATGCCATGGCATATATAGAGTGACTTTCTCCTATCAGGAAAGTCACAAAACATTCATGAATTAGCATAACCATATGAGATAAACAAATTGCACATGTTGACAAAGATGAGAAAGTAACATCATAGCCTTGTAGCTACTCCTACTTCAAGGTATAATGTCATATGTGAGCCAATCAACATCAACTTTGAAATTGGTTGAAATGCATGTGATCATGAATAGCTGTTGCTGTTTGTAATTTGTAATGGCTGCTGGTAGAAGTGCATGTATTTTTTGTTTCTTGCACATTTTTTTTTTCTTATAATTTAATTAAAGTGTTTGGGAAAGCCCTTAAATATATGTTTTCCCTAATCATTCAAAGCAGTTTCCTTTCTCCATAAATTAATAATAATAACTCGCTTATTTTAGTCATTAACGTAATCATTCCATCATTTTTTATCTGCTTAGCTTTCTCCATTTAGCTATTTTGCAGCTTAATAGTTTCTCTCATCTGCAAGTAATGTTCTCTTCCTAGCAGGGGCCCCATTAATTAATTTATTCTTATCGGGAACCGCAAGTTTGGTCAGCAAGTAACGTATCGTCACCTCTAACACGAAGTGCATCCAGCCTCCATCCAGTGTGAGGGTTCCAGCGCAATTGTGTGGCGCTCCTTGTCGCGTGGGAATCTCACACTGACACCTCCACATCTCAAGTGCCGTCATTTATGAACTGTACAATTGGTACAGTCTTATCTAAGAACTGCACCCTTCTACTAAATTAGCGGACTGTACAACTGGTGCAGGCGCACCTGTGGACCTCGTCCACCCTGTCTGTCGCTCTTTGTCGCGTAGGAACGCTGGTTCCAGCGACAGACCCTGTATTATTATTATTATTATTATTTTTTTGTATGTCTTTAGTTCCTGCCACCTGTCGCGTAGGGCTTTGCCCGGCAGGACCAGCCATTGGCGAAGCTTGTACTGCCACGTTTAATCCCTGCGTGCCGGGGAGCTAGCCAGGGAAGACATTAAACGCTCAACGGCTGGGTTCGCCCTCAGCCGAGTGGTCTTCCTCAGGCATTAAAATTAAAATATATGTTTAGAGAGTTTGAAAAGCAAAAATAACTAACTTAAATACTTATTATAAACTTTCAACCTTTTTAACACTTTATTGCTACAGGCATCTTTGTTTATGATTCACATTGGGAATCGATACATCAATTTGTGAATCTAATCGAAATTTGCTTGTTTTTTGAAAGTTATGAACTTCCTAACTTAAAGATAAAGTTTTAAATTAAATCTCTCATAAATCTTAAAGGTATATTTTTCTTAAAGTTTGAACAAATTAGTTAATTAATTTTTGGAAGTAAATTAACTCATTAACAGCAGTTGGCAAGAAAACTTCCCACTTAAGGTGCACGAGACATTTAAATTTGGAAACCATTATTTTAGCACGGAAATTTTCCCCTTATCTAATCTGAAATTTTGACTGATTAAATGAGTCAAAATTACAGCATGGAAAAACTGGTATTGAAGAATTTAAAAAGTGTAAAAGATTCTCATTGTGAATGAGTTAAATGTTTACTTTGACGCAATCATAAAAAAAAAAACCCAGCTTTATAAATCAGAATGCGTATTTTCATTGCTGCATGAAACAGAAAAATATATGCTTTCCCCGACAATATGAAAAAAAAAAAAAATCAACCAAATGGCATAGCATTTAGTGAAAATCTATTTTGTATGGCATCTATATAATATATTATGGGGAAAAAAAAAAACATTTCTTGGAAAAATGTCTTATGCAAAATATCTAATCAAAAATCAGCAGTTGTCTTGTCTTATTCATCTAATCTTCCATAATGGGGTTCATAGCCAATGTTGGGGATGAAATCGATAAAGTAGCTCTAAAATCGCTGAAATATGTGTTTAACTATTTTTTTAGGAGATTGATTTAGTTGTATTTTATGCTCCCACCTAAAATATGGTGAAATGACTTAAAACTTTTGACACCCATTTACCACACCCCCCCCCCCACCCGCCCCTAGTGGTTAAATTTCTAAAATCGCTAAAATACATGTTTAACAAATTTTTTAGTAGATTTGTTATGCTAAATTTTATGCTCCTATCTAAAACTGCTGCTGAGATACGGCGAAATGACCTAAAACTTGACCCCTATTTAAGCCCTTTAGGAGGTGAATTTTCAAAAATCCTTTCTTATTACTTGCCTAGGAGATCATAACAACAATCTAAAATTCAAATTTCGTCATCCTGAATTTAGTCATTTCATCTCTGTGTTGATAAGTCAGTCAGTCAGGAGTTTTCTCTTTATTAGTACACTAGCTGGCTTCGCCCGCTAGCGGGCCCCTAATTTACATCGGGGCCTCGAATCTTGAAAAATCTCAAACCGTACACAACCTCGAACAGAACGAACATCTGGCTCGGGTGCCCGCTGCCTTCAGCACCATATACCGGGCATGCTGCACACGCACAGGAAAACCAATTAAATTCCATCTTGAATAGTATAAACTTCTTACCGAACGAACCTTCGACTCGGGTCCCCGCTGCCTGCAGCACTGTATAGCAGTGGTGATGCGTACACACTGCAAAATCCGTTAGTTGTGCCCTTCACAGTCAGAAGACGCAATCTGTTCTATACGAACCTCAGGCACATTTCCCTGCTGCCTTCGGCACCATATAGCAGGCATGCTGCACTTGCACTGCAAACTCCATTAGTTCCACATTCTACGGCCATGGGGTGCACTTTATCCTATACAAAAATAACCAAAATCTGTAAAACTATTGAAATCCAGTCAAATGAGCCAAACCCCATCGTAATCGGGCACAGAAAACCAGAGTTACAAAAGTGCCCTGGTGGCAAAACTTCAAACTAAAATCAGTAATTTCTGTCGATGTCGAGTCAAATGAGCCAAACCACATTGTGATGAGACCCAAAAAACCCGAGTTAGCTGCAAAATCTGTTAGTTCTACCTTCCACCGCCAGGGGACGCAAGCTATTCTATACAAACGTAACTGAAATCTTTGAGGCTGCCAATTTCAAGTCGAATGAGCCATAGCCCGTCGTGATTGGGCCCGTAGAACCAGAGATAGGAAAGCGTCCCTTGTGGTGAAACTCTTAACTAAAAACGGTAAGTTCTATCGATGTTGAGTCTAATGAGCCAAACAGCATCGCGATCGGACCTATACATACCCAGATAATTTGAAATGAAATAGCAAAGTCTTTAGCTTTTCCTTTTTTTTTTGTACAAAAATCGAAATTTTTCTAAACTAAAAAATTATAGGCTGAATTCGAAAATTTTTTGAATCCCTGAAATAAAAGCCCACTCTAATCAAGGATGCATATTTTTCAGATTTGAAAATCTGATATTTTAAAAAAATTTTAAACAGCCTATAAAAACTGTAATCCTTTATAAATGCATCATTATATCAATTTATCACTTTTGTCAGAAAGGTGTCACAATGTCTGATCAAGAATCCGTGCAATTAACCTGCAAATCTTTTGCTTCTGTCCTGTTGGAAAAGAAATAAATTCATTTTCCATTTCCATTAATAAGCTTTAATTGATATTTTTAAAAGTTACTATTCGATTTTTATGATTTTTTGTTGAATTTGCAATTTCTTTTTACATATGTTTGCAAATTTCCGTGGACGAGTAATTATTTTCACTTGTTTCAAAAAGCGAGTGGAGCAATTTGACCTTGGATGTGTCAACCCGGCATTTTTTACAGCAATCTTTTTCCAGTCTGGGATCAGATACGAAGTCTGGTCACTGTTTGGGCACAATAAAGAAAAGTTACAGACCGAATTTCCAAAAATTTGAATTTTTGGAATGACAAAAATCGACTTCGTATGTACCCCGATTTTCGAACAGATACCTCCGGTAGTTTTTTTCAATTCGATGATGCATGAAAAAGAGACGATTTCCATGTCTGGGATTATCAAAACAGTAATTTTCTTTTCAGGTTTCAATAAAACTGTTCCTTGTTTTGCTAATTTTGATGAGGTTTTTAATTAATAACTTTCTTAATTAGGGGGCAACTTCTTCGAAACTGTAACTCCTGAAGGCCCAGATTTTTCCAAAGTTTTTGACGCCAAAATCGTTTTGCTGCTCGCTGTGCTCGCATAGTTTATCCGGGTGCAGACAGACAGACATTTCCGAATATTAATAATAATGATTAGTATAGATAGGCGAGTGGCTTGCAGCCAGCACTATTTAAGCCTTGTTTTATTGCTTTAAAGGTGTACTGTGGTGCTTTCAAAAGTACTTAATGCATCTAGTGAGGACATCATAAGAAGGATGTTCAGAAATGGCTACAGCGTTACTTTCAAAAGTTGTTTGTTCTTGTGTTTTTATTTGGTGAAGTGCAAAGTCAACTTCTTTAACTGTTTATATGTGATGTCAAGTTTTGTCTAAATAAATGAGACCTGTAATATAAAATTGTCTTATAATGAAGTTTGCATAACACTTTCAGAATAACTACCATACCTATGAGTATACTTTAAAATATTTATTTTTTCATTATAGTTGCAATACGAAATATTAAAATTTGAAATACATAACCTTTACTTTTTAAAGTCTTCTTTAACTTTCACAAAAATTCTCAATTTATATACAGTATGGTGTGTGCTGTAGGAGGCTAGTTACTACAGAAAATGATTTTTGCCTTAAGCCATTTTCAATATTTCTATTTGTGCTTGTTTTCTCCAATTAAATTTAAACTAATTCCCTTTTTAAAAGTTTTTGTAACCCATCTGATAAAAAAAAGAGTAATAATTATACTGATTATAATTAAGAAAATAATTTACTTTGTGTTAATATATATTTTTGACTTTTTTTTTTTTTTTTCTAGTTTATATATATATATATTTTTTTTTTTTCATTCTTTTTTCAGATGTTTTTCACCTTAATTTATTTAAAGGTAAAATAATTCTTAAAAGATCCCATATTGAGAATGATAAGTTAATACAAGATATTTATCATTCCATTAATAAGTGTTGACATTTATAGAAAAACTTTCGAAGACTTGAAAGGCAAAACAAATAATAATTTTAAATATTTATTTTGTTTTTGTTTCATTGTATTAGAGTAAATGAAACACAAATGTGGAATTCTCTTTCTCTCTGTGTATGTGTTTTAATTTTAAAGATAATAATGTTTGTCTCTTTAAATATTAGTTCTGTAAGAACTTCTATATATTTGAAATATACAGGGTGAGTCTGACATAATCTGCCAAACAAAAAGAATAATATAAGAGCCCATGTTGATCATAAAACATCATAGAAACTCTGTCCTATTTCTAATGTTTCTGAGTTATGGTGGATAGAAGAAAATGTGTCAAGTCTGAAAACACCCAAATTTGTAATGTTTCTGCAAAACCTACATGCAATATAAGCACATATTTTGAAATATCAGACAAATTCCTATAGGATGACACCATTTTCATCAGAATACCTCGATTTAGCGGGAAGCTACATGCACTTAAACACTGGCGAAGGGTAAAATCAAATTGTCATAAAAATCTTTAATCGGCAATATTGCAAACACCCTTCTAATTACAATCGGTCAAAAATACCACAAACTTATCCATTCTACCAGCTTTCGAATAAACCTACAATAAACCAAATTCGTCTACTACTTCAGGAGAAATTTAGCCTTTTATTTATGCCTCATCACTGAAAAATCAGTCAGGATAGTATGTTAAAACACATTTGACATCATTATGCCCAAAAATCTAGTTGCAAGGACGAAATTCATCTTCGAGTGATCGACTCATCACTCAAGCAATCACCAGCTAAACATTTAAGCATTAATCATGTCTAGAAAGATAAGTTTCACCCTTGCAAATGGATTTTGTTCAGCATAACGATGCAATTGTGTAAATTTAATATACTATCCTGAGTGATTTTAATGATGTATTTCAAATAAAAGACCCAGAAAAAGAAACTGATTTGGTTTACTGTAAGCTTATTTGAAAGCTGGTGGAATGGAGAAGTTTTTGGTACATTTGACTGATTGTAGTTAGACATGTATTTGCAGAGTTGGTTAAAAAATTTGCCGACAATTTGCTTTTTCATTTTGCCAATCTTTCAGCGCTAGTAGCTCACCATTAAATCCAGATATCTTTATGAAAATGGTGTCACCTTATAGGACTTTTTCAGTTCTTTCTAAATATGTGCCTACTTTGCACACAGGTTTTATAGAAACATAAAAATTTTGGGTTTTATCAGACTTAACACATTTTTGGTATCATTCCTTCTGTCCACCATACCTTGGAAATGGTTAGAGATAGTTTGTTTAGATATTTTATGATCCACATGGGTTTTTACTTGTATATCACCCTCTTTTGTCTGTCAGATTATGTCAAACTCACCCTGTATATATAATACACTTCATAATACATATAAATAAAAAAAAAAAACTCCATGCATAAGAAAATACAACTGTGAATTTAATTTTTAATTAAATTTATGTACACATGTATTTGTTACACATATTATTATTATTAAATTTGCAGGACAGTGGTCAAAGTTAGAATTCTTTATTTTTGGCAACATAGCTAAAGCAGGTCCTGAGTATGCAAGTGAAATTATTATAATATAAATGCCACAATAATTACTAAAATTTATCTAAAAAATATTAAAAATACAGTGTATTTTTATGAAACATGAAATATTTTACATGCTCACCAAGATTCAGAAGAAATATTTTAATTAACTTTCTGACCGCTGAGCAAAAGGGAAAAATTTTAATGTTGTTTTTTCTGTAAATAATTATTTTTAAATGCTAAAAGAAGAAGATTTTCCCAACATGATGTAAAAAAAACTTACCTATCTCCCATATAATAAAATCCAAAGACAAGAAACTGTCTGTAACGCATCCGGGTGCGACCACTCCGGTTTGCGAATCAACCATAGTTAAACGCCATGTTAGGCTTAGTAAAAAATCTATGCTACATTCGATTCTGCTGTTAAAATATTTGTAAAAGCATATTAAAGCTTTTAAATATTTTAATTTTGTTTAAAACTTTCAAAAACTATATCATATAAAACATATATATCACCATTTCTGTAAAAAAAAAAAAAAATCTGTAAGCAAGTTTTTTTTTTCAGAAGTAGGGGAGATTTATTTCGTAGGGAGGATTTGAGGTTGATTCAGTATACAGGCGCCATCTATTGACAGATTTTGAAATTACTTCCATCGTAAAAACTCATTATCTGGAATCCTCAGGACCAAAAAGGCTTTCCGAGTTTTGGAATTTTCCGGATTTCGGGTCCTTCCGAAGTTTACGATTATTTGACAAAATTCATGTTTTTTTCGTGATTCTTTGCCAAAATTTGCATTTTTTTCTGCTATTCGTTGACAAAATTTGCATTTTTTCTGCTATTCATTGACAAAATTTGCGTTTTTTCGTAGTCCTTTGAAGAAATTTGCGTTTTCTTTTTGCGATCCTTTGAGGAAATTTGCGTTTTTTGCTATTCTTTGACGAAATTTGCCTTTTATTCACGATCCTTTGACAAAATTCGAGTTTTTTCTGAGATTCTTTGACGAAATTATCGTTTTTTTCGATCTTTCGACTTTTTTCGCGATCCCTTAACGAAATTAGAAATTTTTTCGCAGTGCTTTGAAGAAATTTGTGACTTTTTTTTCGCGACCCTTTGAAAAAATTCATGTTTTTCCGCGGTTATTTGACGAAATTTGAGGATTTTTTTTGCGATCCTTTAACCAATTTTTTTTTTTTTTTTTTTTTTTTTTGTGTGTGATCCATTGATGAAATTTTACACTTTTTCGGAGTCCTTGGAAGAAATATGCGTTCTTCGCAAGTCTTTGATGGAATTCGCGTTTTTCTGCAATTTGTGAACAAAATAAGCAGTTTTTTTTTTTTTTTTTTTTCAATCCTGCGATAAAATTTGCGTTTTTTTTTTTTTTTTTTTTTTCCGATCCTTTGACGAAATTTACGTTGTTTCCACAATCATTTGAAGAAATTGTCTACTATTTTTCTGTGAACGATAGACATAATTGATTTTTCCGGCGACGATCGTTCAAAATTCGAGATATTTATGTTCGAATTTTTGGACTGAAGACAAAAATTTTCGAAACCGAATGCCTTAAATTTTTAGGAAAACTTGAACCGAATCACCCCTGATGAAATAAATATATAACTATTTTTTTTTGTTTCTAACGAATCGTAATATAAATTAATTTTAAAATAAAATTTGAGAGAAAATGATTTGTTTTTAATTTCGGGAAGAGAGGACCGTGTTCACCCGCCACCGAAGTAACAATATTTGAGTGATTAGACATTGAAACACAATGGACTGAAAAAAAAAATTAAGAATTGGTAAAATTTTCGAAAAATTTCAGAAAATCTAAAAATTTAGTAAAAATTTTCTAATTTAGAAAATTTTCGAATTTTCTCCTTCCGGATTTTGGATTTCGGGATAATGGGTCATAAACTGTAAAATGATTATTTCTTACCAAACGTAATTAAAATATAAGAAACACATAGTACAGCATAATTTGCATTTAATTTTGCTTATATAAACAAACAATCAGTTATGTGGTGAGTCTAGCTGTTTAGAAACTCATTGATAACGCTTTTTTACAAAAACTTTCACACATGGATTATTTGTTAATATTTAATTTGAATGTTTTGTCCAATCGTTGAACTATTTTAGAAATGTAATACTAAGAAAAAAAATATATATATAATATATATATATATATATATGTGTGTATATATATCCTAATTATTTTTATTTGTAGAAATCATTTGTCATTTTTAAAATGTATTTTTCTACAATACCAACCTTTCAATAATAAATCTTCATGCTGTTTGTTTGTATGAAGTCTTATGAAAATGAAACGCGGATCGACAATCCGTCATTTTTGACGGTGTTATATACTAGTATAAATATAGTCCTTGACAGTATAAATCATTACTCTATTTTTAAAACATCACTATAGTTGAATGTCATCCCAATTCTATGAAAGACCTGGACATGAACATTGGAAAGGTTTGGTAAAGATCCTGATGTACCTGGCATTTATGAAATCAATTGGTCTTCGTCTGAGTTCTGAAAGTCACTCTTTTCAACTCACAGCAATATAGTAAATTTTGTCTTCCACAATTTTTTAATTTCAGTGATTTTTAATTTGATTTTTAGCAATTTTCAGCATTTTTTTCGAGTATCATGGCAATATTTTGACATTCAGAAAAGGAATTTCATTTCAAACTTTTTCCCTAACATAGGAAATTTTGTCCTCCATGATTCTTGATTTTTTTTGTGATTTTTAATGTGATTTATAGCGTTTTTTTCTATTCTGTGGTGATTTTTTGAGATTCGTATAAGGAATTAGATTTAAAACATTTAGCCAATTATAGGAAACTTTGTCCTCCACAATTTTTTTAGCAAATTTTAATGT
Organism: Maratus michaelseni; assembly: GCA_963931845.1. Classification (NCBI taxonomy): domain Eukaryota; kingdom Metazoa; phylum Arthropoda; class Arachnida; order Araneae; family Salticidae; genus Maratus; species Maratus michaelseni. The sequence continues at coordinate 69,524,318 of OZ007599.1, read as the reverse complement.
GGTTTTCATTTAATGCAATTTTTAGAATTCTCTGCATTTTCAAAAATATATTTTAGTGACTTTTTATGCAATTTTTAGCATTTTTTTTTCATGATTTTTTAACATAAAAAAAAATTTCAGTTTCAATTTTGTAGCCTAATATAGTAAATTTTGTCCTCCATAATTTTTTATATTTTTGCAATTTTCAATGCATTTTGTACCATTTGTTGGCGTTCCATGGTGTTTTTTTTTGGCATTTGGAAAAGGAAATTGGTTTCCAACATTTTATCTAATTTAGTTCTTTTGTCACCTGTGAGTTTCAATACATTTTTAGCATTTTTTTTAGTTTTATGCCAATTTTTTTTACATTTGTGAACGAATTCCGGTTACAATGTTTTAGCTCACTGCAGTAAACTTTTCAAGTTTTGAATTTTTAGTGATTTTTTTTTTTTTTTTTTTGGGGGGGGGGGGATATTGGGCAATTCAAGGCGATTTTTCTACTATAGTAAAATGTATCAGGTTTTAATGTTTTAACACAATATAGGAAATTCTGTCCTCTTTGCAATAACATTTATTTGGAATTCATACAGCAAGCATAAAATTTTTTGTAACTTTCTTATGCAATTTTTAGTGTTTTTTCGCATTCTGCAGAGATTTTTTGACATTTGTATAACAAATTATGTTTTAATCTTTTAGCGAAATATAGTAAATTCTGTGATTTTTGATACTTTAGCCTTTTTTCACGATTTGCTGTGATTTTTCCACAATAGTAAAAGGAAACTGGTTTCAATCTTCTAGCTCAATACAGTAAATTTTGTACTCTTTTCAATAAAGTTTATTCAGAATTAATGCAGCTATTTTTTTAAGGACCAGGCAACGTCAGGCGGGTCAGCTAGTGTAGTTCATAAAGATACAAATCTTTTGATAGGGTTTTAAAATGTAAACAAAGCAATGATCCACAAAATTCAGACACCTACAAAGCCATTGGTGTGCAGATTTTGAGTGTATTATACATAAATTAGATAATCCCTGCAGCAATATTACATAAAACTTTTTCTACACTACTAAATTCACGACTAATATTCAAAACTAATTTATAATGAGATTTTACCTGTTAACTAAAACAAAGTTAAAAGGATGCTTGCAAAGACTCTCTGCAATTTTCTTAAGCCTGTTTATTACATCACAATCATTCCATGGTTGAGCAGGAAAACAGTTACCAGAGAAGGAGTAGGATAAACCTGAATCACCATAACAAGCCTATAACATAATTTCTTTCTTTTAGATATGATATATCAAAACAATAAATTTACTAAGGATGCTCATATTCCTTATTGTTAAAACACTGGAAATACACTGCTAAATTTAAAAAGAACTATGCATTAAATCAAATATTTAAAACAATAAATATAATATTGTTAACTATTTATGTAAGACCAAACAACATAAATGCAAATTTTTGGTGAATGGGGTGAGCTGTCTGTCACAAAAATTCATGCACACAATGTTTTCCGTAGAAACACATGGTAGAAACATGGTAGAAAATACAAACAATAACACAGCACATTCACTCATTTTCAATGGAAGATGAGCATACAAGATCTCCAAAACTTGTTCATAGGATTATAGGGTTTAGGTTCATAGGATTATAGGTTCAGCAGCATTGAATATTCAATACCTTGACTGGGATACCAGAATAAATATGCATATCTGAACCTCCTGTACTTATTGGCTAATTTTACTCAGTGCAAACAACATGAATAACATTTTGCAAAGTGCAAGTGTTGATCAACAGAAAATGGGCTCTCCTTGAGTAAGATAAAGGGAACTTCACTTTTTATAGTGCTGTGTTGGATTAAATGTTGAGCAGAGCAGAAATGCCAGTGTGATATGTTATAATTTTATCATCACCACAAACTAAATGATTGGCTGGTAAAAATGTGCTGTGAAAAAGTAATTAAATTACTTTTCATTAATTTTCGATAATACATTAGGCAGTACAGTTTATAACACAATTTTCAGAAAGATCTAAGGTAAAACTGTTATGAGAATTTAAAATTATTTCAAACATTCTATTCAAAGGATAGAGTTTATGCAAAAAGATCCTTATGAACCAAATCTAATGAGAATATCCACATATAACAAGTGTGGGAAGATGGATATGTGGATACTGAAAATGTTATCCATATAAAAAATGTTTTTACATCAAATAAAATACAGCATTATTAAAATTTTTAAAATCACAATTCGTAGATGCATTAGAGAGTGTTGCAATATCTGTGAGGGAGGGAAAAAAAGAAAGACTGAACTGGCCTTAGAAGCAAGAATCTATACCATATCATTTTCAGCAGCATAAGACAAAATATTATTTTATGGAGTAATTTCACTCCCTTTAAAAAACTTTAGGAGTATATTATAAACTTAAGAAGTTGTTTTAAAAACACTTTCTTTTATATGTTTAATTTTACCTATATTAGAAAAGATGTAAATTACATTGAAAGATTAAAAAAAAAAAAAAAAATCTTGCTTTTCTCTATTTTTATGGGCTCTAAAATCTATATTACAATTTACATTATAAGGTATCAAAACAACAAACCAAAGTCCCCTTCTCCTACAAAAATGTCTAGTATGTCCACATAGACATGTTCATCACCAAGATGTGCTTTTTTTTTTTTTTTTTTTTTTTTTTTTTTAATGTATTTAGTTGTGAGTTGGAAAGCCTTCCTCACATGATGACCTAGAAATAGATAATGTATCTGATAATGTTTCATATAATCTGGAAACGTAAATGATGACACTAAATAGTGTTATCATATCATTTATGTAGTATTATATGGTATTATGTAATATTATATAAATAGTGTTATACAGCACAATGAGAATATTTTCAATGTGCTCTTTTTAACATAAATTTGCAAAAAGATATCATTCACAAATGCTTATATTTGGTAAATAATTCCTTAATTTTGTATTCATAAAAATAATTTATAGAATGCTCTAGTTTCAGCTTTAGAATAATAAAATGTTTTGAAATATTCAAAAAATTAAATTTTCTTGATGAGTGAAAAAACTGATAAAACACTGACAGTGATGAAACAAATAATTTAGAGGTCTAGTGGATGAACACAAAATTTTTACGACATTGGCTGAAATGGGCAAACTCTTTTGAAGCTCTTAGGAGGAAAAAAGAAACTAAAAAAACTATCACATCACTAGGGAAAAAAAAATATGGTGGGATTTTTAAGATCCAAACTTTTAAGTGGGATTCTTTAAAATATTGCTTGAATCATGTGATCCTGCACAAACCTTGTATCAGGGCAAGGTCTACCATTCATGCAGGGCTTGATTTATAGGACAAAATTAGCACTTGCCAATTAGTGAGTAATACTGAAAATGTGATTTTTTTCCCGCTGCTGCTCGACGAATTTCGCGATTTTTTCCTGAAACTATTTGGTAAATTACATGATTTTCTCCCAAAATCATTTGATGAAATTAGCAATTTTCCTCCCACAATCGTTTGACAAGATTCATGATTTTTCTGTGATCGAATTTCGTGATTTTTTGGGTGCCAGTTTAACAAAATTAATTTTTCCCTGCAATAATTTGGTGAGACAAAATTTACTATTAAGTCCACAATTTTTTCGGCAAAATTAGTGATTTTTTCGCAATTGTAACGATTTTCATGATTTTCTTCCGCAATTGTTTGACTAATTTCGCAATTTTTTTCCCGGCATCATTTGACAAATTTCGCGATTTTTTTTCCGAAACCATTTGATGATTTTCCCAATTTATTTCCTAATACCATTTGGCGAATTTTTTGCCCCTGAGATATTTTGATCTATGTCGCGATTTTTTTTATCGAGATCATTTGACAAAATTAGTTTTGTTTTTTCCTTCACTACCAATTGATAAAATTCACCAATTTTTTTTTTTTTTTTCGTATTCGATTGACATGCATTGAAAATGTGTTCTAACAATGGTACTAAATCTATAGTATAAGGTCTGTCTATTTACCCGAAATATTCATGTGGAAGATGGAAATTGGCTCTAGCAGTAGCGTAGCTAGGGGAGCAGCCGCCCCGGGCACTGCTGTCAAGGGGCGTCAGATTGAGAAAAATTTTTAACTGAAATTATCTCACATATTTCGACAATAAATAAAAATTGCTTGTGTGTGTGTGAATATATTCTTAGTAAAATATTTTATTATGTTCAAAGAATGAAAGAAAAAGTTTCTGTGATTAATGTTTCTAGTAATAGCTCAACAGACTTTGTACCTTACATGATTACGTACCTGAAAGGAGTCACGAAATGATTAAATGTTGGGGGCGCCCAATTGAGAGACGCTTTAAACCGAAATTATCCCACATATTTCAACAATAAATATTTGTGTGTGTGTGTGTGTGAATGTTTTATTTAGTAAAATATTTTATTATATCCGCCCAAATAATGAAAGAAAAAGCTTCTGTGTATGTTTCTAAGGATTTCTCAACTGAATTTGTACCTTACTTGATTACGTACCTGAGGAGGCACAGAATGATTAAATGTTGAGGGCCACAGAGTCTTTCTCTGAACTCTGTGGTTGTGGGAGTCCAATTGAGAGACGTTTTAAACAGAAATTATCTCACATATTTTGACAATAAATAAGAATTGGTGACCTTTTTTCTGTGTGTGTGAATGCTTTCAATAAATTCGGCACAGGAGGGGGGTGCCCCTAGAAAAACGCGCAGATCATATACCAAACTTTTGGAGGTTTACTATACTGGAAATCAAATTCTTCACTCGTTGTATCTGGGATTTATTATATATATTAGATATGTACCATATGCTATTGCAGAGATCATCTGCATACGTTTTATGACTGAGCCACAATATTATAAGTTTCGGAGACACAGCGGAAGTTATGCCGCTACTTTTAAACAAGTCCATAAAGTTTGGAAATAAATTTTAGATTGTTTTTCAAACAAGGATTAACCACCATGATTAAAAGAAAGCAAAATAGGAAGCAAATAACAAAATTTCATTTGAATGGTATCATCTGATTTAATCTGATATGTATCTTTGTAAAGAGTGTTCAAATCGATGGGTATTTAAAATTTGCAAACAAGGTGCACCGTTGTAAATTTTTAAAATGCAGTTTTTATTGATATTATTAAATGGTTTTATGAAAGTCTTATGATTTGAAAGAAAGCAAAAAATTCTTGAGATTTTTTTTTTTTTTTAAATATTAAATTGAAAAGCTTTAAAAAAAAATTTAAAACCACACTTTTCCTACAATTTTTAACTTTTCACAACATTTTTTTTCATACTTTCTTTACAAATCTGCTTTATAAATGTAAGAAGAACATTTTTAAAAAGTTGATTAGTTAAAATATCATGACAAATTGAAAAGTACAATAAAAATGACTTTTACTTATCCATCATACGTAGTATAGGGTAAGTCCTGTAATTGTTTTGAAAATCGAAAAAAAAAATATGACGGGTTTACACGTTTCAGACTCTGGAGATTCCTAAAAACATATTTTTAGAAAAAAAAAAATTTGCCGTCCGTCTGTCAGTCTGTGTGCCTGTAAACGCGCTATCTCCCGAACAAATTGAGATAGAGATTTGAAATTTGGTATGTACTTAGTATGTAATAATGGGAAGAAGCTTATTGAATTTCAGTAACCTCGATTATCGAGAACTTTTTCTTTTTGGACTCTCGAAATATTCATTTTGATAAAAGGTATTTAAAAATTTTCGAAATTGCTTATTTTAAGAAGTGAATGCAAAAGAAAGACAATAAAAAACATAAATTTTGCATAAAGAATGAAGTTGATCGGATAATGAGTTGCCGAGATATTTGTAATCCTATTTTCCACACTCTGATTTTTCATGATGCTGTATTTCATTCAAATTTCAATTCAAAGATATAGTTTAATTGGAAATGAGACGCTTCATCCGACACAGTAAACCGTTAGTTAATAGGTTTACCATTTTTAGAGTTATAAGGATGTTTCTCTTACGCATTTCAGTAATAGAGCATTTAAAGTTTATGATGTCATCAAGGCACAATTTTATTCGAATTGCAATGCATTTTATAAATAGTTTACACATGTTTTATTTTCATATTTTATACTATGCATATCCATGATGGGTAAGTATTATGGTGGCCCCCAACGACTAGTTTACTTAACATTTTTGTTTTTAGAAAATAAACTATTTATAGTGCTGAGAATCCTATTTTAAATTTTATGAAATGCACCTTATATATTGTCCAAAAGAAGAAAAAAAAAGGAAAGAAAAAACAATAAGTCATAAAACAATGAGTCAATTTAAAAATATTTATTATTTTTTGACGTAGGACATATGAAACTCCTTGGAAATCCCAAAGAGTGTACGCACCTTGTAAATGAAACAAGGCAGCAGATTTTTTTAGTAAGATTTAGTAGATTTTTTAGATGAGTTTTAGCAAACGTGGTTTCTCACAAATTGGTTTTCATTGTTGTAATCATTTGTGTTTCTAATCTCATACGCCTAAAACTACATAATCATATCTGCTAATGTCAAATTCTCGCCAAGGTTGATGGCATTTGGCTAAAGATCTTGGTGATAAATGTAGGTCACCATAAATGAATTCAACTTGGCGATAGCTAAATAATTTTTTGAAATGCCCATACAAATTCAGTATCGACAAAAACTAGAAATCTTCTATAATCGGGTTGCGCGAATTTTAGTTTCATGCGTTTAAATAAAATTACCCGATTTCTTATAAACAAGGAAGAGGGAAGCTACATTTTCCTCCTCATGGTACAAGTCGGAAGGACATTTTTTTCGTCTTAAGAAAAAATAATGTCATTAATTTTTTATTTAGAAAAGGGAATTGGGGCGCAGAATTTCTTCTTGCCCCGGGCGCCAAAAAACGTAGCTACGCCACTGGGCTCTAGTCTTTTTTTTTTTTTTTTAACAATTTAGTCTCTTTTCTCTGTTTTTTAAGATGAATGCCCAAGCCTGTATTTATTTTATGCATTTGCAGATTACATTTCAATTATTATAAGAGCATCACAAATTTTAGAGACTAATAATGTTACTTTAACTAAATCTGTAGAAGAAATTTATAAAAGAAAATTGATTTGATCTGCTAGAATTTGGATCATAAAATGAATTTTAATCTGCAGGTGATAAGCATTTGTGTAGTTTTCTCGTTTTCTGACAGATATAGAGAATAAGGGGGGAAAAGTCTATTTTAATGGATTTGAACTTAAAACAGAAAAAGTTTCTAAAAGAAATAATGCTATTAATATCAGTAAAGAATTTAAAACATTGTGTTGTGAGACCTCTTCCAACATTTCCACATGAATTTTTAATAATGATGGTCCAGAACTCTATCCTTGTGCATAAAGGGCAAAATTAGCACTAGCCACCGGCCACTACATGGAAAAATATGGTTATTAAAAAATCGTCTGTCAGCAGCCACCTTATGGCCACTTTCATACAAGGAAAGAGTAAAATTTTGTTACATTTCTTGAAGGATTCTACTTTTGCTGGTTGAAATATATAAACATGTATTAACATATTTATTTGGGCTATTTAATTTTAGATTTATACTAATTGTAATTTTAACAAAAGTTTACTGTTTAGAACTTTTAAATAAAAAAGTGGCCAGTAGTTTAAAGAAAGTGGCCACTAATGAAATTTCCCAGTTTTGCCCTTTGCACACTGCACATACTTTGGACACAGTATTTTTTCCTCCTCCCACTGTGGACTTAAACCAGTATGCAGATGAGAACATAAGAGAATTTTGTCCTAAATTTAGCCTTGATATTGAACATGCTATTGCTGAATGGAAGTAGTTCGAAATAGTAATGAGCCTATACTTTCGCCCATCCATATCCCTGACTCAATTATTAGAAAAACTAAAATCTGAGGAATTCAAGGGAAACAAAATATTAACAAATATAGTTGAAATCCTGCTAACGATTGCTCCAAGTAATGCTGAAGTGGAGATAGTTTGGAATAGTGCAAAAAACACTTTATAAGACAGAAGTTTGTCAATGAAGAAAAGAATATTACATAATCGCCTAATTGTCAAACAGTCTAAACTAAAGTTAAATTAAACGAATTTAATCCTACTTTTTTGCATAGGAAAGCTAAGGTCGATCTCTAACGTTGTTAGTTTTTATTTCTTCGATTTTGGTTCCAGTTTTTTTATATAAGGGTACTTTCACTTTCAGAACCGGTTTCAAAATTTAAAATGTTCACTTATAAAAAAACTGTAACCAAAATCAAAAAAGTAAAAACTAACGACGTTAGGGATCAACCTCAGCTATCCTATGAAAAAAAAAATCATTTAAAAATATTAAAATGCGAGCAAGAAATCTGTCAAGAACCTTCCCATAGACTTAACATTAGCTTGAGTGTTTCTTCCTGTGACTAGTATAGGCTCTTAATTGCTGTTAGTGGTCTCACAGACAGCTGTTTTTAATTTCCCCAGTTTCAGTATAGATACTATTAGGGATGTAACAAATATTCGGCCACTATTCAGTATTTGGCCTATTCAGCCCTTTTGCTGAATATTCAGCACGGCCGAATATTGAACAGATATTCAGCCGAATAGTTGCCTATTTGGCCGAATATTCTAAGATATTTGGTTAAAAAAGTTCAAAAAATTTGGTTAAAAAATCAAAACAAAATGTGATTTTAAATATATTCAACAAACAATATTAAAAAATTATATCTAAATACATTAATTGTTATAAGAATAGAATAAACTGGTTTCACACCAGACTTGCCATTTGCTGACCAATAGGGGATCAGAAACCCTGCAATCTGTTAACCAAAGTTCACTTACCAAGAACTACCACAGATAAGAATAGTCTGTGAGAATAAGATAAGAATAGTCTGTCTCTTGTCTGTGTGAACTACTTCAGGATCTCATTGTGAAATATGGGGTGGAGGAAGTATTATGAAGGGCTTGTTAATTTTGAGAGAAAGAAAAGATAAAAGTATATCTTGGTAGCAGAAAATAATAATTATATTTTAATGGAATGAATAATTATATTTTAAGAAAATAACCTTTTTCTTGACATACAGAATGTAAATTTACTAAGTTTGAGTTGCATGAGAAAGGATACAAAAAAGACAGAGGACACATGCAAGTTCTTTTTTTTTGGGGGGGGGAGGGGGGGTGAAATGATTTTACTAAAATGAAAAAAGTTTCATTTTTACAGAGGTAATGAGTTTGTATTTTAGATAAAATATATATAAATCACTAGCACTATCTATGGATTATATAAAAAATTATGAATTAAATTATTATTTACATTTTTGAAAGTCTCATGTTATCTTATTGGCATCAAAGTATTTAAAATATTACAAAAAATACATTCAGCTGTTATGATTTTTGAACACTCAAACAAAAAATTTATTTCAATTACTCCTTAATTTAATTTTTTATTTTAAAATTGAAAAAAAATATAAATAAATAAACAATTAAAATAATTTTTTTTAAAGTCAGTATTCAGCCAAATCACTATTTGTTACATCCCTAGATACTATAATGCAGGGGTGCAAAAATCTAGCACCAATGGGCCGATTCCCACCACTAAATTTTTAGTAATCTTCGCCTAATAAGAATACTGATAAAATTTAAGCAAAGTATACTAATAAAATTTGACGAAGAATACTAATAAAATTTAGTGGTGGGAATCAGCCCATTGGCGCCTAGATTTTTGCACCCCTGCTATAATGATTTAACTTACTATAGTGGAATTTTGTTTCGTTTGTAGCCCTAATATACTATTGCTATAGAATTTTGAGAAAATTAATTTTAATTATCACAGCCCTGTTTATAAAATTTAGTACAGAAAGAGTATCCTATGAGTAAATTAAGCCTTTCATTCAAGCGGTCCCAGAGATCACTCATAGTATCTATGCAACAGTTTTTGACACAGCAATTAAAGGTTAATGCTGGAGAGAGAGAGAGTGAGGGGAGAGAAGGAAACTAAAATTTTCGATATTTTTTATCATTTATTTGTTATTTCAAAGTAATATATAGCACAATTTTTTTATGATCGGAAATTTCAATGGGGAAGGAAATGTAGACGATATGTTATTTATGTATTAGTATTTCAAAGTAACAACTAAAACAACTAGAGATAAACAATATTAAAAAACTGGGCAGAACTTTGAGCTTAACATTTATAAAGGATTTCAACTTTAAATTTTGGGGAGTGAAGGAGGTATCAAAGACTAAAACAAAAATTTCATTGGGTGAATGGATGAAAATCTGTCAAAATGCAGAAGATTGTCACCTCTTTTCAATATCGTTCTGCAGAATTGAATCATATGAAGATCTGTTTGTTGTTGCATGGATCTTCTCTCCCTATCAAAAAATTATTTTTTTTACCAAATGAAATTTTTTTCCGCAAGAAGCATTTCTTATTCTGCGACATTGTCACTGTGATTCCGCCACGGGGAATACAAGAACAATTGCAATTTAGATGAAGTTATTACCTAAATAAAAAAAAATCAAAACACATTAAAATTTGCAAATAAAATTCCAAAATACTTATAAGTAAGATTGAGCATGGCAATTTTCTGAAATACTTTTTGGTCTGGGAGCAACATCACTAAACCATTGACATCAATAGCAGATTCACCTATAGTTTCAACTAAGAAAAATAAACTGTGAAAAATAAAAAAACTGAGAAAAATAAACTGTGTTGCTGCAACAACAATTTGAGTCTCATGAATCTTATTTGAATAGAATCATCACAAATTAGACTAAAGTTATATTTTTCAAAGGCAGTAAATAGAAAACAAAATATTTCTTACTGTGTTAAAAAACTACTTTAAAACAATATATTTTTTTTTATAAAAAATAAGCAATTATTAAACATTTTGAGCATTCTGCATTACAAGAGCAGAGTTAGTGTTTCCCCATGGCATTTTCGAGAGGGCGCAGCGCCTTGCCCGTTTTGTTTTTTTTATAGTTGTAAATGCGCTCTGCCCATTTTTATATAGCTGGAAATGTGCCCTGATTATTTTGGGTTCGCAAAAATTTGCTGATGCAAATTTAACCAAAAAGACTGCGGGAAAATATCTCAAAATTCGGTTGTGAGAAAATATAGCAAAATTTGTCTATCGGCTGCGAGAAAATATAGCAAAATTCGTCCATCGGTTGTGAGAAAATATCTCAAAATTCATCTATCGGTCACAAGAAAATATCACAAAATTAGTCTATCAGTCGCAGGAAAATATCGCAAAATTTGTCACTCAATTGCAAAATTCGTCAATCGATTGTGTGTAAAAAATCACGAAATTCATCAACTATTGCATTAAAAAAACCTCGTAAGTTTCGTCATTAAGATGTGGAAAAAATTGAAAAATTCGTCTATTGTTCGAACCCCCCACTGCAAAATTCACTTATCAGTCGCAAGAAAAACTCCAAAATTCAATAATCGGTAGCAGAAAAATGTCCGAAATTCGTGAGTCAGTTGTGGGAAAAATCACGAAACTATTCAGTGAATCATGGAAAAAAAATAGGGAAATTTGTCGATTAATTGCCATCGCATGAAAAAAATCGCTAAATTTCTCAATCGATTGCAGCAAAAAATAGAGAAAAGTATATCTTTTGTGTATCTGTCACGAAAGAACATTTATTTTTTTTAGAACGCTGTATTGAAATTTGTAAAGTAGCATAAAGGGAAGAAAAATGAGTAATTTGTGTTCCAGAATTATTTTTTTTAGATAGTAAATAGTAAGGTATTCTTTAATAAATTATGTTATTTTAAATAAAAATGTTCCTGAAATAAATAGCTATCTTTTGGAGGGGGGGAGGGGTGCAAGTAGTAGATAGGCAGCATAGAAATTCATGAAAAAACTTCAATGTGCAAATTGATCTCAAGGAAATGTGTTATTTGGACTAATAAATATTTTTGTAAACAAATTTTTGGAGTAAAAAAAAAAAAAAAAAAAATCAAAATCTGTACATTACTAAAATAAAAGGCAATTAATCCATATTTGTAATGTTATTTCACATTTCATTTAAAATAAAATATTACTTTTGTTTGATAAGCATACTTAACTGATGATGCACTTTTGATATTAAAAAAGATTATAACGACATTTCTCTCTATTCTAAAAAAAAATAATTGGTGCTCTTTCTCGACTTATATTAAATAAAGTAGTACACATAAAAACATGAAATTGGTGGTTTTATAGAGAAACACTGAAGTGTATGACACACTGAAACAGACAATTTTTGAAATCCAAGAGTTATTTTAAGCACTATTTAATGTTGAAATAGGTCAATTTATTTCAGTTATATAACCTTTACAGTATCAAAAACTATACATAGCAATTTAACATTTTTTGCAGGCACGTACTTGACTAGATTGTAGCCTGCAAAGTCCAATAATTTTTTTTTTAATTCGACTAATTTTGTAGGATTTTTTTATTCAAAATTTCATTAGCTGAATAAAAATTTAATTCATAGTTTGAAATAGCCGATTTTTTTACCTATTGTTTTCAGATTTTAAAAAGGCCAAATAATAAAATTTACAAACACTTTTCAATAGAAAAATATGTTTATGTGTGAATATTAAAATAGAAAGAAAACTTTAAAATAATTATAGTGTTCACTCTAGAAAAAAAAGGGCAGGGTGCTAGTCACAAAAAGGGCACTATTGAAGCATAAAAAGGGCACTAGTTTCAGCGAAAAAGGGCATTGTTTCATAAAAAAAAGTATACATTTTCGGAACCAATATAAGAAACTCATTATTGTTCATCATATACTCATCAATGTTTGTACACACATTTAGTAACATAAATACATTTTTATTAAATTGATATTTTAAGATTCTAGTAAGTAATTAGGTTAACATATGTGGATATAAAATTATTAGCCGTCTCTAAACTATGAATTTTACGGGGGAAGCAGAAATTTTGAACTTAAGATGACTGATTTAGTTACCTTACTAAAGATTTAAAAATAGGACAAAAAAATTTAAATAAAAGAGTTTTAACTTTAAATTTTGTGTGCTTGGAAAGAAGGGGGTGGGGGGTGGGCATCAATTTTGGGTGAGGGTGTGGAAAATTACTTGATCGATTATTTGCTATAATAAAGTGACACAGCAGAAAAAGTAAAAAAAAAAAAAAAAAAGATAAGGCTTTTAAGCTTGGTGAGCTGGGAGAGCAAAAATATGTTTTTTTTTATATTTTTTTTCTAGGGTGTTAAGGGGGTGGGGGTGGGGGGCGTCCCTTTGACGAAATTTGCGTTTTATCGCGATCTTTTGACGAAATTTGCAGTTTTTTCGAGATCTGTTGATAAAATTTGTGGGTTTTTTCGCTATTTTTTTTTGAAGAAATTTGCCGTTTTTCGTGATTTGTTGACAAAATTTGACATTTTTCGCAATGTTTTTTACGAAATTTGTCGTTTTTCGCAATGTTTTTTACGAAATTTGCCGTTTTTCGCAATGTTTTTTACGAAATTTACCATTTTTCGCAATGTTTTTTACGAAATTTGCCGTTTTTTCGCGATCTTTTGACGAAATTTACCGTTTTTCGCAATGCTTTTGACAAAATTTGCCGTTTTCTCGCGATCTTTTGACGAAATTTGTCGTTTTTCGCAATGTGTTTGACGAAATTTGCCGTCTTTTCGCGATTCTGTGACGAAAGTCACGTTTTTCCCGCGATTTGTTGACAAAATTTGCCGTTTTTTTGCAATCTTTTGACGAAATTTGCCGCTTTTCACAATGTTTTTTATGAAGTTTACCGTTTTATCGCGATCTTTTGACGAAATTCACAGTTTTTTCGAGATCTGTTGATAAAATTTGCGGGGTTTTTTTCGCTATTTTTTGACAAAATTTGCCGTTTTTTACAATGTTTTTGACGAAATTTGCCGGTTTTTTGCGATTCTCAGACGAAAGTCACGTTTTTCCCGTGATTTGTTGACAAAATTTACCGGTTTTTTCGCGATCTTTTGACGAAATTTGCCGCTTTTCGCAATGTTTTTGACGAAATTTGCCGGTTTTTTGCGATTCTCAGACGAAAGTCACGTTTTTCCCGTGATTTGTTGACAAAATTTACCGGTTTTTTCGCGATCTTTTGACGAAATTTGCCGCTTTTCGCAATGTTTTTGATGAAGTTTGCCGTTTTTTCGCGATGTTTTTGGCCACTTTTGGCTAGTTTAAAAAAAGGTAGGGCACATTCTGCCGATTTCAAAAAGGGCAGGGCGCATTTTGCCGATTTTAAAAAGGGCAGGGCGCTGCGCCCTTCAAAAAAAGCCTAGCGGGAACACTAATAATTAAGCTATTACTTACAAAAAGCACTAAAAAGCCCTTTTCATAAAAAAGTGCCCCTTTTTTGAAGGAGCACCCTGCCTTTTTTATTCTGGGAGAAACACTAAGAGTGCATTGTGGACCACCGTGCCCCAGCACTGGTTGGTCCAGGTCCACTGTGCCCCATGTTGAAGCTCAATAAATAAACATATTAATATTGTTTATAGCTTTCTTTTAAACATATTAAATTTGAAGTTAAATAAAAAAAAAGTATCTTACCTTTGCAAAATAGTGTTTTATCTTATTTATCTACAACCTTTAATTACTAAAAAAAAAAGAAAAATATGATGAAAAATTTTACTTTTAGAAGCTCAAAACAACCAATCAGGATAAAATGGTTCAGTCTGAGCTAAACACGTTTTCTTAAGGCTATAAATAATCTATCCAGTGCTGTTGTCTATTAGGATAGTAAGAGAAGCTTAAAAATTTTGGAACTGATGCTTTACGCTCACGCAAACAAATAAACATGAGTTTGGCGACTTTTTGGTTGGCGCGATTTTCAAGAGCGCACCAAACGAATAACTTAATACAATGGCTGGGTTGCCATTAAAGGAAAAAATCCCCTAAATTTGGCGACTTTTTTCCTTTTTTTAACCGATTAATTTTTTTTCTGCGTGAGTGTAAGGCATTTTAGCCAAAATTTTTAAAATAAATAAAATATTAAGAGGTGGTCCACTGTGCCCATAGGTCCAATGTGTACCGGTCTCCTCTACTCCTTGCTTGTTAACTAAAGCTTCTTGTATTTGTTAAAATTTTTAAAGAGGGTTTCAAAGAACATTTATGAAATAATAATAAAAGAAAAAAACATTTTTTGAAATTGAAAACTTTTTATAACCCCTTAAAAGTCTTCAAGTTATTATGGACAATCGGTCTGGTTGATGACATTTCATGAAACTACTCTGATAGAAAATTTGGTTGGAATCAAAATGATGTCCATAAAGAATTTAATAGAACTTTGGGCAAAATCCTAGAACAAGAGAGACACCCAATTTGGTGATATTTTTTTCCGCATGCCAAGCGGTAACCTCCAAATTCTACCCAACCAGGTGTGCTTCCTACGACAAGCTTTTTCACAAAGTAAACAATGATTTTATTTCGTTTTGTAACTATTTACAAAGTTTTAGCAAGTTTTTCTGCATGATTTTTACAATATTTTCCTCTGTATTTTTACAAATTTTTAGCAATATTTTCTCTGGATATTTTGATTTTTACAAACTTTTAGCAATTTTTTCCTCCGGATACTTCTATTTTTCGAAATTGTTAACTAATTCTTCCTCTTTGCTTAAACTTTGTTAATTGTTACAAAATGGAATAAAATTAATGTTTACTTCGTGAAAAAAATTCTCATAGGAATTGCCACAAAGCAGAAAGTTTAGGATTGGGGATCTCAAGATTCCTGATTTTTCGAATGCACAAAATTAATTCAATCAGCAGTTAGTTAAGTCATATATGTACGCATCGCATACATTAACCGGAAGAAAAAAAAACCCTGGATACATGAAACTCGCTGTGCAGCAATCTCTAGAATGCATGAAATTCATTCAAACAGCATTCAGTAATTTATGTATGTGTGCACAAAAATCTGTTTGCAGCAATCTCCAGAAAGCATAAAATACATCTTATCAAATAAAATCAACAAAAATTCACTTACCTTTATTTCTCATATTTCATTTTTTTGTTAAATATATTTCACAGGAATTATCCTTCTACAACATACGACAAAATGTCAAACACAAAACCCATTCAACAAACGTATTTCAACAAATCCGACTATAAGACACACAATAAACCAACCAATCCAATTCCCTCAAAACCCAATTCAATTTCCAGAACAAACCACAATAAACCAACCAATCCAATCTAATTCCTTCAAAAACCAACTCAATTTCCAGAACAAACCACACTAGGCATGGAAGAAATGTAAGAAACAAACAGGTAGCAAGAACAACTCATTTATCGCCTCGCCAAATTCAATGCTGCCAAGTGCTCATTTGTTCTAAGATTTAACTGAATTTTGACATACTTTACAATTAACTTAAGATAATAGCCTTACCTGTTTACGAGGTATGTTGTGCCATTTTCCAAAAACTTTCACTTTCAATAAGTCGCCTGAAAAATATTTCACTTGTTCTTCCAGTGCATCAAATATGGAATCAGCTAAAATTCTTGGAAATATTTTCTTGTACTTTAAGCTTAAGTTTTCAGCACTGATACAATTAAAGTTACAAAATTCTGGTGACAACTTTAAAACAGCAGGATCTAGTGCATCTAAATTATTTTCATGAGCAGAAGTGCCATGCAAAATAAATTCCTTGTAAGCTGATGTCCCTTCCTGTTGAGTAGCTTTAGAATGTTCATTCCCAGTTAAACTGAGTTTCTTTTGAAGACATTTCTTTTTAAAATGGGAACTTTCAACCTTAATTTCGGTCCAGGAAGATTTTAGTTTTCTATTTGATGCCGTATCAACATTTTTATTTCCACTCCAATCCATTTTAGTGATAAATTCATCTGTTTCGTCACTGTGGGCGATAAAAATATTATCACTAATTGCATCCTCTCTATTACAAAAATTTTGGGTCCAATCATTTGAGGATGTAAGATGGCCACACAAAATATATTTATCAGAAGTGGATGTTGCTTCTTGTTGAGTAGCTTTAGAATATTCTTTCACAGTCAAATTCAGTTTCTGTTGAACGAGTTTCTTTTTGGGTTTTGAATTTTCTCCTTCATTTTTTTTTACTGATATCTTATCAGTCATATCAAGTATTTTTCTTTTACTCGACACCATATTAACAGGTATATTTTTATTCATTTTAGACACAAAATCATCTATACTATTAAAATCTGATATAAAATCACCCATTTTTATTCGGTACAGAAACACAGGTTTTGATTAACGCGCTAAAACATCAGAAGAAAAATATAAACAACGAAGTTCTATTTGCCGATTGGTGGGTTGGTTGGTTGGTTGGCAGGCAGCTTGAGACTTTTGGGGGCTGTTCAGAACCGAAGATCAGGCGACGCGCGGGTGATGGAGATTAAAATATCGAGTGGGTCTGTACTGTGAAAGAAATTGAAAGGCCTGCGTTCATTATCATTGATTTGAACATCCAAATCAATGATAATGAACACGGTCCTTCATTTGACTAATTTACGTATTTTAATCATGGAGATAGAAATAAGAAGGAGAACAGTGAAGATAGGCTTTCAAGATCAGAACACGTACCGGTAATTAGTACCTAGTTCGAGGCGCTGTTGCTCCCAAAGGCCAGTCATGTGACCTGTCAAACATGACAAATTGTCGTCTGCGCTTCCTGCATTTTGGATTCGAGCATGGTAAAGAGTTGCAGTCGAAACCGGAAATAGAGGGCGCTACACTCCCCAAAGGCCCAAAAAAACAGAAACGCCGCCATACTAGGTACCGCTTTTAGTTCCATAAGTAGAAACATTATCTTTGTTCTCCTTCTTTCTTTCTCCATGATTTTAATGATGCTTTGTTGAAGTTTAGAAGTGAACTTGGTGGCCGAATGGTTAGAGCACTGCTCTTGATTCTGGAGGTTGCGGGTTCGATCCCAAAATTTCTATTTGATTTTTCTATTTTTTTCATTTAAAAATGTTTAATCGGTTGCTTTGTATTTTTCATGATTAATGGAATATATTTTATAAAAGTAAAATTTGATATTATTAACAATTACTTATTTAATTAAATACGACAAATTCAGCTATTTTACGATTAAAATTTTACATTGCAGTGCCTTTTAATATTTAAACATTATTATTATTATTTTTCTTTTTAGCAAATATAAAATAAGGAATGGAAATATAGTCAATTTGCACGAATTTCTCCATGTTTTTATAATGAGTACTTCAACAGTGGATTTTTAGTGTGAATAGAATGCAAAGCATATTTTACAATGTAAAAAATATTAAAAAAATAAAATGTAAAATATATACATTATTTAAACTAGAAATATCAGTACCTATTTTTGTAAAGAGGTAAAATACATGTGGTTTACCGTCTAGTTTCGTAATGAATATAAATAAAATATAGTTAGAATGTTTATAAATTTTTTACTGAATGTATAAGTATTTTAGCATTTGTTACTCGTGTTTTATGATGTTTATTGCAATATAATAAATAATGCAATTTACATCAAAAAATGAATTTCAAGAAAAATAAATTTTTAGAAATTAATAATTATGTTTCAACAAGGTTGTTATCGAAATATATATTTTAATAAAATATTTAAAAGCTTTTTTATCAAATTTTAACAAAGATTTTATTTTACTATTACAAATAAAGAAATAAATCTTTTAACACGTTGCTATCACGACCTTGATTTATTAACATTCTATTTATCCCAAAAAATATAAAGCAACTAATAAATAATTTTAGGGGGGGAAAATCGGAGATAAACGGCAATCATTCACTTTGTATCCATACTTTTCATCTGTGTAGGACAACCCAAACGTCAGTAAAGTACATAACAATTTTTGGTACTTTTCGGTTAGCCGGGCGCCAGTGAAAAAAATTATAAATATATATCTACATATATGTTTGTGTATATATGTATGTATATATATGTGTCTGTGTATATATTTATATTTGTTTCACTGGTGCCCGGTTAACCAAAAAGTACCCAATTATTATTATTTTTTTTTTTAGAGTTTACATTAATTTTATTGAAACCACCAATACTGTGTTTCAGGAATTCGGTGATCCGAACGTCCTCTCCCTTGTTAGTTAAAGGTGCACTGGTTATAGAAAATTAAACTTTATTTTATTATGTGCATTGTTTTGTACAATATATATATTTATGTAACTGCTATCAACTAAACTAATATATCAGTTTTAGTAGGTGCTGTAGTTTTAGAGACATATAATTTGACAGCAGTTACGTAACTATATGTTGTATATACATATATATAACATAATTATATTATGATATATATATATATATATATACACACATCATACTTTCATATTCTATTATTTTTATGTTGGATCAAAGGCTTAAAAAATCATTTTAGAATGTTAAAAAGTTGAACATTTTCAGATATCCGATCATGTTGCTACAGCTGTATCAATCAACCTACCAAACCAAGTAAGACACAAAAAGCCCAATCACGTGATCAAATCGCCCACAGAATTTTTGTGAGTCACCCGCGCGCAGCCCGCGCTAAAAATTTGCAGGTTATGAACGCTGGTCGGGCTATCTGATCACGTGATGCTTTTCATGAATGTTTCGGGGGTTTGTTATGATGAAATAAACATAGATATTCCTATTATAAAATCCTTTTTTTTTAGGATAAAGATGTGTAGTCGCTAGTTTCACCTAATCCGAGCCACAGAGCTTAAAATAATTGAAATAATTAAATTATTTCAATATATTAAATTATTTCAATTTCCGATAAGACCCACTCCATAACGTTTCTCTCCTTCGCCCGCGCGATCTTCGTTCTTGAACACAACCTTGATTCGCCAGCGGCGGCTTTGTCCAAGGCAACACTAGATACCGGGCTTGCTCATTCACTCTCAAAACGTCACAAATAGTGGCTGACCACGACCAGCGATTGGTACAAAGAAACGCGCCCATCGTTTTGCGCCAATCACTGTACGTCTTTCGCCGCGGGCAGCCACCTTTTGTGACGTCATGATAATGAATGAGCAAGCCCGGTATCTAGTGTAGCCGCGACCTACGTTATATACGGCCGGTGCATGACGTTTAGAACGTCACATGAAGTGGATCATTTTTACACGGTGATTGGTACAAAACGGTGGGCTCGCCGCTTTGCACCAATCACCGTGTAAAAATGATCCACTCTATGTGACGTTTTAAACGTCATGCACCGGCCGAGTATAACGTAGGTCGCGGTGTAGCCCTGCTTTGTCTCAAATAATCTAGTGAGAGCCGGCAGGAGAGAGACAGGTTACCCGCGAGCAACCGCAGGCATGTTCACAAAACCTACTCGTTTGGGAATGGAAAACCTTGTGATTGGTCGCTGGTTATTGGCGCGTTTGTTAATATAGGTTACATTTAGATAGAGTTTAAATTAGTCAAAGGCTACTTACCACTGCAGATTCTTTATCGCGTACATTTTTTATGCGAAAAATGATGTTTTCTTCATTATTTTCAATAATCTTGTAATCATACTCATCAGGAAAATCTGCCGCCATTTCTGATCATTAAAACTAAAGTGTAAAAATTTTGCTTACAAAGAAAACTAATGCCAACACTATAGTAACATAACTCTGATGTCTCGTGACTACCAGCATACCAAATATATCCAATCACAAGGGTTTTCATTCCCAAACGAGTAGGTTTTGTGAACATGCCAACCGCAGAGAAAAAGCGAGACAGGGCAGTGACACCCAAGCGGGAGTGGAGGGCAGCACTATGGATTCCTGAGTTATACTTTCAGCAGTTACAGGGAATGTGGTCAGGGGTCCCGACAGTGCAGCAGAGAGAACAAAGGGGTGACTGGACGAGCTTCATCTTGTATAGGCGATTATTGGTCAGCCAGGTGCGAGTGCGACAACGAGAAATCCAAATATCCACGCGACGGTGACTGGTCCAATGTCGAAAGGCGTCCTCTGTACTAAGATGTGGGTAGTTGGGGGTGATAATCACTATTCAGCCATGAGTATTATTTTTCCTCCAGCCAATTGCGTCGAATGAGAACCGCAAAATCTTCGGGAGCAACCCAGTTCAGGGTGCGAGCTAAGTAGGGGCATTGCGGGCCAGTGAATCAGCCACCTCGTTTGGGGGAATGCCTCTATGGCCGGGGCACCAGACGAGCGTAAGGACTGCACGATGGGATGAGAGAATTCTATGGATGGTATTGTGGAGCAGAGTGATCACCCTCGGGGAGCGAAGCGAGGAGTTGTGTAGTGCTTGGAGAACAGAGAGACTATCTGTGAGGAGTAAGCAGTGACCACTAGCTGAAACGTATGAGGTAAGGGCTATGTAGATAGCCAGGGTTCGGCAGTGAAGATAGAATTGAGATCAGGAATGAGCATGACAAGACTAGAGTTTGTGGGGTTGTTGCAGACAGCGATGGCCGTTTTGACGGCGTCTTTGGAGGCATCAGACGAGAGCAGAGTGTTGTGTGTGGTTGTCGTACACCACGATTTCGAGGCTTGATAGATAGCGCCCGGCGGGAAGGATAAATTCTGGAAAGGGAGACCATCCAAGATCATATGGCAAGCGGGATGAAGAAAGGGATGAGAAGGCCACGAGAACTGTAGAATGCAGTGAGTCTGTATATTGTAAGTAGCAAGGAGGTCGGCAGCGGCAGCAGAAAGGTGGCCAGGGGAAGAAAAGTCAGCGGGGATTGGAGGGTCAGGGAGAGAGAGTTGGCGAACAAGAAACCTGTTGGTCATGCTACGGAAACGGCAGCGCATGCACGAGGCATTGGCTTCGCGGTGAAGGAGAAGAATGGGAGTACTCTTTGGGAGGCCGGTGGCGACCCGGAGAGCAGCATTATAAAGAAAGGGCATGTTTACAAACAAACAGTGCCATCAACCAATCTACCACTGCATTTTTGTCTCAGCTATCATTGCAGGAATCGTCATGGCAACGTAGGCCAATCATATCACAGTCCAGTTTAACGTAGACCAATCAAATCACTCCATCTCATGTGCACTGTAGGAGTCGTAAAGAACGAACAGGTTTTTCTCCCAAACCAACAGTAATTTAACCAACAGTGACGTCAGTCGCCCTTTCCTTATAGGTGACCTCAAGAGAAATCAGGGTCGAAGGACAGACCTTAAGGAAATGAGGACACGCACATTCGACGAGGCTACGAACTATAGAGTCGACAATTCTTAGCATGTAAAGAGTGTGAACACCATGATAACGTGAAGCAACGGCTTTAAGATAGTTTAGTATCCGAAAGTCCTTGGCCCAAAAGTATGAAAAGTGATGATTGAAACGAAGGGATCTGCCGAACCAAACGCCAAGAATCTTGACTGTAGGACTCCACTCGAGTTCTATTCCCCTGAGAGAAACTTTTCGATCCATCGGCCGGCGACGGGAGAAATCAATGGCAGTGCTCTTGATGGAGAGGTGAGCGGCCGTGCACCACTGCACCAGCCGGTCAATGCAGTTTTGGAATTTTGTCAACGTGCGGGAAGTGTCCTCCCCTAAAGCATATAGGAGTATATCATCAGCGTAGATAAGGAGGAAAACACCACTTTCAAGGATTTCAAAGATATCAAAAAGGAAAATCATGAATAGGAACGGAGAGAGGACGCTACCCTGAGGTACCCCTCATCTACACGGCCCGCGGCCAGAATATGTGGCCTTCCAACGGATGTTGAATGACCTGCCAGTCAAGAAATTGGCGATCCAACAGCCAGTTTTGCTCCGGATACCAAGGCTGGCGAGTATATAAACGAGGTCATCAATCCATACCGAGTCATACGCCGAGTGTATATCCAAACACACGGCAAATGCCGCCTGGTGGGAAGAGCGAGCTCCGGAGACGTCGTCAAAGAATTTGCACAGAGCCACCGTAGTGTCTTTGAACGGCATGAACCCATAGTGGGAGGCTTGGAAAATGTTGTTGTACCCATCCCAAAAGATGCGGCGATGGAGTAAGAGGCGTTCTAAAACTTTGAAGCAAACAGCAATCAATGCAATACGCCACCGAAGTGATTACGTCACTCGTGTGTTTTCGTCTGCTATGGGCCACAAATGGCTGAGTTTCTAGTGATAGATAACATGAGAAATTATTTTAAAAAATCGTATTAAAATAAATATTTTGTTTCTGAAATTTTCATCTCTTGATTTGCATACATTGATATAAGAGGTATCGTTTGCTGAAATGTGACTAAATTATTTGTAGCTCAAATTTATGTTTTTTAGTTTTAAAATTTAAAAACGCCAAAGTTCCTAGCAATTTAAGATTATGGGGTAGCGCCATCTAGGATCAGTAATCTCAAAGAAAGAAAAATCAATCTCGGATATTTTTCATATTTTTACACATTATATGTATTTATTAATTTGTTTATGATCGATTTAAATGATTTTTTAAAAACTTATTTACATATATATTTTTTTACTGAATATTTAAGTTTTTGAATCATTTAAAATTTTTATAGAACAGAATTAATACTTTAATGATCTAATCATAAAATACAAATTTATTTACTTTGCAATGATAGAAAATTTTGTATTTAGTAAAAACCTTAGGAACTAAAAAGTGTTAATGTCATATTGCTTTTCCATACATATATTTACAAATATGACAGTCAGATTAGAAATGTGAGAATGTTAAAATTCAGCGATTATTTTATATTTTGTAAAATCACGTTTGCTTATAAAACTTCCTTTGATAGTTATTTTGGTAGATTATTAGCCTTTTTTTTTTAAATTAAAGATTATGACATTAGTAAATTATTTTTTATGTTACGGTAGTTTGAGGGGGAGGGGGATAAAGTGTTTATGAGGTTCTAAAGTGTGAAGATTTTTAAAATGTTTTAGCAGTTTATATACATATATTTGAGGCATATTTCTGTACTGTAAATTAATTATTATTTCTATTGCTCAAATCTAATATAGGTATCCCGAAGATATTTTTTTATAAGCAAACATGATTTTTTTTTAGCATGTTAAATTGCTAAATTAAAAATTTGCTTGTTAAAATATATATATATATATATATATATATAAAGATTTTTTATGAATATTTTGGATAAAATAGATTTTTTTCACGTTTTTAATTAAAGATTATGACATACTATCAAACTATTTTCTTTCTTACTCTCTTTGTCTCTATATATAATTATCACTATTTAGTTTTCTGAGTTTCTTATTAAACAACAAATTTTGCACAGTACACAAGATAAATAAATTATATTTAATGGTCAGATTAATAAAAATATTAATTTCTACTACTCTATAAAACAAGTTATTTTAAAATAATATCACATAAATAAGAGAATGATGACCTTTATGGATCATAGATGGCGCCACTCCTGAACCGTATTTCACGGTGTCTTAGATCGAGACATTACCGTTTTGAAATTTTAAAACTAAATTACACAAATTTGAGCTAAAAATACGTTAATTACACTTACGCAAATGATACTTCTTATATCAAAGTATCCTAATCAAGGGATAAAAGTTTTAGATAAATAATATTTGTTTTAATATGATTTTTTAAATTAATTTCCCTATGCGTCTACGTGTCTCGCGTGGCCGGAGCAGACGACAAGTGATAAATGACGTCACACTTCGATAGCGTATGGGGTGATAAGAGGAGATGAGAATAGCAGATTTCCCCGGCTATCAGATTGGGACAATGGAGGCGAAGAGGGCACGGCGCTAGAGTCGAACAGGTCGTTGTAAAGTGCGAGTAGCTTCGCAGCGTTTGCATGAGAGAGGCCTTGGAGAAGCTTGGCTGAGATTCCATCTCTACCAGGAGTGGTGGGGCGGGTCTTCTGAATGGCCAGCAGTAATTCTTGAAGTGTGAAGGGCGTGTCAAGGCCGGCATTGTCATCGCTAAGGTCATACGGAATAAGAGGTAGGAGGTCGTCCTGGCTGAAGATCCCAAGGGAGAGATCCTCTTGGGCACACGGGGAGACCACAGGAAAATTGCTCCACAGAATATTATCACCAGGCGGTGAGTCTTTGCGATCAAGATTTTTGAGCAGTTTAAAGATTTCACCATTCGATCCCCTGGACCGACAAATCTGGTCCCAGTAATTGCGAGAAGCTAGCTTGATGTGCCGTCGAAGTTTATTGGCCGTCTGTTTGTAGAGCAGTCAGAAGTCCCTTGAGCAATAGGACCTAGCAAAGCGAAGATACCGGCGCTTGAGACCAAGGAGTCTGCGGCAGGTGAGATCCCACCAGGGAGCACTAGGGTGCTGAAACCGGCGGGGGAAAGTAGTACTCCGCGAGATGGCTTCACAGCAAGACTGGCAGAAAGAGTCGTATGAGGTGTGGTCGGTGGAGTTTTCTAGGGCCGAGTTGAAGAAACGGCCGGCTGAGGACCAGTTGATAAAAGGGTGGTGCTGTCTAGCTGACGTAACAGGTTTGTCAATCTGAATGGACCCTATTCTCCGTTTGGGTTTGAGGCTACGATTTCCGAAATGTTTCCCCAAAGCACGTGACTTAACATCACGAAAATCTGGTCCGTTGCTGCTCTTTGACATACAGGCTTGAGTTGTAAATGAGTGGTTGCATAATTAAGGACTACAATGTCAGCAATATTTCCCCAAAACACGTGAATCTGACGTCAGTAAGAATAGGGTCCATAGACACAGGCTGGTAGTCGGAATCGAAGGGGTCCGGATGGACCGACCAGGATAGCAAACCATAAAGAGCTGGAGACAAGAGAGTGAGATCCAGCAGAGAGGGAGGAGAACCACGAACCATACGTGATGGGGTTGAGGTATTACAGATACAAATATTGTGACTGAGAACCCAAGAGTGAAACCACTGAAGGTCAAGATGATAGGATGGATGGCGACGGAGAAGATTGATGTTGACGTCGCCGAGGAGGACGAAAAGCGGTTCAATCGAACGGAGCAGCTCGTCGAACCAAGTGTCGGCAAAAGAACACTGATCCAAGTACCATGAGTATGGAACCTAACGCCGAGAGCCTCGACCCTGTCAAAGGGATCGGTAGGAAATATGAAGGGTAAGAGGTGCGGACCTCCGTGAGAAGGCCCCCTCCGCAACCGCAGCCTTTGCTAGCGAAGAAAGTGGTCATATTAGGAAGAGAGAAGGACGAATCAGAGTTCAAATAAGTTTCCTGGAGGCAGATGACATGGGCGTCCTCGAAATCAGTGGCCGTTAGCTCTAACGCTGTGACAGTACCAATGAATGAGTTTAATACCCATGAAAGGAAAAAGAGAAAAATAAGGAAATGCGGAGCGAAATAGGAAGAGAGCCAAGACAGGGAGGCCAGAGGACGGAAAGGCAAGCAGCAGAAAAGCGCAACCCCTGGGGAAAAAAAGAAAAAAAGGGGGGGGGAAACCAACCACAGCCACGCTAAGTGATGGGAGAAGTAGATCCAAGGTTCGCCTCGCGAAGAGAAGGACCGTCTGGAATCCAGGATTTAGGCATAGAAGTGTCCATAAGAGGATCGGTTGTCAAACCCTTGGACGATAACGCCATTTTCAATTTTTTGTATTTTTCTGACTTAAGTAGTGTCCAGGGTAGAGATGAGAGCGCCTCGCTCTTTTTATCAGAGGGCGAAGGCTTAGGAGGGAGAACGTCAGCTGTCAGCATATCTTTCACGGCGTCTATGACCGTCGTAGTAAACGAATTTAACAATTCTTGAAAGTTGGTCTTTTGAGAGTCCACGACCTGCTAGAGCAAGCCGACCATGTCATGTAACGTGCCATGTTATCGGTGCAACACTGGAGGAGTTCATGCAAGTCAGTTTTTGTAACATAATCCGTGGGTGGGGGAGTCCAGGCAGAGGTAGATGCCACAGCCGCAGCGTAGGACTTGGCTTTGGAAGCTGTACTGTCATGGAATTCACGCCGGGCCTCACTGAAAGTTAGCTGATTCTCAGCTTTAAATGTGAGTAGTTTGGCTTCGTGTTTATATTGTGGGCAGGACTTGTCCGAGGACACATGATTGCCTTTGCAATTGGCACAAATAGGGGAGTCGGTAGAGCAGGTACCGTCGTGAGTTTGGGCGTACTGGCCCCAAACACGAGTACTTTTACAAGCGCGAGTATTGCGGGTGAATTTTAGGCAGTTGGTGCATTGACGGGGTTTGTCGACGAAGAGTGTTATGCAGTGTACCTGATACCAAAGTTTAATGTCGGACGGCAGAGAGTGATCAAGTTTGGTAACAAGGACGAAGGAGGTGGGAACAGAGCCCTGTCTAAGAAAACGTCTTACCTCAAGCGGTTTGATCCCAACATAGGCGAGTTCTTCTGCAATTTCCGTACAGTCCACAACAGGAGAGATGTTATGAAGCAGGAATCTCGTAGAAATGCATTCAGTTTGGAATGATGGGGTTACTGGGATGTTGAAGAGCATTTTGATGTTGAGAATTTGAATGGCCGTTTCGGCATCCAGGGTGTAAACAAGAAGTTTGCCTTGGCGAGTTACTTTCATAAATTCGATGTTGTTATGAGAGGGGACTTGCGAAGCGATGGCATCCTTAAGTGTTTTGGAGTGAGTCGCAGGTATGGAGCCGTTGTTAGCAGTAAGAGTGATGGACACTGCGCCAATGCCAAGCTTACTGGCTTCGACAAGAATTTCTTCCGGAGAGCTATTTAATTTGTATAAGAAAGGATTAGGGGTAGCATTGTTGCTGATTTCCATGGTTGTTTAAAAGTTATTTAAAACATTGTCTGCGACCGTCACGTGCTGCGAGCCAGCCACTGTGACAAGACTGAACTGATTAAGTAACACGGAAGGAAAAATGAATAAAAAACCACAAACTTACCACACCCAGTTGGAAATTAATACAAAGCACAATACAAGAAACACGAATAATAACAACAAATGTAAAATAAAAATGGTGAAATTATAGAAAAAAACCCTTAAGGATAGGGAACAAATTCACTACACATCGGCGAGAACCGACCGCCACAGCAAGCAATGGGCGTGTTCACCTTAGACGATCACATCGACCATGGTCGAAAGAGAAAATATACATGGAGTGGGTCTCATTGGAAGCATAGAAATAAGCCATAATTGAATTATATTCTGTTTCTGTGCCTCATAATAGGTGAAGCCAGCGACTATACGGCCTTATCCTTCCAAAAAAGTGGCTCTTGTAATAGGAATATCATAATAGGAATCATGACCACAACACCTGAAACATTCATGAAAAGCATCACGTGATCTGATTTAGCCCGATGAGCTTTCGCAGACTTCGCTCTCTTGTCTTGACCCAAAAAATTTTGTGGGTGATTTGATCACGTGATCGGGCTTTTCGTTTGGAAGGTTGCTTGAACACCTTTTAGAGTTCGATCGGAAATCTAACAATTTTCAACTTTATGAACTGATTTTTTAAAGCTTCGTATTTCTTAACGAAACAGTATAAAAAATATAACAATACCGGAGTACGATTAATATATCAGTTTTAGTGACATATAAGTTGATGACAGGCCAGATGTTCTATCACCGATTTGTGTCAGCTTTGGCCTAATCACTGAGTTCTAATATAATTCTATATAATTCAGTGAGTCTGTTGTAGCATAATTTATAGTCTTTATACGGGCATCATATTACGTTTAGCTCGTTGTAGTATATTTATCTAATTCACAATTTTATGTAATTTTTCTTTTCAAATTTGGCAACACTCTAAAGTTTTAGTTTTTGTTTGGAACTTTACAAAGTTTGTTCTATGTAAATAATTTATCTGAAAAGTTAAAACTGATTTAAAGATGTCAGTCGTTTTTATTTGGGCATAGGGCAGTTGCAATCAGCTGATCAACCATTGTATTCACTTGGAGGTAAGGGTAATTCCACCAATCAGAACTGCCTATTTGTACTGTTTACCTCCCACGTGACGTCAATTGCAACTGCCCTATACGTATATTAAAATAATTAAGGATCGTATATGAAAGTCGTCTCCCAACAGGTCTAACACGGAACGCCTTAAAATAACTAGGCACAAGCTCTCAATAATAAAAACTAAATAAAAAATATTACATACACTTACGATGTTTTGTCGCACTAAACAAATGAACCTGGATCATAAGCCCCTCCTTTTATTTTAGATTTTTCTTTTCAATTTTTATTACTATATAAAAATGCTTCATGAGTTGCTTTATATTTTCACTAAAATGGAATACTGTTAATATAACAAAACTGTGATATCAACATGTTATGAGATTCATTTGTATTAGTAAATTAAAATATTTGTTAAAATTTGATAAAAAGAGTTTCTAATATTTTTATTAAAATGTTTATTTCGGTAACAAATCGTTTGAAACTTAAATATTCAATTATCATTATTCATTTTTTAATTTGATTAAAAATTTTTTTAACGTTATACGTATAATTTTATTTTTATAGTATTTTACACATTGAACTTTATATTGTAAAATATGCTTTGCATTTTAGTTTTAGTAATAATAAACCAATAAGTTACTCCATACAAAACACACACACATCGTATGCGCACAGATATTTTCGCACAATTCTTATTTTCTAAAAAAATAGTAACGAATTGGAATGAAATTTTAAATATTATAAAGCGCTGTAAAAGAAAAAATTTAATCGGGAGATTGCCCAGTTATCGTATTTAAATGAGTATTTCAATAACAATAGAAATAAATCTGTAATTGCTATTAATATCAAAATTTACTTTTATTAAAAATATTCCATTTATCATGAAAAATATAAAGCAACCAATAAACATTTTAAATAAAAAAAATCTGAAATACAATATTTAAATAAGTATTTTATTTTGATAATAAATATTAATCTGGAATTGTTATTAATGTCAAAATTTACCATTTAGCATGAAAAATATATAGCAACTGACAAAACATTTTTAAATAAAAAAGCAGAAAAAAACTTAAAGGAAGCGTGGGACTTGAACTCAAACTATCCAGATAGAATGTCAATGCTCTAACCATTCACCCACGAAGCACACAACCGAAATGCAACAAAATATTAATATAAGTAGGAAAATGCGTGATCTGAACATTTGGTTCTCAAGTTCACTGTAACTGTATGTTTAAAGACCTACTCCATTTCCCAGTCTCCTTCAATCATGGTCGAAATGATCGTCGAAGATGAACATGCCCAATGAACATGTTCGCACTGTTGCCAAACGCAACCAACACATCCGAGAACTTCGGACCAAAAAAAATGATTGATTGATTGATAGATTGGCGGGGCTGACGCAAAGACTTCCACTACTACTTTGGCTGACAACCCTGTCAAGCGCTTGAATACGTCCTCTGGTGGAAAAAAGACATAAGTTCTCGCTTCAGGAAAATCTCCTGCAAGCGTATTGCATATGTATTTTTACCTTGTTCAAAATGCAGGGCCGTAGTATCTGCTCAAGGACCCAGTAGTACGCTTTACAGACCTTTGAGCCGAATAATAAAGTTTGTTAACGTTTTAAATTAGTTTAAAATATATATTTTAGTAACATTTTCATTTGTATTTTATTCACTTTTTTAATCAAAGATCCTGGTCAAATTAAAAAAAAGTAGGGATTAGGAATTGTTATGTTTCTTTCTAGAATTGCGACACTTTTTAATATTACTTACGTTTTTATTTGGAAATACACATATTAAAATAATTAAGGATCGTATATGAAAGTCGTCTCCCAACAGGTCTAACACAGAAAGCCTTAAAATAATTAGGAACAAGCTCTCAATAATAAAAAATAAGTAAAAAATATTACATACACTTACGATGTTTTGTCGCACTAAACAAATGAACCTGGATCATAAGCCCCTCCTTTTATTTTAGATTTTTCTTTTCAATTTTTATTACTATATAAAAATGCTTCATGAGTTGCTTTATATTTTCACTAAAATGGAATACTGTTAATATAACAAAACTGTGATATCAACATGTTATGAGATTCATTTGTATTAGTAAATTAAAATATTTGTTAAAATTTGATAAAAAGAGTTTCTAATATTTTTATTAAAATGTTTATTTCGGTAACAAATCGTTTGAAACTTAAATATTCAATTATCATTATTCATTTTTTAATTTGATTAAAAAATTTTTTAACGTTATACGTATAATTTTATTTTTATAGTATTTTACACATTGAACTTTATATTGTAAAATATGCTTTGCATTTTAGTTTTAGTAATAATAAACCAATAAGTTACTCCATACAAAACACACACACATCGTATGCGCACAGATATTTTCGCACAATTCTTATTTTCTAAAAAAATAGTAACGAATTGGAATGAAATTTTAAATATTATAAAGCGCTGTAAAAGAAAAATTTTAATCGGGAGATTGCCCAGTTATCGTATTTAAATGAGTATTTCAATAACAATAGAAATAAATCTGTAATTGCTATTAATATCAAAATTTACTTTTATTAAAAATATTCCATTTATCATGAAAAATATAAAGCAACCAATAAACATTTTAAATAAAAAAAATCTGAAATACAATATTTAAATAAGTATTTTATTTTGATAATAAATATTAATCTGGAATTGTTATTAATGTCAAAATTTACCATTTAGCATGAAAAATATATAGCAACTGACAAAACATTTTTAAATAAAAAAGCAGAAAAAAACTTAAAGGAAGCGTGGGACTTGAACTCAAACTATCCAGATAGAATGTCAATGCTCTAACCATTCACCCACGAAGCACACAACCGAAATGCAACAAAATATTAATATAAGTAGGAAAATGCGTGATCTGAACATTTGGTTCTCAAGTTCACTGTAACTGTATGTTTAAAGACCTACTCCATTTCCCAGTCTCCTTCAATCATGGTCGAAATGATCGTCGAAGATGAACATGCCCAATGAACATGTTCGCACTGTTGCCAAACGCAACCAACACATCCGAGAACTTCGGACCAAAAAAAATGATTGATTGATTGATAGATTGGCGGGGCTGACGCAAAGACTTCCACTACTACTTTGGCTGACAACCCTGTCAAGCGCTTGAATACGTCCTCTGGTGGAAAAAAGACATAAGTTCTCGCTTCAGGAAAATCTCCTGCAAGCGTATTGCATATGTATTTTTACCTTGTTCAAAATGCAGGGCCGTAGTATCTGCTCAAGGACCCAGTAGTACGCTTTACAGACCTTTGAGCCGAATAATAAAGTTTGTTAACGTTTTAAATTAGTTTAAAATATATATTTTAGTAACATTTTCATTTGTATTTTATTCACTTTTTTAATCAAAGATCCTGGTCAAATTAAAAAAAAGTAGGGATTAGGAATTGTTATGTTTCTTTCTAGAATTGCGACACTTTTTAATATTACTTACGTTTTTATTTGGAAATACACATATTAAAATAATTAAGGATCGTATATGAAAGTCGTCTCCCAACAGGTCTAACACAGAAAGCCTTAAAATAATTAGGAACAAGCTCTCAATAATAAAAAATAAGTAAAAAATATTACATACACTTACGATGTTTTGTCGCACTAAACAAATGAACCTGGATCATAAGCCCCTCCTTTTATTTTAGATTTTTCTTTTCAATTTTTATTACTATATAAAAATGCTTCATGAGTTGCTTTATATTTTCACTAAAATGGAATACTGTTAATATAACAAAACTGTGATATCAACATGTTATGAGATTCATTTGTATTAGTAAATTAAAATATTTGTTAAAATTTGATAAAAAGAGTTTCTAATATTTTTATTAAAATGTTTATTTCGGTAACAAATCGTTTGAAACTTAAATATTCAATTATCATTATTCATTTTTTAATTTGATTAAAAAATTTTTTAACGTTATACGTATAATTTTATTTTTATAGTATTTTACACATTGAACTTTATATTGTAAAATATGCTTTGCATTTTAGTTTTAGTAATAATAAACCAATAAGTTACTCCATACAAAACACACACACATCGTATGCGCACAGATATTTTCGCACAATTCTTATTTTCTAAAAAAATAGTAACGAATTGGAATGAAATTTTAAATATTATAAAGCGCTGTAAAAGAAAAATTTTAATCGGGAGATTGCCCAGTTATCGTATTTAAATGAGTATTTCAATAACAATAGAAATAAATCTGTAATTGCTATTAATATCAAAATTTACTTTTATTAAAAATATTCCATTTATCATGAAAAATATAAAGCAACCAATAAACATTTTAAATAAAAAAAATCTGAAATACAATATTTAAATAAGTATTTTATTTTGATAATAAATATTAATCTGGAATTGTTATTAATGTCAAAATTTACCATTTAGCATGAAAAATATATAGCAACTGACAAAACATTTTTAAATAAAAAAGCAGAAAAAAACTTAAAGGAAGCGTGGGACTTGAACTCAAACTATCCAGATAGAATGTCAATGCTCTAACCATTCACCCACGAAGCACACAACCGAAATGCAACAAAATATTAATATAAGTAGGAAAATGCGTGATCTGAACATTTGGTTCTCAAGTTCACTGTAACTGTATGTTTAAAGACCTACTCCATTTCCCAGTCTCCTTCAATCATGGTCGAAATGATCGTCGAAGATGAACATGCCCAATGAACATGTTCGCACTGTTGCCAAACGCAACCAACACATCCGAGAACTTCGGACCAAAAAAAATGATTGATTGATTGATAGATTGGCGGGGCTGACGCAAAGACTTCCACTACTACTTTGGCTGACAACCCTGTCAAGCGCTTGAATACGTCCTCTGGTGGAAAAAAGACATAAGTTCTCGCTTCAGGAAAATCTCCTGCAAGCGTATTGCATATGTATTTTTACCTTGTTCAAAATGCAGGGCCGTAGTATCTGCTCAAGGACCCAGTAGTACGCTTTACAGACCTTTGAGCCGAATAATAAAGTTTGTTAACGTTTTAAATTAGTTTAAAATATATATTTTAGTAACATTTTCATTTGTATTTTATTCACTTTTTTAATCAAAGATCCTGGTCAAATTAAAAAAAAGTAGGGATTAGGAATTGTTATGTTTCTTTCTAGAATTGCGACACTTTTTAATATTACTTACGTTTTTATTTGGAAATACACATATTAAAATAATTAAGGATCGTATATGAAAGTCGTCTCCCAACAGGTCTAACACAGAAAGCCTTAAAATAATTAGGAACAAGCTCTCAATAATAAAAAATAAGTAAAAAATATTACATACACTTACGATGTTTTGTCGCACTAAACAAATGAACCTGGATCATAAGCCCCTCCTTTTATTTTAGATTTTTCTTTTCAATTTTTATTACTATATAAAAATGCTTCATGAGTTGCTTTATATTTTCACTAAAATGGAATACTGTTAATATAACAAAACTGTGATATCAACATGTTATGAGATTCATTTGTATTAGTAAATTAAAATATTTGTTAAAATTTGATAAAAAGAGTTTCTAATATTTTTATTAAAATGTTTATTTCGGTAACAAATCGTTTGAAACTTAAATATTCAATTATCATTATTCATTTTTTAATTTGATTAAAAAATTTTTTAACGTTATACGTATAATTTTATTTTTATAGTATTTTACACATTGAACTTTATATTGTAAAATATGCTTTGCATTTTAGTTTTAGTAATAATAAACCAATAAGTTACTCCATACAAAACACACACACATCGTATGCGCACAGATATTTTCGCACAATTCTTATTTTCTAAAAAAATAGTAACGAATTGGAATGAAATTTTAAATATTATAAAGCGCTGTAAAAGAAAAATTTTAATCGGGAGATTGCCCAGTTATCGTATTTAAATGAGTATTTCAATAACAATAGAAATAAATCTGTAATTGCTATTAATATCAAAATTTACTTTTATTAAAAATATTCCATTTATCATGAAAAATATAAAGCAACCAATAAACATTTTAAATAAAAAAAATCTGAAATACAATATTTAAATAAGTATTTTATTTTGATAATAAATATTAATCTGGAATTGTTATTAATGTCAAAATTTACCATTTAGCATGAAAAATATATAGCAACTGACAAAACATTTTTAAATAAAAAAGCAGAAAAAAACTTAAAGGAAGCGTGGGACTTGAACTCAAACTATCCAGATAGAATGTCAATGCTCTAACCATTCACCCACGAAGCACACAACCGAAATGCAACAAAATATTAATATAAGTAGGAAAATGCGTGATCTGAACATTTGGTTCTCAAGTTCACTGTAACTGTATGTTTAAAGACCTACTCCATTTCCCAGTCTCCTTCAATCATGGTCGAAATGATCGTCGAAGATGAACATGCCCAATGAACATGTTCGCACTGTTGCCAAACGCAACCAACACATCCGAGAACTTCGGACCAAAAAAAATGATTGATTGATTGATAGATTGGCGGGGCTGACGCAAAGACTTCCACTACTACTTTGGCTGACAACCCTGTCAAGCGCTTGAATACGTCCTCTGGTGGAAAAAAGACATAAGTTCTCGCTTCAGGAAAATCTCCTGCAAGCGTATTGCATATGTATTTTTACCTTGTTCAAAATGCAGGGCCGTAGTATCTGCTCAAGGACCCAGTAGTACGCTTTACAGACCTTTGAGCCGAATAATAAAGTTTGTTAACGTTTTAAATTAGTTTAAAATATATATTTTAGTAACATTTTCATTTGTATTTTATTCACTTTTTTAATCAAAGATCCTGGTCAAATTAAAAAAAAGTAGGGATTAGGAATTGTTATGTTTCTTTCTAGAATTGCGACACTTTTTAATATTACTTACGTTTTTATTTGGAAATACACATATTAAAATAATTAAGGATCGTATATGAAAGTCGTCTCCCAACAGGTCTAACACAGAAAGCCTTAAAATAATTAGGAACAAGCTCTCAATA
Source organism: Maratus michaelseni (assembly GCA_963931845.1). NCBI lineage: Eukaryota > Metazoa > Arthropoda > Arachnida > Araneae > Salticidae > Maratus > Maratus michaelseni. The sequence continues at coordinate 69,488,570 of OZ007599.1, read as the reverse complement.
ATAAAAAATAAGTAAAAAATATTACATACACTTACGATGTTTTGTCGCACTAAACAAATGAACCTGGATCATAAGCCCCTCCTTTTATTTTAGATTTTTCTTTTCAATTTTTATTACTATATAAAAATGCTTCATGAGTTGCTTTATATTTTCACTAAAATGGAATACTGTTAATATAACAAAACTGTGATATCAACATGTTATGAGATTCATTTGTATTAGTAAATTAAAATATTTGTTAAAATTTGATAAAAAGAGTTTCTAATATTTTTATTAAAATGTTTATTTCGGTAACAAATCGTTTGAAACTTAAATATTCAATTATCATTATTCATTTTTTAATTTGATTAAAAAATTTTTTAACGTTATACGTATAATTTTATTTTTATAGTATTTTACACATTGAACTTTATATTGTAAAATATGCTTTGCATTTTAGTTTTAGTAATAATAAACCAATAAGTTACTCCATACAAAACACACACACATCGTATGCGCACAGATATTTTCGCACAATTCTTATTTTCTAAAAAAATAGTAACGAATTGGAATGAAATTTTAAATATTATAAAGCGCTGTAAAAGAAAAATTTTAATCGGGAGATTGCCCAGTTATCGTATTTAAATGAGTATTTCAATAACAATAGAAATAAATCTGTAATTGCTATTAATATCAAAATTTACTTTTATTAAAAATATTCCATTTATCATGAAAAATATAAAGCAACCAATAAACATTTTAAATAAAAAAAATCTGAAATACAATATTTAAATAAGTATTTTATTTTGATAATAAATATTAATCTGGAATTGTTATTAATGTCAAAATTTACCATTTAGCATGAAAAATATATAGCAACTGACAAAACATTTTTAAATAAAAAAGCAGAAAAAAACTTAAAGGAAGCGTGGGACTTGAACTCAAACTATCCAGATAGAATGTCAATGCTCTAACCATTCACCCACGAAGCACACAACCGAAATGCAACAAAATATTAATATAAGTAGGAAAATGCGTGATCTGAACATTTGGTTCTCAAGTTCACTGTAACTGTATGTTTAAAGACCTACTCCATTTCCCAGTCTCCTTCAATCATGGTCGAAATGATCGTCGAAGATGAACATGCCCAATGAACATGTTCGCACTGTTGCCAAACGCAACCAACACATCCGAGAACTTCGGACCAAAAAAAATGATTGATTGATTGATAGATTGGCGGGGCTGACGCAAAGACTTCCACTACTACTTTGGCTGACAACCCTGTCAAGCGCTTGAATACGTCCTCTGGTGGAAAAAAGACATAAGTTCTCGCTTCAGGAAAATCTCCTGCAAGCGTATTGCATATGTATTTTTACCTTGTTCAAAATGCAGGGCCGTAGTATCTGCTCAAGGACCCAGTAGTACGCTTTACAGACCTTTGAGCCGAATAATAAAGTTTGTTAACGTTTTAAATTAGTTTAAAATATATATTTTAGTAACATTTTCATTTGTATTTTATTCACTTTTTTAATCAAAGATCCTGGTCAAATTAAAAAAAAGTAGGGATTAGGAATTGTTATGTTTCTTTCTAGAATTGCGACACTTTTTAATATTACTTACGTTTTTATTTGGAAATACACATATTAAAATAATTAAGGATCGTATATGAAAGTCGTCTCCCAACAGGTCTAACACAGAAAGCCTTAAAATAATTAGGAACAAGCTCTCAATAATAAAAAATAAGTAAAAAATATTACATACACTTACGATGTTTTGTCGCACTAAACAAATGAACCTGGATCATAAGCCCCTCCTTTTATTTTAGATTTTTCTTTTCAATTTTTATTAATATATAAAAATGCTCCATCAGTTGCTTTATATTTTCACTAAAATGGAATACTGTTAATATAACAAAACTGTGATATCAACATGTTATGAGATTCATTTGTATTAGTAAATTAAAATATTTGTTAAAATTTGATAAAAATAGTTTCTAATATTTTTATTAAAACATTTATTTCGATAACAAATTGTTTCAAACTTAAATATTCAATTATCAAAATTCATTTTTTAATGGGGAAGTTGCACTCACTTTAGATTATGCATTATTTTATGTTTAATTGATGAAGACAACTTTACATGCCTCAAAACTTAACTCGGAATTGCAAAAATAATTTAAACTATGTAGTTATTGGAGTTTTAAACTCCGCTAAAAGTAAAACAAAACCACGTGATCGGAAAACGCGACGGGATTGGTTTGACGTCACTACACATGAAACCGAGGCTAACGAAAAAGAAAGGCTACCGCGGTGCTTTACGCGTATCTTTTTTTACAGACCGCGGGAGTCACGGGATGCTCGAATTCACCAATGCAGGAAAACGATAAGAGCAACACATCACACTAGCGGTCTGTAAAAAAAGATAAGTGGAATGAACCACGGTAGCCTGTCTTTTTCGTTAGCCTCGACATGAAACGGGGAATTCTGCTTAGAGCCGAGTGCTCGAAGCCTGTTTTATATTGCTTTCTACAGCCCAGTGAAATAAGGTGAAAAAAAGGGGTAAACCTCGGAATGAAAGATAACAAGCTGAAAATTTGCAAAAATCTTTGTTTTGACATTCTAAAAGTAAATTAAAAAGTCTCATATAATCTCGTGTCTGCGTCTCGAGATATTCAAGGTCAAAGGTCAAGAAAATCTGTTTTTTTATTATATCTCGAAAACTGTGTATTTTATTTTAAAAAGTCCAGTTACAAAATTAAAGTAGACAAAGTTTCCTATACAATACATATATTATCTTTAATTTTCTGATAAAGGGTTTAGGCCAGCCATACTCAACCTTTTTTTCTCGCGGGCCGCAAACATATGTTTGCGAAGTTAGCCAGGCCGCAACACACTTTGTATAGTATTGTAAAAAAGGGGTAATTAAAATAAAAAGATAACAGAAGCAGTATAACAAAGAAAAATAAAAAGTTAATATAATTAGTAGTTTTGAACGTTTGTCGTGGAAGGAATGTTACCAAAAAAATTTAACACCACTATTTCCAAAAAAAAAAAAAAAAAAAAATTACTTCGGGGTGGGTTTCTACAGAAAATGAAGTAGAAAAATGCCTCGAGTAGGTAATCGGCGTCATAAATCAACCAAAGAACCCTTTTTTAAATGAAATTTATACATATGTAGAAACTAAACTAATATTTTTTGTCAAAAGATGCAAGACAATTTTTAAACATATTCAGAGCCTTTTCAAGAAAAATAGAGATTTAGCGGCTGATATTCATTCGTTGACCCTATTACACTGTCACAATAATAATGATAGTTATAATAAACCCCCAAAATCAGGGCCCAGTTGGCCCATGTTTTAATCATACACTGAAACTATCAACATACAAAACAACACAGAGATGTAACAAAACGATGCATTCATACAGATATATTCATAAAGAGATAATAGAAAAAAAAATTGAAACTCCAAAAAATTCTATTGGATTTTTTACAAAATGAAGAATTGAAACAATATATTATTCTATACAATATATATGTATATGAAAAATCAATTAGTGAAATCTTATCTTTCATCGACCAGTTTTATTTTTACCTAATAATTATTAAATAAGTTATTATTTTAATATTTAAAAATTATAAATGTACACTTGAGAAAAGATGTAGGACAGATAAGGCACATTGAGTACAAAAAAATAAATGAAAAAAAAAGTATTGAAGCTTATAAGTAAGATTTCAACTCTTTCCATGGGGAAAAAAAAAACTTTTAATAATAAATAAAAATAATTTTAAAAATAATAATAAATAAAAATTATTATTATTATAAAAGCAACTAAAGTCTATTAAATAAACAAACAATTTATATATATATTATTTAAAAAAATATTTACAATTGTATGTCCTTTTATTTTGAAAAACAAATAATAATTTACATAAGTTAGTTCAGTATTACTAAAACTTGTAAAAAATTTATTGAATATTGTAATTTTTCATTCCCTATTTAATTTCTTTTTTAATTAAATTAATTTTAAAATTTCAGTACTTTTTATTACGAAATATTTCTACTGATTCAAAAGAAGAAAAAAAGGGGTGGGGGGGGATAACAAATCCCAGACAAAGTGTTTGAAACAACTGGCATTTTGATAGAGTGCTATTTCTGATATTAGCGAGTATACGGAATATTTCAAATTATATATATAATAGTGAAAATCACAGACATTTCATAGAAATTATTTCTGATTTATGTTTTTAAAAAAAGTAGGTGATATAAACACAAAGTAATAAAATAAAAACAGTGATAAAATGCAAGGATAGTTATGATTGCAAATTCGTATTAAAATGGCATGAAACTATTGTGATATAAAAATTAAAACCAAAGAAGGATAATTTCACCATCTTCTTAAAAATGATGTTTTCAGAATAACGTACTTGAATTTATTTAAATTACTTTAAAATATTTACTATATGTGATTAAATCAAAAAAATATTAAAAAAAAAAGAAAAGAAAAAAAAAAAAAGAAAGAAAGAAAGGTAGTTGAAAAATAATTAAATATATAAATAAACAAGGGTATTCCTGCATTTTATCGAAACACAAACATTCATGATAAAGAAATAAATGATAAATAAGAAATAAATGATAAATAAGAAATAAATGACTTACCTCTCATTCAATCGACGAGCTCTTTGTGCTTGAGATGCCTTACCACGCTTGCGTTTTCTGTTTTTATTATTACAAGCATTCAACATTTTTTTTTTCTGGAATAACACTAAATAATTAAAAAAGTCAGAAGCAATATAAAAAATTCGAAATCCGAAATATCTTTCTATCGAGCTGTTTCTGTTTTTAAAAGATACCGCAAAAATAAACCCCGCCTTTAAAAGAGGTTGCCAATATTTCATTCCGAAAACAGATCCAGCCAAAGTCGCCAAGATCATTATTTTAAGATTATGGCAAATAAAAAATTTATTTAAGTGTTTCTGTGAAATATAAATATTGTTTAATAACGATATTTAGATTTGCTACCAAACTAGGCATTTTTTGCATACCTAAAAATAAAAAAATCAGGTATTTGTGCATAATAAATCAGTATAAACACATAAAATATTACTCGTAAAGCGTTATTTTGATATTTGACTTATAGATGGCAGCACCACACGAAATCATTTTGAAATAAATGGTGTTTAGCATCATGATAAAAATGGCGCTGGATAATGGAAATATATAGCTATTGGATTATTAAATTAAATATGATTAAATATTTGCTCAATATATAATAATATGAAAGATGTTATTGGATAATTTGGGATTTACATTTTATTAAATACTTGCTGTAGTGTATATGTATCAATTGTTTATTTCTAAAATATGATAGATATGTTTGCTTTAGAAATGATGCTGGGTACCCGTTACTCTTAAAAATAGAAATGTAAAACTTTTCTCTGCCTTTTATTTTACACTACAACCCAAATAAGCATTATTAGGGATATGATAAGAATAAAACATAATAATATAACAATGCAGCATCGCCAAATTCTACAAGAAAAAGAAAATATTTGTTTTTTAATAAATGATTCATTTTTCAATGCAAAAACTTTATTTATTTTGTAATGTAGAAATATATATATATTTGTAATCTATACTAATATTATAAAGGAGTAAAGATTGTTTGTTTGTTTGTTTGTAGGGGGTAATCTCTGGAACTACCGAACCGATTTCAAAAGTGATGCTGGCAAATTGATGGTGACAACCCCTGCTCCAACATAGGCTATATTTTATGTCGGTGCCACTAACCCACGGGGGTGCAGGAACGAAAAACGTTGTAAAATTGCGATTTTTTTTATACTGAAGGAGCTAGAAATTTGAAATTTGGCATTGTAGGTACTTATAAGATGTAAATGCTCTCTAAGAAAAAAAAAAAAATAAAAAAAATGAAATTTAAAAGGGTGAAATGAGCTAAAAGCGTTCTAAAAACATTCTAAATTACAATTTCTGTGGAATCTCTGGAACTATAGAACCGATTTCAAAAGTGATGGTAGCAAATTGATGGTGACAACCCCTGCTCCAACATAGGCTATATTTTATGCCGGTGCCACTAATCCCAGGGGGTTGCAGGAGCGAAAAACGTTCTAAAATTGCAATTTTTTTTTTATACTGAAGGAGCTAGAAATTTGAAATTTGGCATTGTAGTTACTTATAAGATGTGAATGCTCTCTAAGAAAAAATAAAAAAAAAATCGAAATTTAAAAGGGTGAACTGAGCGAAAAACGTTCTAAAATCATTCTAAATTACTATGTAGCGGCCATATTAAAAATGTCCGCTGGTGTGGTAGAGCACGAGGAAATAAGTACAACTGTTTTAAAACCAAAAACTGGATTATTAACACAATTAGCAGGGGGTTTGAGCGAGCTCCACGAAATTTTCCTAAAAGTTTAGATTAACTAAAGAGTTTTTGCTAACAACTTGTAGCCTTAACAAAACTGAAACAATATAATTGAACCTTAACCTTTTAAATATATATAATCACGATCCAATACTCTTATCCTTCAAATTAAATAAGCACTGATGCAGGTTCAAATCAGCTTTACAACTGCATAAAACTCCAGTATAAAAATACTAAGGCCGATTATTAATCCTGAGACTCGATGCGAGGTCTCAAGACTAAATCTAAATCTCAATCTAAGTCTAAGTCTAAGTCTAAGTCGCAATATTCAACTTCCCAGGCCAAGTATACTCTAGCTCCCCTGAGCTCTGAACTCAAGTCAAAATTCGCTGCTTATATACTTCAGTGTCGATCGACCAGCTCCAGAAAATTTGCATAATTGAAATTACACGGCGACTCACAATTTCAGGGATTCAGCTGTCCTTCGAAAGTTAAAGAAAGATAGAGAGCCTTTATAACTTGTACGCACATAGTCGGTTAATGGACAAAACGATCTCATTCACACATTGCCTACTCACGTGATGAGAGTAGTCAATACCTTACAACTATTTCTATGGAATCTCTGGAACTACAGAACCGATTTCAAAAGTGATGGTGACGATCCCTGCTCCAACAGCCTTTTTAATGAAAAGCTATGCGTTGCTCAAGACTTTTTGCTAATTGTTGCCATAGATTAATCTCGAAAAATGAAACATTTGAAGTTACTGAAAAATATTATAGCTTGAAAAGTATTTGTCAGAAAATTGTTAGACAAACTGCCTTTGAAAGGTAAAAAATTGTATTTTTCTTGATATAAATTTCAAATCTAATGTTTATGCCGTTTTTCAAATATTGAATTTCAAAAATTATCAGATTTCACAATGGAGTACCATAGCGAAACCTTCATGCGTAAAAAAAAAATAATGATAAGGGCGACGTGTCCTGACGTGTATATTGGCTATAGCACGAGTCACAAATTGTAGTAGCCTTATTATTCTGTTAAAATACTATAAAAGTGAATTGTGAAATGTCAATATTTTGTTCGATTAAAAGTTCGTTAAGAGAAATTGACCAGCGTAGCTTGCTAGTACTGTATAAAGTTAAACATATCGATTTATATTTAAAATTAAGATCAAATAACTTATAAACTTTCGTAATAAATGTAAAATTGATATATTCTATGTTACATTTTTACGTTAAAGATAACAAAAATATACGCTGAAAAACTTTTTTTTTAAGTTCTTAAATGCAATGAATTTAATGTTTTCTAACACACCTTTTCTTTAAGGGATTAAGAAAAGAATTTTAGAAATCTTAATGCATAATACTGTATAAAGTTAAACATACCGATTTATATTTAACCTTGCAATTAAATAACTTACAAACTTTCGTAATAAATGTAAAATTGATATTTTATGTTACATTTTTACGTTAGATAAAGATAAAAAATATGCTGAAAAACTTTTTTAAAGTTCTTAAATGCAATGAATTTAATGTTTTCTAACACATTTTTTCTTTAACGGATTAAGAAAATAATTTTAGAAATCTTGATGCATAATACTGCATAAAGTTAAACATACCGATTTATATTTACCATTGCGATCAAATAACTTATGAACTTTCGTAATAAATATAAAACTGATATTTTATGTTACATTTTCCCTTAAGGCATAAAATGTATGCTGAAAAAACTTTTTTTTACTTAAATACGTTGAATGTAATGTTTTCTAACACATCTTTTCTTCGGGGATTAAAAAAAGAATTTTAGATATCTGGACTGATATATTTTTGCATAAAGTTAAACTTATCGATTTATATTTAAACTTGCGATCGAATAATTTACAACCGTTCGTAATAAATGCAAAACTGATATTTTATATTACATTTTTACATTAAAAATAAAAAAATCCCTGACGGCTCGGCCTACAGGCACAGGTAGATTTCGAAGACGCAGACCGTGGGGCGCCTGTTTGTCGGGAATTACGGAAGAAATGACCTTTTTGCGATGATGCTGCAGTTGGAACCGCCTACTTCGAAACCAAACTTGTTTGCAGGCGGAGCCAGCAAGGATTTTTTTTTTTTTTTTTTTTTTTTTTTTTTTTTTTTTTTTTTTTTTGCTATAAGAGTTGGTCCTATAAAAAACATGTTAATATAAAAGTTTTAGATAATATTAAGAGGATTTATAATAAATTCAAGCGAATTTGAAATCTTGGGAATTGACGAAGTTATGATTTTTTTCTTCTAAAACCCCCCTGCCCCCCCCCCCTTAAGGCAATTTTTAATTATATCAAAAATCTGTCATACATAAGTTTTTGGCCCTGTTCCTAGAAGTAATAATAACTTTAAACGGATTCGATACGTATCATAATTAAGAAATTATGGTTTTTTTTTCTGTTTTCACAAAAAGCCCCCCCCCCTCCCCCCCTTGGTTCGATTTTGCCCATTAACGAACTTGACCGAGATTTTATGCCCCTTGATTTTATGTATCAGTTTCGAAAAGATGCGGGAGTTGGAACCGCCTACTTCGAAAAATAACTTGTTTGCAGGCGGAGCCGGCAGGGATTTTTTTGTTTTTAATTTTTTTTTGCTATAACGGTTGGTCTTATAAAAAACTTGTCAATATAAAAGTTTTAGATAATACTAAGAGGATTAATAATAAATTTACGCGGATTTGATATCTTGTGAATTGACGAAGCTATGATTTTTTTTCTTCTAAAACCCCCCCTTTTTTCCCCCCTTGGGGCCATTTTTAATTATATCAAAAATCTGTCATACATAAATTTTCGGCCCTTTTCCTAGAAGTAATAATAACTTTAAACGGATTCGATACGTATAATAATAAAGAAATTATGAGGGTTTTTCTGTTTTCACAAAAAGCCCCCCATTTCCCCCCCCCCCTTGGTTCGATTTTGCCCATTAACGAACTTGACCGAGATTTTATGACCCTTGATTTTATGTATCAGTTTGGAAGAGATTTATGCAGAATTTTTCCAGTTATCGTGGTCAGAAAAAAGTGACATATATATATATATATATATATATATAAACTTATTGCAAAAATTATGAAAATATATTATATATATATATATATATATATATAAACTTTTGAACTGGGGGTGGTTTTGGGTTCTGGGAGTCATGATCGGCGTAGATCTGCAAAAATTTTTCAAAATTTCCAACTTAGGTGAGAATGTAATAGGTAGTATTTCTTACGAAATCTACCTAAAATATGCAGACCCCCCCCCCTTTTTAAGTTCATAAATGCAATGAATATGTTGTAAGCTAATTGCGAAATCGGGCTCTTTGCAAAGAGCCTAGACTAGACTGATTGCAAAGAGCCGGGCTAATTGGAGAATCATCTCCTTTTTGCAGAAAGCCGAGAGAGTGTTAGGCTAATTGGAATATGGTCATTTATTTCTCAATCAGACGGATATTTTTAAGGCTTATAGCAAAGAGCCTAGATAGCGTTAGGCTAATTGAAAAATAACCATGCCTATTTAGAAAATGACCAGCCGTTTGTCCAAATATCGTCCTGTACCCGACTCGAACCTGAAAATTCCATTCTAAGTCAACCTGAAATCCAACCTGAACACGACAGAAAAATTCCATCGAACAGTAACACGACCCGAAAAAGACAAAATAATTTTAGTCGACACGCAACCCAAAAAAAACCGACAAAAAAAAAAAAATAAAATAGTAATAATAATAATAATCCAGCGAACCGTAACTCGATCCGAACCTCACAAAATAAATTCCTTCGTCTCGCAACCCGACCTGAAACTGAAAATTGAAGTTAACCCGAAACCCGACCAGAAACTGGCAAAATTTCTATCGAACCGCAATCCGATCCGAAGACGACAAAATTATTTCCGTCGACATGCAATCAATCCGAACCTGAAAACTGAAACAAGAACCTGAAAATTTAAGTTAACCCAAAACCAGACCCGAACTGCAAAAAAAAAAAAAAAAAAAAATCCGTCGAACTCTATCCCGATTTGAACCCAACAAAATGAATTCCTACGTCTCTCAACCCGCCCCGGTCCTGAAAATTGAAGTTAAGCCATACCCGACAAAAAAAAAAAAATCCATCAAAACGCGTTCGAGAGGTTTTTTTTTAACTGAACGTTATTCATCATAAAAAGAAACATTTCTTGCGTATCCTTCATGTTTACAAAAAATTATAAATGAATTCAAATATAAAAATAAATGAAAAATTTAAATCTCTAAGCATAATAGTCCTTGATTAAAAAGAAAAAAAAAATGGAAGTATTTTTCATTTTTTAAGTAAAAATGTAACAGAAAATATCAGTTGCATTTATTACAATTAAAATTAGAAATTTTTACGGAGTACTTTGTAAGTTAATTCAATTGCAATTGCGAGTTTTAATATAAATTGATAACTTTAACTTTATTTACGCAAAGGACATTATGCCAATATTTACTAAAATTCCGCACACTTGTGTAGAAATATATATAGTGCAAATTTTATTAATTTGGAATAATGTTTCATTTGTGTACACTACTATAGCACGATTAGAACTACATGGAAAAAAAGAATTTTTGACTAAGGAAATTACATTTAAGATGATTTTTAATTAGTAATTACAAATAACTGGCGGATTTTGTCTTCCCATGAAAATACATAAAGGAACAGCAAAGGTATTAAAAAACTATTAAAGAGCATATTTTAATTTTATGATTGGGGATTAATGATTATGTATTTCGGGCCGCACATAAAAGGTCGCCGGGCCACATGCGGCCCGTGGGCCGCAGGTTGAGTATGGCTGGTTTAGGCGCTAGAGTGCGCTGAAGAAAGACAACTTTTTGACCTTCAGACCAAAACGAGGGAAACTTCATCTTTCACCCTCGATTTCTCAAAAACTACGCATTTTATCGAGAAAACATCTGTTACAAAATTAAACTAGGCAATATTTTCTACAAAATTCATAAATTAAATTAATTTCTGATGGAATGTTTAGGCCCTAAATAGCGCTGAAAAAAAACACGAATTTTTGACCTTCGAGCCAATACAAGAATAACGGCCCTTTCCTACCTTCGATTACTCGAAAACTGTTCGTTTTATCAAAGAACATTAACTACAAAATTAAAGTCCACAACATTATCTAAATATTGCAAAAGTAACTTTAATTTTCTGACAAAGGGTTCAGGCGCTAACACGCGCTAAAAAAGGGCTAGTTTAAAGCCCACTGCCAAAACAAGAGAAACATCCTTCAAGATTGTTTCCTACACTTCAAATGGTGTTTGAAATATAACAAAATTAGGAAATTTAAATTGTTTACTTATTTATAAATGACATTCATAAATAAGACATTCGTATGATAATATTTAATTAATTTATATAAATAATAAGATATTGAAATTAAATAGTTTTAATACATTATAATTACATTTTTGTTTATAATAATTATATTTTAAGTAGGAAAGGGATTAAGTATTTATTTTTCGAACAATGTAAGTGCTTGGATATACCTACGTATATTATTTTCTGAAACACGGTCTCCTAATAAGACCATTTTCTTTTTTCTATTTATATTAATGGCTGTGATGAAGTGGCCACAGTCCTATTAAAGTTCTGTTATATATATATATATATATGTACACGTATATATATATACTGAAATCCAAGATCATACAACTTATGAAGATTAAAAGTTCTTTATTAGAACAAAAATACTTAAGTCTAATTAATATAATACAGCCACAAAAAACTTTAAAAAGCTAAAAAAAACTTTATTGAAATGCTTATTGAGCAGTTAAAAACTGTTAACATCACTACAAAATAAGCCAGAGATGATGCTGATACCCTCATCATCGAAACAGCCGTTGAAAAATCGAAACATCAAAAGATCGCCGTCATAGTTGGAGAAGATGTTGATCTGTTAGTTATTTTAATAGGACGAACACAGTCGCATCAGCGAGAAATCTTTTTTTTTAAAGGATAAAGGCAATGTGGAGACACGAATGTATTCGTCTAAAAGCTTCGACAAATGTCCTCGTTCTAAAGAACCTATTTTATTTTTGCATGCTATCAGTGGATGTGACACAACATCTGCGCTGTTTAAAAAAGGAAAACTGACAATTATAAAAATGTTCGAGAAACATTCCAATTTGCACGAATCAGCTCAATTGTTTCAGGAAGACAACTGCCCTCCAAACACATTATTTGAAAATGGAATACGTGTTCTTTTAGCAATGTATAATGCTCCAAAATCAGAACATAGTATTGACAATTTTAGGTACACACAATTCATTAAATGAACAAGACTCAATAAACCGGTGCAATTATCATCTCTTCCACCAACAAGTGCAGCAGCTCGACAGCATATTTATCGTGTCTACTATCAGATCCAAACTTGGTTAGGGAAAGATTTAGAACTCAGAGAATGGGGGTGGTTAATACAAAACGAGATCCTGGAACCCACAACAACATTATTACCTTCAGCCCCAGAAGAACTACTCAGTACGATCTTCTGCAATTGCAAGAAAGGCTGTGGCGCTAACTGTGGATGTAGAAAAGTAGGGTTGCAATGCTCCTCAGTTTGTGGCCAGTGTAACGGACAAGCATGTCTCAACGTTTCATCATATCCAAATGATCTTGATGAAGAAAGTGAATGTGTACCTGAGATTTTTGAGGTTTTAGAGCCAAGTATTACGGACAACGAGGATGATGATAACGATCTGGAAATTTTATATGGGCGACCAGAAGAAGGAAACGACGACGAACAAGAGGAAACGTAAGCCTGCTATCGATAATCAGAGGTAATAATCGCCTTATAATTTAACTTAAACAAAATATAATAGATTTGATAATCTTATGATAAATAAAAATATAATTACAATACATAAAAACTCATTTCAATATGTTATTATTTATACATAATTTAACAAAATATTATCAAATTTATTTATAATTAATTTTTATTTATAATTAATATTTATTAATAAGTAAATAATGTAACTAATTAAGACTAATCTTGTAGATAATTTTATTCTCTACAAGTTTTGTAATAGCTTCAAATATCATTTGAAATATAAGAAAAAAATCTTTAGTGGTTTTTTCCCTTTTAGGCCAGAGGGCCAAAAACTAATTAAAGTTAATATAGGCATTTTGTAGAAAATATTATCTACATCAATTTTGTAGCTGGTGTTATTCAGTAAAATGCCTAGTTTTTGGGTAATTGAGGGTGGGAAAGGGGGTTTCTCTAGTGTTTTGGCTCAAAGGTCAAAAAGTCGCTTTTTTTTCAGCACTATTTAGGGCTTAAACATTCCGTCAGAAATTAAAGTTAATTTGTGAATTTTGTAGAAAATATTGCCTACTTTAATTGTGTAACAGATGTTTTCTCGATAAAATGCGTAGTTTTTGAGAAATCGAGGGTGAAAGATGAAGTTTCTCTCGTTTTGGTCTGAAGGTCAAAAAGTTGTCTTTCTTCAACGCACTCTAGCGCCTAAACCCTTTATCAGAAAATTAAAGATAATATATGTATTTTATAGGAAATTTTGTCTACTTTAATTTTGTAACTGAACTTTTTAAAATAAAATGCACAGTTTTCGAGATATAATCAAAAAACCGATTTTCTTGACCTTTGACCTTGAATATCTCGAGACGCGGACACGAGATTATATGAGACTTTTTAGGTTACTTTTAGAATGTCAAAACAAATATTTTTGCAAATTTTCAGCTTGTTATCTTTCATTCCGAGGTTGTATCCTTATTTGACTGGGCTACTATACGAGGCGATAAATCGCAGCCGTCCAAAAGTCCAAAGGTTCTTTTTTCTAAAGCACTGTTCCGCGCATGCGCATGGAGTTGGGATTTATTTGTGTTTTGTTAATGTTAGGTCATTGGGGACGTACGAAACGTGAAATTAAATTTCAGGAAAGTTCCACGAAATAAAAATGTAGAAAAACAATGTTAGTTTTATTCAACGAATCCAGAAAAAACTAAAACAAAATTTGCAAAAACTATGTACAAAGGAAAAATAATTGATCTACAAGAAGAATTTTTAAATGATTCTACTGAATTTGAATCTGTTGATCACTCTTATTCTTTAAAAATACCTGTTTTGATGCAGGAAAAAGAGAATGTACCAAATAAATGAATTTGTGTTTGTACAAAATTTAAGTCATTTTTTAAAGGTTTACTTAAGGAGGGTTATTCGTGATATAAAAAATTTTGCCCTTTTTACAAGTCCTTATAAATTAAAATTAGCTAAATTCTGGTTCTTCCTCTCTTTATGATTATGTAATATTTTTTATCTTAATTTGCATAGAAAATCGTAACATTTTAAAATAATTTATTTCTATTTATATGGGTTTATATCTAATGGGCTCACAGTCCAGAAACCACTTGACTTTCTTTAGGTAAAAGATAATACCCCCCCCCCCCCCCCCACCCAACAGGATTGTATAGCACTAGAATGATACTCAGGAGAAATTTATAAGTATAAAATTTAACCTTATTGTTAAGATTACATTTTATACTTAGAAATTTCTTTTTTACTTATTAATAAGAAAACAACTATAAGGAGCTTTTTACTAAAAATCAGAATTTTGTTAAAAGCAATAAAAAAATTTCAGGCAATATTTGAGCTACCACTGCCACAGCAGAAAATAGGATTTAGGGGTTTTAAAACTCCTCCCAGACCCATTGAAAGCATATAAGATAAGTACAAGAACCGTTATGGTGAATAAATAATGTGTAAAAAGTAACTGAAACACGAAATAGCTAAAAAAAATTAGCATTAAATTGTTTCAAAACTACATAAAAAGGAGCAATTTAAGAGAAAAATGGGAGAGGAAAAGATAGATTGAGAGAAATAATTAGAAATAGCAGCAGCACATGCATTTTGAAGCCACTACTCTTCGTTTCGTTCTACGAGGGGGCTCTTTTATGAAGCCTTGAAATAGCTTTCAACTCATATCTAGATGACTATGTGGTTTGCTTTACTTCGGTTATAACACATTTTTTTAAAGGAAATAAAAAAGTCATACACATATAAAACAATGAAATTGTTCATAAGGGTCGATGGAAGTTTTCTTTTTTTTTGGCCGGGGGGGGGGGGGGGGGGCATTTTAAGAAAAGTAAAAGTTATTTTTGTGAAATTTATTATATTTTTGTGAATATTAACATTAAGTAAATAAAGATGAAATCCAATTACTCAAATTCGAAACAAGCATTTATTAATAAATTTGTTAAGTACTTCTGCTAAAATTTACCTTTCTGGGGAACTCATATTATTTGCAAATTACATATTTATAAAACCTAACAAAATAAAAATAATTAATGAAGAATATGTTTTTTATGAACTGGAATTTTGTGAAGGGGTCTATTTTATGAAGAAAAATTTCGCAAAAAAGTCTGCTTTAAATAAAAGGAATTTTATAAATAAGTCGTTTTATTAAGAGAAATTTTTGAGAAGAGTTCTATTGTATTAAATGAAATTTTGTAACGTTGCCCTAAATATGCACCAAGTTTTGCCTGTATCGACACCTGGTTCAATAACAATGATTCAAAACCGCTCCCAAACTGAAATCTTGGCTGCACCACTGAATACACTACAACATTCGAATATTTTCTTAAAGTAAAATCTCAATTTCAATACAATAGCAGCATTTTTACAAGAAAAAAAAATCTACATGTATTTTTTTTTAAAGGCCCAAAAAGATTGTACTAATTAAACATAAAATCTACATAACTAGTACAGTTTAAATGTTTAACAAGATTTTGGTTTTAAAGTATTTCATTATAAATATTTTATTAATAATTATAACTATTACCAATAAAAGCTGGAAAATATAATTTATATTTATGTATAATGATAAATACAGCTTTTATCCAAGGTCAATACAGGGAAAAATTGGGGCCTCTTTACAAAATTCTATTTACTAAAAAGAGTCTTTCACAAAATTTATTTTAATCAAAAGGGACCCTTCAAAAAATTCTATTTCACAAAACAATCCTTTATACTAAATTCAATTCCATGAAATTAAACTCATCATAAACTTATCTTGTTAAGAGATTTGACAAGTATATTTTATAAATAATGAATTTCTAAACATTAAACTGCTCACAGGAAGGAAAATGTCTGCAATAGACTCTTAAAAATCTATTATTAATAAATTCTTAATTTAAATTGTCTTTAATTGCAAAATTCTATTTTTCAAAAAAAAAAAAAAAAATATATATATATATTAACCCTACATATAAAGTATCCCCCCCCCCCCTTCCCTTTTTGTTTCAAAGCAGTTTAAATTAAAAATGCTAATAACTGTAGAAAAATGTCATCTTAAACATGACGAATGCTCGCTAGATGGCGCCACCACATTTATTTTACGTTGTGTTTGAGAAAACTGAACTTTTGGGGTTCTAGACGGCTGCAATTTATCGATTCGTCTTTCTATGTACTCTAAACATCTTTTAAAGACTCGTTTACACAAAAACAAAAATTAAAGTCAAAAGATTATTTTATCATATCTAAATATAATGTACTATTATTTTATACATTTGCATTAATTTTCATTTAGAAAAGGGTTGAAGTTGGTCGTATTCGAAAAATACAAAATTATGTTTTCGGAAATATTTTTTTATTTTTTAAATTCAAATTTGCTTTTAGGACAGAAAAACTGCATTTCATGTGGGTAAAAATACAGGAAGCTAAAGCTAAAAGGCACGTATATTGTTCACTTACTCGGATTTATTTAAACGAAAATAAGAATGATACTTTTATTACAAAAGAAATCGTAAGTAAAATCGTATTTATATAGTTCTTGTAATGCATTATTTTCTTAATTCATTTTAATGCTTAATAATTCGTTTTAATATGAATATAATTTCGTGTTATGCAGGTTATATTACGGATAAAAAATGTACTCAAATTAATTATGAGAAAACGAAATTTTGAGCAACAATGCAGGAAACAAAAAATGCTTTATTTAATACTGATTTATTGAATAAAAATTTTAATTAAATACTGACAATAATAATTGTGTATTTACTCTTCAGAAAAAAAAAATTACTGCAACATACGTGAGTAAATTTATCACTATTGTCTTTTATTTTCTCTTTTTATGTACTTACTTAAAAATAAGTATTAAATTAAATATACTTTTTTAATACACATTTTTTATAAGCATCCAATGTTTATTTTGATAATCACGCCTCCTTTTATGATTGGAATTCGTGTTTTTTCCAAAAATGTCCAATATAATACTATAATTTGGCGTGGCCACCGAAGCTTAATGGGAAAATTAACCGTTTTTTTTTTTTTAATTTAAAGCTTGGTAGAAAATGAGAGCTAATAAATTTATTAAAATAAATGTATAATCTTGGCTTTTTTTTCTGTTTTAAGGTATGGAAAGAGGAAAAAAAAAACATTATTTAAACTATCTGTTTAGGATTGCTAAATTGATTTCTCAACGTATAATCATAATTCAATTAATATAGAAAAGTGTAAAAATAATTTAATTATCGTTTTATTATTATTTGCTTACGTATAATTTTTGAATGGATGCAGTACTTTTTGTTTGTTTGAAATATAGTTTCTCAGAATGTCCCATTTTTAGATTTATCAGGTTCTAAAAATTTTATATCTTTATTTTCCTCAATGTTCTAACTTTCGTAAAAAATAAAAATAATGAAAATATTTAAAAATCTTGTTTAAAAAATCAGTATCTTAATTTTGAAAATAAGTATTATACTGCACAAAGCTTTTTTTTTAAAACAGAGCTAGATGTGCTGAGAATTTTATTGGAATGCAATTTTAAATATTATAAAGCGCTGTAAAAGAAAATTTTAATCGGGGAGATTGCCCATTTATCGTATTTAAATGAGTATTTCATATTAAATTCAATTCACAGGTAAGGCATGAATTTGCATGGTTTATTATTTTAATTATTTGGAAGGTAGGGATTATATATTAATTTAGCAACAACCAAAGAATAAAGAAAACATTTATAAATCATGAACGAAAATTCAAACATACTACTATTCTTTTAATGTTTAAAATGTTAATAACAACAATAAAATTTAAATATACATAACATTGCTTCAAATACATTTAGAATTATTAGATTTCTGCATAATATTTCTCTTTTAGCCTTTTTAATTTCCGTAGAAATATTGTTAATTTATAACAAAAATAAAACAGATAATTTTTAAAGTAAACATCATCTCTAATCTGCATAGTTCTATAAAGCATAAAACCCACATTCTGAAAATTTCACAAAACTGACAGTATTTAAAATAATTACTTGATTGTTTTGCCTGTGTGTAGTGTAGTCCAGAGATCTGTTTAGGAAAAAATTGAGTCCTTTAAAGGACCCTTCACAAAATTTTTCATATTAAAACAGGAACCTTCACAATACATTCCACCTTAAAACAAGACCCTTCACAAAATTTTTTGTCTTAAAAATAGGCCTTTCACAATTTTTTTCGATCTCCAAACTAAACATTTTACAAATTTAATTATTTAAAAGAAAAATCTGACCTGACACAAAACAACTGAAGCCGTCAAAGAATCTATTTATGTAGCTTTTACATATATAAAGAATCTTGTCAAAAATTCATAAACAAGAAACTTAATATAACAGTTATTTCAAATTCACAAAATTATAATTAGTTTTTTCACAAATATGAAATACTTTTCACAATTTCACAAAAAAAGAACCCTGTCTGAAAAGTCTGGATAGGTCCCTGGAAACATTTTTTGAAAAATTATTAAACTTTTCTCGTGTATATTTATACAGGGTGATTCATAAAAGATGGGCAGAACTTTAAGGGGTTATAGTACACTTAAAGACAAATAATATTAAATAGGAGACTAAGGGTCCCAGACGTATTCCCAAGGAGATAGGGGGCATTAAAGTTTAGGGTCCGAAATTTCAAATGATTATAAAACATGGAAAAATTGGTCGATTCGTTTGCGGTTTTTGCAAAAAATTTTCTTTATGCCAGTATTTTCTTGAAATAAAATTTTAAAGTTCAATTTCAAAAAATGCCGATAGGGGGCGCTTTAGACTTTGGAGTAACAAACAACTATTTTTTAACGTTATTTTTTGTATTTCTTTAAATGATTTCGAAAGCTTAGACTTAAACTTAAATTTTGATCTAAAAATCTGAGTCCTAACGAGTAGTTAAGTAGCGTAAACTGAAATTTGAAATTTGAAACCCTTCTCCCCCCAGAACAAAAATCAGTTATTCCCGATCTTTGTGTCGTAGATTAGGCTCTAACTACTGCCGCGTTTTGCTAAAATTATTCTTTATGTCAGTATTTTCTTGAAAATAAATTTTAAAGAAAATTTTCAAAAAATTCCGATAGAGGGCGCTTTAGACTTTGGAGTAACGAACAACTATTTTATACCGTTATTTTTTGTGTCTCATTAAATGCTTTCTAAAGCTTAGACTTAAACTTAAATTTTCAGCTCAAAATCTGAATCGCTGAGCGTGGTTCAGTAGCGAGGGGAGGGGGTTCAAATTTCAACTTCTGAACATAGTTCAGTTTGCACTACTTAACCATGCCCAACGATTCTGTGCTGTGATACGAGGCAAAAATACAACTTTCGTCAAGGACTGCATAGTCGGAATTCACTCATAAAGGCACTGGCACAGTTGGAAACGTCTCTCATGCAAACGTTAAAGCTCCATTCCTGACGCTAGTCACCGGGTGAAGAAGGAAACAGAAAGTATGCAAATGTCAAATGGGGAAGAAGAAGAACACGTATGCAAAATTTCGACACGATTCAGGCATAAAAACCACTGAACGGTGAGTCAAGTGTAAGTCGCTGTAGTAATGAATCGGAAGATGGTGCCCTTCACGAATAAGGAAAAGGCTGAGATGCATTTAATTTACGGAGCGGCAGATGGAAATGGTGCAGAGGCACAACGAATGTACGGAGAGCGATTTCCTAACAGGCGGTTGCCTAACCGCAAAACTTTCGAGCGCTTGCACAGACAGTTGTGTGAGACGGGATCATTTCTCGCTTCCCGGTCGAATGCAGGTCGTGCAAAAAAGGACGAATCAGTAGTTGTTGCAGAAGCCATTCTGGATGTAGTAGCGGCGCAGCCAAGTACAAGTACACGAACAGTGGCTAGCCAGGTGGATACCTCACAGTCCACGACTTGGAGGGTACTGAAGGATGAACATTTGCTCCCGTTTCATGTGCAACGAGTCCAGAAACTGTCTCCAGGGGATTATCCAAATCGTATTGAATTCGCCCGCTGGTTTCTGCAGCAGAACGCGCTAAATCCACATTTTGGACGAACTGTGCTTTTCACCGATGAATGTACCTTCACACGTGAAGGTACATTTAACACACACAATGCACATGTATGGGCGGATGTCAATCCACATGCTCATCAGAGACGCTTTTCCATCAATGTTTGGGCAGGAATCCTCGGAGACCACCTAATCGGACCGTACCTTCTTCCTGAACGCCTCAACGGTAAAACATACCTCACATTTCTGCAACATGTGCTGCCAGACCTGTTAAACGTTGTTCCTCCACGCATCCGGCGGGTCATGTGGTTCCAGCACGATGGAGCGCCAGCCCATTACGTACGAGACGTCCGCAACTATCTGGACATCACATTTCCGAACAGATGGATTGGTCGAGGTGGTCCTGTTGCTTGGCCTGCTCGCTCGCCAGATCTTTCACCCCTCGATTTCTTTTTTTGGGGACGATTGAAGGCTCTTATGTATGAGACACCCATTGAATCCCCCGAGGAACTGGTCGCCAGACTTTCCGCCGCTGTAGGGGAAGTGCTCGAAAAGCCTGATGTTTTCGCGAATGTTCGCCGTTCCATTCGTCGCCGTTGTTCTGCGTGCATAACCTCTGGTGGTCACAATTTTGAACATTTATTGTGATTACATGTTAATAAATATGCTTTGGTAACATAATCCTAATTTGTGTCTTTTTACCTCGTATCACAGCACACAATGTGTGGACATGGTAAACTGAACTGTGCTCAGGAGTAGAAATTTCAAACCCCTCTCCCCAGAAACTTAACCACGTCTAACGATTCAGATTTTGGGCTGAAAATTTAAGTCTAAGCTTTAGAAAGCATTTAATGAGACACAAAAAATAACGGTATAAAATAGTTGTTCGTTACTCCAAAGTCTAAAGCGCCCTCTATCGGAATTTTTTGAAAATTTTCTTTAAAATTTATTTTCAAGAAAATACTGACATAAAGAATAATTTTAGCAAAACGCGGCAGTAGTTAGAGCCTAATCTACGACACAAAGATCGGGAATAAGTGATTTTTGTTCTGGGGGGAGAAGGGTTTCAAATTTCAAATTTCAGTTTACGCTACTTAACTACTCGTTAGGACTCAGATTTTTAGATCAAAATTTAAGTTTAAGTCTAAGCTTTCGAAATCATTTAAAGAAATACAAAAAATAACGTTAAAAAATAGTTGTTTGTTACTCCAAAGTCTAAAGCGCCCCCTATCGGCATTTTTTGAAATTGAACTTTAAAATTTTATTTCAAGAAAATACTGGCATAAAGAAAATTTTTTGCAAAAACCGCAAACGAATCGACCAATTTTTCCATGTTTTATAATCATTTGAAATTTCGGACCCTAAACTTTAATGCCCCCTATCTGCTTGGGAATACGTCTGGGACCCTTAGTCTCCTATTTAATATTATTTGTCTTTAAGTGTACTATAACCCCTTAAAGTTCTGCCCATCTTTTATGAATCACCCTGTATAAAAATTCTGTAAGCCTGTCTTAAAGCTATCTTAGCACATTTCGCTCTTTCTAATAACTTTAGCTGTTTTTCAAAGATTCAAAACAGTTTATTTAACAATTAAAGAGATAAAACATATAGTGGAACCAAGCAAAATTCATAATATAATAATTTAAGTATAAAATATAAATACAAAAACCCTTTTATAAGTTGACTCCACCCTCCCTAATGAAATAAATCCTATTTGTACCAGTTTATTTTATATTGTGTAAAAATGTAATATTGTAGTACGAGTATTAACTTGTACCAATACTTTATTTCTGCATCGAGATCTGGAAATGAAAATTCACAGAAACGCGTTGGAATAAAAATATCACTTGGAATTATTCACAGAGTATTATTTATTCATTACAGCAATTTACAATACTTTTAATTTTTTATACTAATCATTTTTAAGAAAAGAAAGAAATCGTCCAGCGTAAAGCAAGCAGCCTCCATCTTACTTATAATAAAATCCGAAGGCAAGAAAGTGTCTGTAACGGTACCTGACACGATCACTCTGATTTGCGAATCGACCATCGTTAAACGCCATGTTAGGCTTAATGAAAAATCTATTCTAACATATGACAACTAAACGATAATTTCTCCTACTTGAAATGATGTCTTTCAAAATAAATTAATGTTTGTGAGATGACTTACATTAAATAATGTTTATATTCTGAGGTAACTTCAGTTGAAATCAGGTTTACTGCTCCATGAAAGTAAACAAACGAATGATTCATTCGTCGGGAACGTTTAAAATATTAAACCATGAAAGTCACCCTTCGAAAAGCGATCGCAAACGGAAGTAGTTACGTTCCTTCGTCATACTCGCTAAAATGCTAATTTGGAAAGTTCCCTCGTTTCACGCATTTGGCGAAAAAATCTTGGCGTGAGTAACAGGTAATGGGGTTGCATTCATGTAGGATGCGTGAAACGGGGGAATTTTTCATTTCTCCGTATAGCGTACGTACTGCTCCGTTACTGCATCGTAAGCATGTACGCGTAAACAAACATTCTTTTTTCAATTTATGAATTAATAGTTTAAACAAAATGGCTTCGCTTCTTAAATGTTTGCGAGCTTAAAATTTAAAATGATGCTACAAAAATATATAATCTAACATAAAGGGCAGACTTTTACTTGGGATAAGCTTTGAATACAGGAAGTCTTACAGATCGTTTTTATTTTGAAGCTATTGTGATTTGTAATTATTGCAAGGGAGTTTTAAGACAGTGATTTGAATAATTTAACCCTCCAATGCATGGGATAGTTGATCAGCTACATCTAAGATTTTAGCGTATATATCACGTGGAGCATTTTTGTTTTTAAAATTTTTGTAAATGACATTTTGCATTTATTTTGATGCATTCTTATTTCACCCCCTAGTAGGGCTTAATTTCTAAGAAAAAATTACCGGAGACTTAATATTCTGCAGGTCTAAGATCCGTAGCGTACACCCCCCCCCCCTATCACTTTAATTTTCATATTTATATTTTATACATTATTTTCAAAATTTAAAGCATTGTTTTTTTATTTAGCAAAATCAAAACTTTAAGTGCGCAAGCTATCAACTATTCCAATTTTTAGTTTTTACAACTTTCAAATAGAAACCTTTGCCTAATCTTAATGTTAATTAATCTCAGAATTCTGCGATTAAATAAGCTCAGGATCATGATCCTGAAATAGTGTTAACACAAAAAATGAATAGTTTGCAGCTATGCAGAGTAGCCCAGTGACAGAACTATCCTTAAGTGTCTGCAACACTAGTAATGTCTTCGAAAATAGTCTGCAATATGCAATATATCATATAAATATATTCTTGCTGCTGTTGTAGTGCTAATTAATTATGGCATCATAGGTATATATATACAAACTGTTTGTGTCATTTACATAAATAAATTTTAAAAAAAGCTTGAGACACACAAAGAGGTTTATTTTAAAGCATTAAGCAGAAAATTAGATAAAAAATGGAACTTTGGACAATGCTTTATTTAAAAGAAGTCAATATTGTTTTATCATTTTCCAAAATTCTTGACACAACTGTGGATTTAATGCATGATACAAATGTTGATATATTTTTGAAGTGGTTGTAAAAACTTGTGCCAGATCTATTAATAAATGTGCTTTTTAAAAATTTTCTAACAGATTTATATCCTGCAGAAGGATTATTGAGTACAATAAAAGCGTGCATATCTGCTGTGCCTATCTCTTTTGCATTTCCATCATCTGCTCTGGTTCTTTTCTGCATTATATTGCTTATCACAGAACCCCAGCCTTCGCATATTGTTTCAGATACTGGAATTGATAAGCAGAAACTGAAAAACTTTATAATATGAGAAACTTTTGTTTCTGTTCAGAAAAACATCGCTTTCACCTCATTTTTTTTCTTTAAATATTACTATATCAGGGATGATTTTGAGAAAAAAAAAATCTGAAATTCACAGCAAAATTTCTAGAAGGTTACAGCACCGGGTGAAGGGGTAAATCCCTTCGGCAATAATTATTTTTGTTACAAGTTGGGTTAACTGTGTTTTCGGTTCAGGTCGATTTCAGACTGAGTGTAGATTCCTGCAATTTGGATTTAGGATAACCCGATTTTTCAAAAGTTAGTTCAGTATATCATTTCAGATTAAAACTATACCTATTATAATATGTTTGTGTGTGTGCTGTTTATAATAAAGACAGTTGCATTTTTTCCGCGACCTTTTCACAAAATTTGCATTTTTTCCACGATCCTTTGACGAAATTTGCATTTTTTTTGGCGATCCTTTCATGAAATTAAAGTTTTTCTTGCAATCATTTGACGAACTTTGCTTTTTCTGTGATCCCTTAATGAAATTAAAGTTTTTCCACATCTTTTTGTCGAGATTCATGTTTTTTCAGTGATCCTACGACGTAATTTGCGTTTTTTCAGTATTCCTCTGACGAAATTCGCGTTTTTCCTGCGATCCTTTGATGATATTCACGTTTTGTCAGCTGCCTTTTGACAAAATTCACGTTTTTTCAGCAATCCTTTGACAAAATTCACATTTTCCAGCGATTCTTTGATAAAATATGCTTCTTTCCATGATTTATTGACGAAACAGTCTTTTCTATTCTGTTCTAAAATTTATCACATGTTATCAGTTCACCATTCTTGGGGACTAAAAATTTAGTCGAAAACAACAGGAAGAAAGATAGTAAATAACAATAAATACTCAAAATTTTCGCTTCATTGAAAATAAGCTTTGCCTAACCTTTGAACTGATAAGCCTGGCACTATCAAAACATTCAGTTTAATGCAATATAAATGTTTTCATTAAGATTTTTTATCAAATTCATAATATATGTGAAAGTGGAGAGAAAAGATTAGTAAAAGAAAAATAAGTGAATGGAAAATCCCAAAATTTGCAATTAATCCCATCGTTTTCGTACAGTCTTTTAAACATGTAATTTCAATGTCAGACATAAAGGCGACTCTATCCCCAGATTAAAATAATAAATAAATTAAAAGCCTAATGAAGGGACGAAGAATCTGAGCTAAGATGTTTAAACTGCATTTGGGTAATTAAAGTTTTTTATTAGAGTACCAGCCAGGTATTATGATAGGAAAA
This sequence comes from Maratus michaelseni, assembly GCA_963931845.1. Taxonomy (NCBI): domain Eukaryota; kingdom Metazoa; phylum Arthropoda; class Arachnida; order Araneae; family Salticidae; genus Maratus; species Maratus michaelseni. The sequence continues at coordinate 69,462,838 of OZ007599.1, read as the reverse complement.
AGCAGGCTTTGCCCGCTATCAGATTGGGACATTAGATGTAATTAAGAAACATTTGTATATTTGTAATATTTTTGTGAGAATGTCGAGATGATGGGGGGGGGGGGGGAATGACTTTTTATTAAATATCGTATTTATTCTACATTAACTTGCACTCACCACCAGGGGGCGCTTTACTATCTCTGTTTCTATGGGCTGAATCACAACGGGGTATGGCTCTTTCTACTCGACATTGATAGAGCTTACCAATTTTAGTTCTGAGTTTCACCACCAGTTGGTGCTTTCCTATCTCTGGTTCTATGGACTGGATCCCGACAGGGTATGGCTCTTTTGACTCGACTTACAGTAACATATGTGAGCGTGCATGGCATGCTCAGTGTATGCTATCTAAGGTAGTGGGGCCCCCAACATTAGATTTGTTTAAAAATAAAAAAATGTTCAACACTGATTTCAGGTACATTTAAGGTTGTTAGCACGGGCAACGCCAGGCGGTTAAGCTAGTTACAATATAAGGGCTCAATACATTAAAACAGCTATAACCTGAGCTCTAATTAACAGAACCTACACAAATTTTACATGTGTATTCATAATCATTATAAAAAGACTCTGGCCGTTTTTTATTGATGTCCTCTAAATGTAACTATAAAGTAAGTATAAGAGCCAATACAATCAACCAACTATAAACTGGGCCCTAAATTATGTATCTCACCATTTTTTAAAGGTACACATAACACGAGTTCCAATTAATGCATCCTGCACAATAATCATAAAAGAAAAGACAATTTTTTCTCAATACGTGTAAAGTGTAATTAAAATATAAGGGAACAACCAGAGCCGTCCTTAGCGAAAGTGAGGCCACGTGCAAGAAGTTTTGCGAGATTTTTCTCTTCCAAACTAGTTAATCCACCTCTCCCATTCCCACCAATGTTACCAATTTAGCTGATTTTTTTCATGTACCAGAAATTTCGAATAGTAATTTTTGCTTTATTTAATGACAGACATTCTGTGAATAAATAAAGTGAAGAAATTCTGGTAGATATTTTAAATAAAAAAAATTCTGCTAAATTGGCAACACCTCTTCTCATAACGGAATTGCCTTTTGAAAAAGCTCGCATGACATACACATTGGTGCACCCATTATTGCACTTTTTTGGGGAGAGAGGAAGGGTGGGAGTATGTTTTAGTAGAGGTATACACAGACTCTGACCAATTTTCTTTCATAATTCTCGGACTGGGCTCTAGTCTTGTTTTCTACCAATTTGGGTCAGCCATGTCAAAGAGGCATTTTATCTTCTTTCTTTTTAGCACTTTCCAACCTAGTTGAAAAGTGCTTATGACTTCGGTTTGTCTGGCCGTCTGTCCGTGCTCTAACTCCCGTAAATATGCTCGGATTGCTCTGCAATTTTTATATGTTATTATCGTTATCTATAGCATGTTCCCTATTTCAACGGAAGTGTGTAGCACTTATAGTTTTATTACAGGGACACTCAAAAGAATTCCGTTACATTGCGGTCTATGGGGAAAATCATTTGCGGTTTATTTAAATAATGTTTCACTATTTTAAACGCATTGAAATTTATATATATCACTAAGGTGCATTAGAAGAAGCTTAATATGGAATAGGGTGTGCATAGCACTTATAGTTACTTTACAGGGACAGTCAAAAGAATTCCGTTACATGACGTCTATGGAGAAAAATCGTCTGCGGTTTATTTAAATAATGTTTCACTATTTTAAACGCATTGAAATTTATATATATATATCTAAGGTGCATTACAAGAGGCTTACTACAGAATAGTGTGTGTATAGCAGTCATCGTTCATTTACAGGGACACACAAAAGAATTCTCTACTGTCTGTTAACACTAATTCCTGGAAGTGCGTTTTAAGTTACTAAACGCGATTTTAATTTTAACTCGTTTTTTGTCTATTACGTGGTGTGTATAAATTCTGTAGATCCTATACAGGGCAGCACAAAAGTTCGCGAACACATTTCCGTTTATTGACAGAAACTCCAGAAAGATAATTTTAAACTGTGCTACACGTTTCCTAACTAAACTAAAATTTAGCATCCTAGCATATAAAATCTATAGATCATATACAGGGCTGAATAAAAGTATTCGGATATTGTTCCGAATATTGTATCTGTTGGAAATTCCTGAAATTATGTTTTTAAATATGTTATGCGTTTTCCAAATTGTTTACTTAGATGTTATCTTTTAGCTTATTAAACGGTATGTTTTGTAAAATTATTTTGGAAGCGTTGGAAAGTGCTACATAATCTATGCTTGACGCATGATTTTTCATTCTTGTTTAAAGTAGTGAACAGTCGTTAAAGAGTGAGAGAACATCCTCATGCTTTTTAATCACCAAATTGCCGCAGAGAGATGTTAAAGGTACTGTTCCACTGGGAATTGTGTCGACTTTTCAAATTTGATTTCAGATTTTGAAATGGGGTATAATCTACATATTAAAAAATGTTACTAGTTAGCGAAAAAAAATAGAAATCCCTTGCTACACAGGAAGGGATTTCTGCAATTGGAGGCATAGGCATGGTACGTTTGGATTGGAAGAATGGAAAAGCAGAGAATGGCTTCTTTTTTCATATTCATTTGCTCTCTTGTATTGTAAATGGAACTTTTTATCTATTCGTCAATTTTAATGCACTTGGCTCAGTTTTTCTTTTAAATTTTTTAGTTGCAAGACATTTTTACCCGACTTTCATATACATTATAGGATCTATTATCTGGAATGATTGGGACCTGGAGTATTCTGGATAAGGGGTTTTTCCGTAATTCGCAACACTTTATTAGAGGTATAAAAAATGTACAAAATAACTAATTTCATTATTTTTTAATATTTATTTATCGAATGCATGCAATATTTATTTTCCTTCTATCAGTGGACAAATTTTATGGTTTTTACTGTGACCGATCGACAAATTTCAGAATTTTTTCCCGTGACTGGCTGCCAAATTTGATGTTTTACAGACTGACGGCGATATGTTCCTCTGTATAACTGACAAATTTACATATTTTTCCCTATGACTTACTGGGTTGCCCACTACTCGCGGGTGTTTATTCATGCATTTGACGAACAAATTTTGCAATTTTTTTTAAACGTTTCTGAAATGAAACAAATTGAGCTTTGGTTATTATTTTGCATTCCGGTTTTCAGAGCGTTCTGGATTTCTGGATACGAGGACGTCAGATAACAGATCTGACACTGTATATATATATATATATTGTATCAAATGGCAAACCAAATCTTAATTTTGCATCCCCTTCGTCTCCCTCTAGTTTCGACAATGACTTCAGATCTAATTATTGAAACCTGTCCAAATTTTATATTATAAGAGGAGTCTTTGCTCCCCAAATTTTAGTACAGAATAAATATAAGGCCTAAGAAATTAAAAGTAATACAAGTTACATGAAAAAAAAAAGACTGGATTTAAACAAATGTGTCTAATATTAAACATAAGTTTTTAAAAAATGTGACTTGAAGAGCTGACATTTAAGGCATCGGATCTACAGATTTACACATTAGAAATTTAATTCAATGTTTATACTGCTTCTTTATGTACATATTTTTTTTTTTTTTTGCTAAGCTTTGGGATTCGCCTGCAGTCAGCCATCTTGTTTTTTAAATCAAAACATTTTAACTTTTATTAATATAAATAAAATTAGTCAATAAAATTAAAAACATGTTTATAATAATACAATAACTTGTGTTTATAATAAAAATTGTATATGTTTTATGAAAAAATAAATATGTGTGTTTCATAAAAAAATAAATGTGTGTGTTAAAACAAAACATTTGAACTTTTATTATGAAATATAAATAAATTAGTCAATAAAATTAAATAACATGTTTATAATAAGTAAATATGGATGAAAATTATTTTGGAAATGAGAAACAAAACAAATATGTTTTGATTTAAAATACAAGATGTCGAACCGCAGGCAAATTCCAAAGCTGTTCCCCCTTTTTTTTCGTTTCACAAATGTATTATCAAATACTGATGATGGAAAATAATATTTTTGCAAAAGCTGTTGCAACTTTAATTTTTTTTTTAAATTATTATTATTTGAATACTTCTTTGAACACTCCATGAGCTCCTCCCTTTTTTACTTTTAAATAAAATGTTAATGTTAGACAGAATGTAGATAGGTGTAAACATTCATTATTTAATTCTAGTTTATTACAATTTGATTATATATCTACTTTTATATAAAAGGTGAAGGAATCTAAATCACTTTAAGTGACTTTAAAAGAAAAAGAAGTTTATTTAGAAGCCAAAAAGCGAGTATGAGTGTTCTTGTGTTCTTATTTTAAAAATAAATTATCAATTGTTATTATTGATAGCTTAAATAAAATAATTTCTCAAATGTTAAATTTTTGTTTTAAAAATAGCTTTTCAATTAAAAGAAAAGAGAAAACTCAAACTATTCTGTAAAAAAATGAATATTGCAATTTCTTATAATGATCATATTGACATTTTTATGGAACAGTATTATAAATCATTGACATAAGAAATTTACTCTTTAAATATGAATATTTGTCCTCCCTGTATACAATGCTATTTAGAAGCATACTAAAAGTCACCAATGAAAAAAAAAAATCTACCAGAAATCTAAATGCAATATGTGTATTTTTTTGTAAAATATAGATCATGTATCTATATATCTGTGTATTCTGTATTTTTTTTTGTAAAATATAGGCAAAAGATTTCATCAAAATTTAACTGTTTGAAAATATCTTAGTAATTGCCTTCATAGTAAATAGCTATTCCTATTTATAAACAAAGCAACAATAAACACAGTTATTGTTTATTTAAACCAAATTCTATAACAGTAATTCTGGAAATAGGTATTTTTTCTTAATTATTGGTCACCTACATTGATTTTTCCCCTGAAGTATTATTGAATGGCTGTTTAATATTTTTAAACAATTTATAATACACAATCACTAATAATCTAATTTCATGAAATATTATTTTTTATATATATTCAGTCTAATTTTAATTCTAAATATGAATAATTGTGTATTATTCTATAATAAATAACTATATACAAAATTTGTAGGAATTTTGATTAAGATATATAAGTAAATAAAATCAACCAAATATACATTAAAAAATAATTTGCACAAGTATTTAGGGCTAACTCATGGTTAGCCCTAAATAGAAAGTTTATTGAAAATGAAGTACTCTAAAAAAAGAATAACTGTGGGGATATTTAGAAAACTGGACAAAAACTGATATTATTTAATCAATAATATCATGAAACAAAATTATACCTTGATTGAATGCTGAAGTAGAACGTTGATTCAATAACTGCCATTCCAAACTTTGCAGAAAATCCCAACTTTTACATTTCTACAGCCATATCCATACTACAGAATTAAGTGTAATTGAGAGAGTACTGCCAATGATATGATGAGCATAACAAATGATACAGTACAGGCAATACTCACTAAATTAATGAGCTGGGAGTTGCTGGTGTTGTTAATAGTGGTGAGCAGGAACTGTCACTGAAAAAAATAATCCATATTTTAAAAGAATGCAGAAAAATATATGAAATACAGAGTTTATTAAAAAATATAACCCAAGCTTATTTTAAGAGTGACGCCGGAATACTATAAAATTAATCATACAAATTATTTTCTACATAAATCACTTTAAAAAAAACTTACATTTACACAGTTCACGGTAGTATAATTATTATTATTTTGTGTGTGTGAAAGAAAATGCAGCCTTTGAACTTTTTAAAAGTTATACATGAATTTATACACAGAAAAATCTTTTTGTTAAAAGGGCAATCTAGGTAGTAGGTAGAATAAAAGAAAGAGAGAAACTCACTGAACGTATAAATTCTAGTATAAACAAACACGATTAGCAATTTTATTTATTTATTTGGTACGACTATATTGATCGATATTAAAGTTCGATGATTACAATTTGCCAACAATATTAATTATAATAAGCCAATATTGGGGGTTTCCTAGTTACTATTTTTTTTAAGAAGTTATTTTAATGCATCTTATGATTATAACCTTACATTCTATCACTTCACAATATTTAACTTCAATCCAATTATACAAGAATTTAAATTTAACATTACACCAGGTGAGAAAGACATACCACCAACTGAATATTGTTACCATAAATTTATTACAAATACCAGGTAAATAGATTTAAGAAGGGGCACCAAAATTTAGTACAAGTTAACACACACAATTCAAAATATAAGAAAAGGGAGAGAATGGCAAAATAAATTCATTTACTTTTAAATTTTACTTTTAAATAAAATCAAAGGAGGTAACAATATTCTCATCTCTTTCACAACCTAAAAAAAAAGGAAAAACACCCAATACTTCTAAATCTCAAAAACATAAAGTATTCATAAATAATGACGAATAACAGTGAAAATCAAACTAATTTTGAATAACCGAATGGAGACAAACTCTCATATTTGAGAGGATAAAACTCAGAAAATTTGCAAGTTAAAACCAAAATGACATTACTTTATGAATACATTTATACCTACAAAATTTAGGGACCAATGAAATCGTATAGTTGAGTACACTACGTATTTTATAAATCATTTGAAAAGCTGTGATTCAAGATGATAGGACACATTTTTAATTACCTAAACAATAATATTTCACTTAATAGGATTCTCTTAACACTCCATGAATTTATTAACTCTCTTTAATATATATAAAATTTCACAATTAACTTAATTCAGAATAAACAATTTATTTTAAGTGCATCAATAAACTTTAATCTATAAAATTTACTATCATCTGTCTAGCTATTTAGTCCTATTTACATTTGGATATTTAGATTAGGTCTACACATTTCATCATATTTCATCTTAAATCCACATTAATTTAAAATTATATTTGTCATATATATATCTCTTACAGAATTAATATATTTAAAGAAAACATGTGTGATTGAATTTCACTCCATATGAATTCTGTTATCAATTTAAAAAAACCCAATGAAGGTGGACTTTTTCACAGAATAAAAATATAAGGGCAACAAAGCTAATAACAAGGAAAGGGGGTTTAATTTACTATTAATTTACAGATTTTAAACTTAAAGTGCAGAAAAGAATTACTTATCAAAAAATATTTATAAACACATTTGAATAAAACAATAACAGAATTCTAAATTCACATTACACATATTTAATTGCTGTTATTATATTCGGGCATAGAGTTATTATTGTAGAAATTTAACATTAACATTTAAGGTTTTATTACTTGAATAAAATATTTAACATTAATACTGCTACTCATGAGAGTCTATTTATAATAATTAGAGAAGGAGAAATGTATAAACAATGAAAAAAAAGAAACATTTTTTTTAATTATCGTTTCTTTTTAATTAATTAACACACAATATGTAGACAACAATTATCCGAACACTCTATTTGGCATTGATACTGTAATTTCTTATATTGAAATCATCTAAAATAGTTTAAAAAAAAAGTTTATATACATTTAGGATAAGTACAATTCAACATTATAAACATATAGAAATGAATAATTTTACTCACATTTTTGAAGACAAAGCAAATTACCTTTTCACAAATACACAAATTTTCGTACCAGCCAATTTTCGTTGTATTCTTGGTCATTCCCCCAGTTGGCAGTTTAGGACACTTATATCACTACGAAGGGTAAGACTACTGCTGTTCTCTATTTCCACTCATCATCCAACGATGTTATCTCCTTGAATTCTCATATCTATAGCAGCAACCGCCTTTCAAAATGGAGTACCTTCTCATAAATTTTCAGGAGCCGAACCTTCTTATACTATCTACAAGACTCCGCTTTACCGATATTACCTCCAGGACTTATTTTTGTGGAAATTCGCACAGCTAAATACTGCTCTACTACCAGTCCAAACTTATCAGCATATGGATAATTTACAGGGATAAGTACAATTTGGTAACTGTCGTCTCACGTTCACCTCTATCATCTGGACATCATACAGCATCAAGACTTGCCTTAGATATCATTTCATAGAAAGGAAATTGTCACTTTCAAAAGGGTGTTTTCAATTCACAATAAGCGATATGCCTCATTCTGGAATGTAATTATGAGAGATTATTCAATCTCGACTTCTTTTCAGCTAGGTGTCATATCAACTACTAAACACGATCCCTTCTCGGAGCTCAGGGGTAGAGTGGGAAAGCATCTTCCCGCCAAAAATGAACCCCCTCGCCCGCTCCAACTTTTTCGGCTCGCACCTATATCATTCGCCTTTTTCTACACACTCTTTGACCTTTCCGCCTCACCTTTACTCCTCGACCCTAAATGGGACCTACCCATTACAAAATTAAGGGGAACGGGAGCCTTACGCTTCTGTTACTATGCGCTAACCACATGGTAACAGGAAAATATTTGAAGAAACGGGGTGCCTAATGGTCCCTTTTTTTTTGACCGAAAATTCTGGAGGAAGGTTGACTGCATGTCCTACAAGGTTAAACTTTGCGGGTATTTTTCCTGGAATAAGTGGGGTTGAACAACAAGGTCACAACAATCTACACTTGGGGTTGATATTACGAAAAGGATATTACGAAAAGGGAAAAAAAAAGGAACATTTAACTAGAATTTGGAAGAAAGAACTGCATTACTTACCATGTTATACATTAAAAAAAAAGAAAGTGAAAGAAAAATTAACTGAAAATTTAGAGACATGGGTTATGTTAATATAAGTTAAAAATTTAGAATTTGCGAAATATTCTACAACAAGACTGAGTAAAATCCTGAATTAAAAAAAAATATCCTGAATAAAAAAAAATTTTTTGACTAAAAAAAAATTTTTTTTTTTTTTTGAACAAAAAAAAAAGAAAGTATAAAGCTAACTCCCAATGAAGAACTCGATTTCCTACTCCAAGTTAGTTAACCTAGACTTGTTAAAACCAAAAAATTGGAAAAATGAAGGTAAAATGGTTTACTGCCTGCTGGAGAAACACCTACGTGGGTCCAAGATACTCGAACAAATCAAACAGCGACTCGAAGAGCCTCCAAGCCTCACATAGTTGAAACCCCGCTCGTCACACTCCGGAATGTGCAATTCGAGCTGCACACAATGAACCGTCCACCTGACCACATCCCTAAAAGAAAAATGGAATTGAGTTTAAAAAGGAATTTATACATAAGTAAAAGCTGTGAGCCATATAAGTAACCATGGGGTTTATCACAACCAACTGAGCCTCTATCCTTGCCTTCAGATTTGCCTACAGTTATCTGTATTAGATGATACCTACTGAAAATTTTCACAAACTTCCCGAAACAGACCAGATATCCAGACGGTGAACTCTCATTTCACCACTACTACTCTCTACAAGTGAGTATGCCACTCCACCGTAATTGCCATGTGTAACTGCAGCTAGGCCCCAAAATTGTTGCTAAAATTAAATAAATTTAAGTTTAAGGTTAATTAACATGTGAAGGACTGCCAACTGGTAATTTTCACAATTACATACACATCAAGACACAGGCTGGAGATGCAGATGTAGATATATATATACATAATACACAAATAAAATCTTTTACTCGACATATAACAGTGTGTGAGTCAAAGGTAATAAAAAAAACTATTTAAATCAAATTCATAGAAATAGCACTAGGTTACATACATGTAAATAGCATAACACCCAAAAAAAAAAAAAAAACACAACAGAGATGCAATATTTCAATTTCAGTTTAAAATGCTTTACAGAAAAAAAAATGTGAACGCAAGTTCATCGTATGAGCTTGGAACCCCTTTTCATTTGAAAAGTTCATATTTTGATTGTTGGGGTTTAACTTGGAGTGTACAAATGCACTTACAGATCATTGTGCATACATTAGTGTATGTCTGCAACTCTGTATTCCTATGGGAACAATTACCATAGCCTAGACAACTTTAAAAATGCAGAAACTAAAAACAACATGCAAAAAAAATGTGAAAAACAAATTCCACTACTACCAGGTAACTCTGCCAACAAGATATAAAAAGGGGAAAATTAAAAAAAAAATGCAAAAAAAAAAAAAAAAAGGGAAAAAAGAAAATATAAACACAATTACCCAAATTTACAGAAGAGAATAGAATATAGAAGGCATAAAAATGTACACACCGAAAGTGTATATGTACGGCTGTAAATAAGTCACACCCCAAATACAGAAATGTATAAAATATCTCTGTAAGATTTGCACATATACCCCAAAAATTACAACTTCCGAGAAGGTAACACAAATAAGTAAACTAAATAAGTGTTAGAATTAGCTATATATATACAATACAATTATATTTTCAAAAGGAAGTAAAAAAGGGGAAAAAAAATTTACCCAAATCCCTTCGCTTGCATCACGTAATTTTCAAAACATCCCCCAAAAAACTCCAAACATCCCAGAAATAGCACGAATTTTGGTTAAAAATTTATAAAAATTTACAAAAAGTGGGTGCGGAGCGGTATGCATGCCAAAATATAACATAATACCCAATACCATTCTAAAAAAGGCACATATAAAGCTCCAAAAACGCTTACTAACACTTCCGGAAAGCAATCAAAACAAACCCATTTTAAGTTGAAAAATTTTCAATTCAGAGTTTTAATTTCGATAAATTTCCTCAAAAACAGATTAAAACACATATAAATACAAATTAATTAAACTATATACAGAAAACATTGAGTGAAAAACAGATAAAGTCGTTACTCTTTATAAATGGGACGAACGCTTCTGTCCCGAAAGGAATAATCGACCCGTGGAGTCGATCTAGAACGACCGAGGCGTTTCGATTTCACGACAGGCCGTATCGAATCACCCTCAGTTGCTTTTTCGTTGCTATCGGACTGATCAACCTCTCTGCCTCTTTCAGCAACATTAGGCTCCTCTTGTGTGCTACCCGAACTTTCCCCTACCAGAGCAATCTGTGGATGTGACTCTTCCCCTCCCGGACTGACCTGTGGTTGTGGGGAAAGAGCACCAATTTCGGTTGAAACGCTGCGCGCCTCCTCCTCGTCTTCCTTAGTTACGGTTTCAGTGTTGCAATCATTCTCGTTTTCTTGCGCTAAAGGGGGCGGAACCCATGCGAAATATCGTTTATGTCTAGTAGTACGGAGGTGGGTTGGTTGCTCGCCACTCTGAATCGGTTCTGTTTCATCGATGGGCGGATTGTGAATCGAATTTCCGTTAGTCGTTTGTTGTTGTGGATTGTTTTGGTTAGTAATTTTCCTGTCTTTGAATAACGTTAGTCTATCAACATGGACAACTTGGGTATTTTTCGGGTTAGCAACTAAAGCCATCTTAAAATTTACATTATTTAATTGTTCAATAATAGTAAAAGGACCGTTATTTAATTGACTTAGCTTTTTAGTCTGTCCTGGCTCAATTCTAGGTGTGTAAAGCCACACTAGATCACCTACTTTTAGATTTTTACACACTGCTGTTTTTTCTCTGTATTTCTCCTGAGTTTCAGCTGCTTTAACTAGATTGTTATGGACTTCTGCATATACTTTTTGGAGAGAAGGAATTACAAGTTCACAGAAAGACGGTGCGTCGTTGTAATTAAGTTTAGGTGGTTGTGAAAATACATGATAGGGAAGATTTAAGTTTCTACCATACACGACAGCTGCCGGTGTTAACTTTGTTGATGAATGTACAGCGGTCCGCATTGCTAACAGAGCAAATTTAAGTTTAGAGTCCCAGTCTGTTTGATTTTGATTTACAATATGAGAAAGTGCATTCTTTAACGTTCTATTTTGACGTTCCACCTGAGCATTTCCGGGTGCATGATAAGAAGATGTTCTGATATGTTTTATGCCAAACATACTGTATACATGCTCAATCGCATCCGATATTAGGTTTTTTCCATTATCTGTCGTTATATAACACGGTGCTCCATATCGGGATATGAAATCTGCCAACGTGTCCGCTATTACATCAGAAGTAATTGAACTGACAGCATACGCCTCTGGCCATTTGGTAAAAGAGTCTATGTATGTGACTATATATTTATTTCCTGAAAATGTTTGTGGCAAGACGCCTATAATATCTAAGTGTACTTTATTTAGAGGAAATTCAGGGGTGGGCATACGCTGAAGGGGGGCAAGCTGATTTGCCTTATGGGCTCTTTTCTCTTGACAACTAACACAAGATTCTACCAGGTGTTTGACATCTGCCGACATCCCTGGCCAGTAAAAGTGCTCTCGGATGCGGTCAATTGTTTTCTGGAAACCTTGATGACAAGCAGCTAGAGAGTCGTGTGTTAGAGTGAATACTTGCAAAACCAATTCCTTAGGAACCACTAACTTGATGGGGTTGTTTAAAATCAAAGATTCTCTAGTATCCTCACATACCAAGATATCGTCTCTAAAAAAGAATTTCATATACCTAGGTGAGATTTCCAATTTCTGCTCCAATTTTTTTACAATTTCACAGCATTTCGTGTCCGATTTTTGGAACTCGCAAATTTTTTCCATAAGGTTTGAGTATGGTTCAAAAGATGTTTCTTTAGCTACCTGAATACTAAAATTGCAGCTAACTGCACTTGTAGGCTTCTCTACATTAGCAAAACGCGATAGGAAGTCTGCCACACTGTTACATTTTCCCTTGACATAGTTTATTGTAAAGTTATAGTCTGATAAAGTGCATATCCACTTGGCCATGCGTGACGTGGGATCCTGAATCTTCAACATAAAGGTGAGTGGGGCATGATCTGTATAAATGGAAAAATGTGTACTGGCTATATAACACTTAAAATGTGCAGTGGCCCAGACAAGGGCTAAAAGTTCTCTTTCGGTGGCAGAGTATCTTGTCTCTGCATCTTTCAGTCTCCTGCTAGCAAAGGCGACAGGGTGTATCATTTTGTTATTATCCAATTGTGATAACACTGCCCCTAAAGATTCACTACTTGCATCAGAATATATAATGAATTCTTTGTCAAAATCAGGTAAAGCTAAACAAGGTTTTGAGATAAGAGCTTTCTTAAGATCATCAAATTCCCGCTGGGCTGCCTCGTTCCAGACAAAACGCCCTGTTTCTTTAGTAAGGTCTATTAAATTAATTGCTCTTTTAGTAAAATCTGGGATAAAACGTCTGTAAAAAGACAATGTGCCGATGAAAGATCTGACACCTTTACGATTTGTAGGAGGTTGTAACTTTTCTATAATTTCAATATTTTTATTAATGGGGGATACTTGACCACTATGAATCTCAAAACCAAGATACTGAATTTTGTCTGTCAGGAAATTACATTTGCTGGGCTTAAGTTTTAAGTTATGTTGGCGAAGCCTTTCGAATACTAAGTTAAGTTTGGTAAAATGAGACTCAATGTCTTTAGAAGATACTACAATGTCATCAATATACACTAATATACCCAAATTTCCGAGATCCCCAAAAATGGCATTCATTAATCTCTGAAAGCTATTTCCTGAATTAGCCAATCCAAGACAGTTGCGCGACCACTCAAATAATCCTTTATGCGTAATAATAGCAGTTTTATGCATGTCTTCAGGTCTAATGACTTGTTGAAAAAAACCACTAGTAAGGTCGAGAGTTGAAAAATAATTGGCACCTGAAAGAGAGTCTACAGAGTCTGTGATATTAGGAATGGGGTATGCATCTTTTACCAAGTTTTTATTTAACTTCCTAAAATCAACAGCTAATCTGTATGTACCATCTGTTTTTTGTACGAGAATGACTGGAGAAGAAAATTCTGACATTGAAGGTGACAAAATATTAGCTTCTAATAAAATGTTTAATTGGTCCTCCATTTCCTGGTGCAGTTTATAAGGGACTCTATATGCTTTGCAACGAACTGGTTTATCAGAGGTTAGATTTATGGTATGGGGAATAGTGTCACAGCCAGGTAAATCTAGTACAGAGGCTGCGAACACATCTTTGTTCTTATCCAGGAAATCTTGCATTTGTGCTTTTAAAGGGGGGTCTAAGTGGTCTAAATTAATTTCAGAGCTCCATTTTAAATCTGCATGGTCGAAATCTGCAATTGGGGGGTCAACATTTACACTACAATTTAAATTACATATCTCTGGGGTTAAATTTAAGTTGTCTTTACATTTAAGAATTTTGGCAACATATGTTCCTTTATTTAAATTAATAGAATTATCTGAGAAATTAGCAAAAGATAAAAATAAACCATGCTCTTGTGTGCAAATGGTTCTAGAAATAAGGAGGCCTTGATGCATACTTCTAGCAAGGGGTTCTAACATTATAGGGTCATTAACATTTACATTTAATTCTTTATTACACTTAACATTAGCTAAAATTTTAGTTTGGGGGGGAATTGTAAGTTTGTCACATAATGCGGCAATGCCTATGATAGTCTTGTCATTACTCTCATTGCTATTCACTCTATTTTCACTCTCATTATTTTGTGTGTTCCCACTTAATTGTTCCTCCATATCATAAAAAGCAGTCTCATCAGATTTGCTAGCATTATCCGCATGTTGTGCAATATGGTTTACTTGTTGAGCCTCAGTAGTCTGTGGTATACTGTAGTTATTTGTGGTACCCTCTACTTTTTCACTTTGCAAGACACTATTACTTTCACTTGACACCTTATTCTGCCCACCATTATCGAATTCTCCACTATTACTACTTATGGTACCCTGAACTGTCTTTACATTACTACTACAGTCTACCTTCTGCTCACTTTCACCTTTGTTGACATATTTGCACTGGGAATTTTCAGGGTCACAATTATCACAATTACACATTTTTGAATCATTATTATACATATATTTACAATTATATTTACAATTATTTACTATAACCCCTACATTATTTACAGAATCCTGACACTGTTCAGTATTTTCCTCGACGTTTTCCACACTCTCAGTAGACTCACTAAGATTATGGCAACCCTTGTTTGTCTCTAATTTGGAATGAGTTTGCATATAAATTTTTTGTTTACATTGGGTTTGTTCAGGGCTTCTAAGAGTGATAGCATTGTCTGAACAATCAATGAGAACTCGATACTTTTTTAAAAAAGGCATTCCCAAAATAGCAGAAAATTCCTCCGCCAGCTGACCTGGTACAACAAAAAACTGTGCTTTGCACAGCGTATCATTAATTTTAAATGTTGCTAGTACACTTTGATTGAGATGAACTTTTTGACCAGTTACTGTCACAATCGGTGTGCAACACTCTTCTATAGGGCTACCCGTGAACAAATTGAGCATAGTGCTACTCAACAAATTGATAGCCGATCCCGAGTCACATAACGCAGTAATATTTTTATTATTTACAGTAATTTTAGTAACTGGGAGACTATATAAATGGGGTGAAAACACACTATATACAGGGGGTGAGTCGTTTGGCTTTTGATGGATCAATTCGACCATTAAAGATCCGGCCTCTAACCGTTTAAAGGCCTCGCAGGAGTACCTTGGGCATTAGCATCATTACTCGGTTGGTTTCCATTACTGTTTTCCTGTCTGTCCCTATTATTATCTACTCTATTTCTATAGTCATCTCTATCTCTATAACTGTAGTCATTTCTACCCCTATAATTATAGTCATTTCTATTTCTATTTCCCCTATAGTTACCATTCCCTGCTTGGTTTGAATTTCCTCTATAATTACTGTTATAGTTTCCACGGCCCCTATAGTTATTATGCCTGCCCCTACCAAAGTTATACTGGTACCTAGCCTGTGGGCAATCTCGTGCATTATGTCCGCTTTCTGAACACAAATGACACTGAAAATTTCTGAATTGTGCTCTTTCCTGGCTCTGGACCTCACTCTGCCTTTCCTGAATTCGAACTAAACTGTCAATTTTTGCTGACAGCAAATCTACCTGGTCTTTCAAATTGCTGATGTCCTGCTGTGATTGTTTATACTCATTTTGGGGATACATAGCTGCACAGGCTAAATTTTGTGGTACAGATTCAGGTATAAATGGAGCACTAATTTCATTTTGGAGGTTATAGAATGGATTTATACTCCTGCACGCTTTTTCCTCAAGCAATGCAACAGTGAGGATTTCTTCAGGCGTTTGTGGGTTTTTCGTAATGACCCCTTTTCTTATTTCTGGGGACAGATTTCCCAAAAGCATTGAGTGAAAGATAGCGTTTCTACTTTTGTTAACTACCTCCCCTTGTAATCCATCAATAACTAGGGCTTTAAGCGACATGTCGTAGGCTCTATCATAGAAGTCCTGCACCGACATTTGAGGGGTTTGCTTGAAACTAAAAAAATTTGAAAGGGCTACATCTGGAGAAACATGACTCGTGTATCTTTCCCTGAAAATTTTAACAATTTCATCTACCTTTTTATCTTTATGAAGCTTAAACAACCTTGCTGCTCCCCCAGTAACTCTGCTAAACCAAGCGAATTTTTTCTCATCCTCCCCCCATTCGAAAAAGGTAGCAAGGCTATCCCACTTTTCAAAAAATTCACTAAAAGAAATTGAATTTTCAACACCGCTAAAAGGTGGAATTGAAGAAATATTTTCCATAAGGGAATTTTTCTTTTGAATATTAGCCAAGTTTTTTGCCTGATCTTCTGCCATGATAAGTTTATCAATGAGAAAAAAAAATAAGGGGGGGGGGTGCAACTATACACAGAAATACACATACAAAAGCATAAAAACAAGAGAAAATTTAAATTTGGAACTATCTAAGTGCAGAGATGTCAAAACTTTAACCAAATTGCAATACAGAGTCACAGACTTACCTTTCACAACCATGAAAATTAAATCAAAATACCTTTTACAACCATGAAAATTAAATCAAAATACCTTTTACAACCATGAAAATTAAATTAAAAACACAAAATACAGCTTCATATTTTTAAAAAAATTTAGATTTTTATAAATCTTTAAGCATAAGCCAGGTTTGAAATGTCATGGGCACCAATCTTATTGGGGGTTTCCTAGTTACTATTTTTTTTAAGAAGTTATTTTAATGCATCTTATGATTATAACCTTACATTCTATCACTTCACAATATTTAACTTCAATCCAATTATACAAGAATTTAAATTTAACATTACACCAGGTGAGAAAGACATACCACCAACTGAATATTGTTACCATAAATTTATTACAAACACCAGGTAAATAGATTTAAGAAGGGGCACCAAAATTTAGTACAAGTTAACACACACAATTCAAAATATAAGAAAAGGGAGAGAATGGCAAAATAAATTCATTTACTTTTAAATTTTACTTTTAAATAAAATCAAAGGAGGTAACAATATTCTCATCTCTTTCACAACCTAAAAAAAAAGGAAAACACCCAATACTTCTAAATCTCAAAAACATAAAGTATTCATAAATAATGACGAATAACAGTGAAAATCAAACTAATTTTGAATAACCGAATGGAGACAAACTCTCATATTTGAGAGGATAAAACTCAGAAAATTTGCAAGTTAAAACCAAAATGACATTACTTTATGAATACATTTATACCTACAAAATTTAGGGACCAATGAAATCGTATAGTTGAGTACACTACGTATTTTATAAATCATTTGAAAAGCTGTGATTCAAGATGATAGGACACATTTTTAATTACCTAAACAATAATATTTCACTTAATAGGATTCTCTTAACACTCCATGAATTTATTAACTCTCTTTAATATATATAAAATTTCACAATTAACTTAATTCAGAATAAACAATTTATTTTAAGTGCATCAATAAACTTTAATCTATAAAATTTACTATCATCTGTCTAGCTATTTAGTCCTATTTACATTTGGATATTTAGATTAGGTCTACACATTTCATCATATTTCATCTTAAATCCACATTAATTTAAAATTATATTTGTCATATATATATCTCTTACAGAATTAATATATTTAAAGAAAACATGTGTGATTGAATTTCACTCCATATGAATTCTGTTATCAATTTAAAAAAACCCAATGAAGGTGGACTTTTTCACAGAATAAAAATATAAGGGCAACAAAGCTAATAACAAGGAAAGGGGGTTTAATTTACTATTAATTTACAGATTTTAAACTTAAAGTGCAGAAAAGAATTACTTATCAAAAAATATTTATAAACACATTTGAATAAAACAATAACAGAATTCTAAATTCACATTACACATATTTAATTGCTGTTATTATATTCGGGCATAGAGTTATTATTGTAGAAATTTAACATTAACATTTAAGGTTTTATTACTTGAATAAAATATTTAACATTAATACTGCTACTCATGAGAGTCTATTTATAATAATTAGAGAAGGAGAAATGTATAAACAATGAAAAAAAAGAAACATTTTTTTTTTAATTATCGTTTCTTTTTAATTAATTAACACACAATATGTAGACAACAATTATCCGAACACTCTATTTGGCATTGATACTGTAATTTCTTATATTGAAATCATCTAACATAGTTTAAAAAAAAAGTTTATATACATATAGGATAAGTACAATTCAACATTATAAACATATAGAAATGAATAATTTTACTCACATTCCCGAAGACAAAGCAAATCACCTTTTCACAAATACACAAATTTTCGTACCAGCCAATTTTCGTTGTATTCTTGGTCATTCCCCCAGTTGGCAGTTTAGGACACTTATATCACTACGAAGGGTAAGACTACTGCTGTTCTCTATTTCCACTCATCATCCAACGATGTTATCTCCTTGAATTCTCATATCTATAGCAGCAACCGCCTTTCAAAAGGGAGTACCTTCTCATAAATTTTCAGGAGCCGAACCTTCTTATACTATCTACAAGACTCCGCTTTACCGATATTACCTCCAGGACTTATTTTTGTGGAAATTCGCACAGCTAAATACTGCTCTACTACCAGTCCAAACTTATCAGCATATGGATAATTTACAGGGATAAGTACAATTTGGTAACTGTCGTCTCACGTTCACCTCTATCATCTGGACATCATACAGCATCAAGACTTGCCTTAGATATAATTTCATAGAAAGGAAATTGTCACTTTCAAAAGGGTGTTTTCAATTCACAATAAGCGATATGCCTCATTCTGGAATGTAATTATGAGAGATTATTCAATCTCAACTTCTTTTCAGCTAGGTGTCATATCAACTACTAAACACGATCCCTTCTCGGAGCTCAGGGGTAGAGTGGGAAAGCATCTTCCCGCCAAAAATGAACCCCCTCGCCCGCTCCAACTTTTTCGGCTCGCACCTACATCATTCGCCTTTTTCTACACACTCTTTGACCTTTCCGCCTCACCTTTACTCCTCGACCCTAAATGGGACCTACCCATTACAAAATTAAGGGGAACGGGAGCCTTACGCTTCTGTTACTATGCGCTAACCACATGGTAACAGGAAAATATTTGAAGAAACGGGGTGCCTAATGGTCCCCCCTTTTTTTTGACGGAAAATTCTGGAGGAAGGTTGACTGCATGTCCTACAAGGTTAAACTTTGCGGGTATTTTTCCTGGAATAAGTGGGGTTGAACAACAAGGTCACAACAATCTACACTTGGGGTTGATATTACGAAAAGGGAAAAAAAAAGGAACATTTAACTAGAATTTGGAAGAAAGAACTGCATTACTTACCATGTTATACATTAAAAAAAAAGAAAGTGAAAGAAAAATTAACTGAAAATTTAGAGAAATGAAGGGTTATGTTAATATAAGTTAAAAATTTAGAATTTGCGAAATATTCTACAACACCAAATATATATACTACAGTGATAAATAATAAATATCTTAAAACTTACTTTTATCAAATTGTTAAATTTCATTCCCTAAATATAAACATAGGAGCCAGATAAATACAAGCAACTAGTTTTGCAAACAACGCTAAGCTTGATGCCACATTTTAGATTACATCTCATTTCAAAATACCTTCCTCGCCAAGTTTTTTTCGCCAAATTGCGTGAAACGAGGGAATTTTCCAAATTCGCCTCTAAAATACTTCGTTCATTCGTTGTTAGGGATCCTACATTAGAGAGAGATTGGACATTGACGGAAAGTCCGCCATATTAGTTACAAAGCAGGTGGAACGCCGTAGAACGCAATTCATTTTCATCCGCGTCCAACACTTTTTATTCTATTAAAATCACCAGAAATTCATTTCATATGCCTTCACAGAGTCATTCAGAACATAAACATAAGCACAATTCCGTTTTAATGAATAAGAATTCTCAGAAAATGCTTTTTCTTTTATTCGGCTGAATTGCAGGGTTAACATTTCGGGACTTTACATTATGCTTAAAATATTCGAATTTTATTATAAACAAATATTCAAGTTTTTGGTTTTTTTTTCACTTAAAATAAACATTTTAATTTATGCATAACACAAGAAATGCTACATAATGTAGTTTTTTGTAGCGTGGGTATTTATTTTTTATTTTCCTCTGTTTAAATGGTCATGACACATTATATAGATTAGTTAGGTTATTTTTTTAAGTAAATAAATAAAATTTATTAGAGGGAACTCTTTTAATTTTATAAGGTTAAAAATATATTTTTTAATAGCAATAAGAAAAAAAAATAGTGAAATATTCAGAAAAGTATAAATTTTTTAAACTTATTCCTAATATACCTTCTTTATTAATGTATTTACATTAATAAATTTAGATAGTTTTAAAGAAACTAATTGGTTGTATGAAATTAAAAAGCTTCAATTTTCTAGAATAATACACTTTATAATACTAAGTATACCTAAATATGCAAAAAAAAAAAAAAAAAAAAAAAAAAAAGAAAAAGAAAAAAAAATACATTCCGAGAAACTGAATAAAAAAATTTACACACATATGCTTAGTAATGTTTATTTATATAGAGGTTTATATATTGTGAATTTATATATTTTTGCAATTGTCAGAGTCAGCGCTTTTATACATAGATATTTTTTTTATGCGGAAAATTTAAATGCTTACGTCTTGTGCTCTCAAATTCCGCGGATATGTAAAAAAGAAATTATTAAAAAATGAACAGTTTAACAATTTATTCAATTATTCCTTATAATTTATAAACAATTTCATATTTTAAAAAGAGTGCACTACATACAATTTTATTCTGTATTACGTTCTTAAAATAAATGTTTCAAAATGTAAACAGAAATTCATCGCCAATACCGTTTGTCAATTACCGCCAACTGTGTCAAACTTCGAAACTCCAAATTATTTACACGTTTTGCTCACTCACTACAAAAAGATTTAAATCAAAATTAGTTTTAAAATGTAAAACAAGAGACGCAGAAACGAAATTGCTTTGTTTGTGTTACTCATTTCGATAGTTATTATTCAATGAAACTGTTTAAAGTTGACCGCATACTCAACAATTGAACTCTGACAATTTAAAATATGTTACAAAATAAATAAACATTACTAAATATTAAAAAGTAATTATAAACAACAAAAGAAAATTATCTATTAATAGTGTACTAAGTCTTGATACAATATTTAAAATGTTGAATCTTTAAAATCCAAATTTTCTTTAGAAAGCAATACCAGTGTATACATACGACGTAACTAAAATGGCGGATTTGTCAAATCTGCCGGCGACGCAATGTCCAATCTCTCTCTAATGTAGGATCCCTATTCGTTGTGAGCCTTTATCGCCATCTATCGGAGATTAATATAAACAAAATTTTCTTCTGAAATTGTAGTTTTAATTCTCAATGAATACAGTGACCTCTCACTAATACGCGATACGCTGTAATTATTTTTCAGCACCAGCTCCTTTTTAAAGTAATTTTCTCCTTATTTAATCGTAGAATTTATAAATCGAATTTTACTGTTTTAAAATAGTGGTACAAAAAGTAATTACTGAACATCGCGTATAAGTGAAAGGTCACTGTATTTCTTATAAAATGTAATTAGAATATAAGGAACATGTAATTGTAATGCCGTATACTACATATATTAATTATATCAATGCAAATAAAATTTTGTATTTTAGCATAGTAGAAACTTTGTAGTGAAAATAAATTTGTAATTTAATATGAGAATAAAAAAAAAATACTTATTTAATAAAAGATGATCTTTAATGATCAAAACTTATCACAGGTTTCTTTAGGCATGTTTATAAAAAATCAGAATTTAATTTGAGATAAACTTTTTAAATTTTAAGTTATTTAATTATTATTTTGGCAAATAAACTTTCTGTTGAAATTGCACTTTGTTCTGTATTTTATCAATTTTACTTGCATTGTAAATAAAATGAATATTTTATATCAAATTTAATTAAAATATAAGGAATATAATGTAATACTGTGGTACAACAAGTATTAGTTATATCAATGTAGATAAAACTTTGATTTTTAACATAGTAACTTTGTAGTGAAAAAAATGATCAGTCATATTAATACAATTAATAAATGCGATTTAATTAAGAAATAAAATAAATTATTTTAATTATCGAAATTTATTACACTTGTGAAATCGTAATTTGAATAATGAAATGTTTACTCTGCTATAGCAGGGCAGTTTAAAAGATCAAAATGACGCAGATTGCCGAAATGACTCGAAATGTTTAATGTCGCTTAAAAATATGCTTTGCAGCGCTGCCTGAAAGTGCGGGTGAAGTGTTATAGCTGCGGGTGAAGTGTTAGAGCAGTTTTTTACGAGGTTTGTATGCAAGGCTCTGCCCCGATTTAATTAGGGGTCCGCAAGCGGGCCCGGGATGTGTTAACCCAGCAATGGGTGTTTAAACAACTTTGTTGATCTAAACAATGTTTTGAAGATTTTATCGTACTTAATCTTTACAGAATCTTTTTATAGGGAAATCTTTAAACTATTGAAGTTCAATCAAAACAGTTTATTTCCTTCGGGAATGTCGTTGTTTATATCAAAGGATTGAATATTATTTCATAACATCTTAATGCTGTTTGTTTGTATGAACATTGAACATTGAATGGGGGTGGGCTTTGAGACCTATAGCTACTAGGCTGTCATCTCGAATGATCCATATACATTTTTTATTCACAGAAACACAGACATGACTTCAACAATTACATAAATCTTGACGTGACAGTACAAGGAAATTTACAACACCAAGAGTTACATCCGGGAGCTCCACAAAGTGTGTGCAATGGAGGTTTGTATGAAATCTTATGAAAATGAAACGTAACATTCCGTCATTTTTGACGGGGGTTATATACTATAGTACCGGTAAAAGATATTGGCAGTTCAAGGACAAACGCCCTGTTTTCTTATCTCTCCGTTGCCATGGCACTGCAGGACGCAAGCCTCTCGTCTCTTTTTTCCCCACTGCACTTTCGCAGAAACAAGTTTCCCCATGCAAGAGTGAGTTACTGCGGCATTCAAAACGGTCTCAAATCCAAACAAGCTGTTTTCTGACACATTTTTAAATTCATTTTTCTTCGTAAATGCATGAAATTGGCAGGTGTTTTTTTGTCAGGTGCACAGTTTGGGACAAGAGTTTAAAAATAACAATATAAAAAGAAATAATATAACTCAAAAGTAATTTAATAATTTTAAGTATGTTGGAATTATTATAAAATTTAAATTTTATTGGCTGTTATTTCATATGTTATTGATAGTATAATTCAATTTCATATTACATTATTAGTTCCGAAATCTTCAAGTGAAGGGATAAATGCAAACTTACAACTATCTGTTTTAATGTGACTTTTTTAACAGCATTTTCTGAAAAATACCTTGTTTCTATGAAAGAACTCAAATTGTTGTTCCATTTATTGAAATCTGAGTAAGAAAAACTTCATGTATTTTGTTTTCATGGAGGAAAGTCCTTTCATGAATGTTGCGAGTAATATATTCAGAATTTGAGATCTCACTGACCAAATACCCTTAAAACAACGACAAAAAATATTTTAAGAGGAGGGGGGGGGGAGATAAGTGTGGTTCAACCAAATCGCACCACTGTAAACGGCACGGCGTAAATTCATTCTGTATAAATCTAAAATAATTCCTGTTCTTGGTGTGATGTGTGTGTGGGGGGGGGGGGGGAGGGGTGTATAATTCAATTTCATATTACATTATTAGTTCCGAAATCGTCAAGTGAAGGGATAAATGCAAACTTACAACTATCTGTTTTAATGTGACTTTTTTAACAGCATTTTCTGAAAAATACCTTGTTTCTATGAAAGAACTCAAATTGTTGTTCCATTTATTGAAATCTGAGTAAGAAAAACTTCATGTATTTTGTTTTCATGGAGGAAAGTCCTTTCATGAATGTTGCGAGTAATATATTCAGATTTGATAATATATTCAGAATTTGAGATCTCACTGACCAAATACCCTTAAAACAACGACAAAAAATATTTTAAGAGGAGGGGGGGGGAGATAAGTGTGGTTCAACCAAATCGCACCACTGTAAACGGCACGGCGTAAATTCATTCTGTATAAATCTAAAATAATTCCTGTTCTTGGTGTGATGTGTGTGTGTGGGGGGGGGGGGAGGAGGGGTGTATAATTCAATTTCATATTACATTATTAGTTCCGAAATCGTCAAGTGAAGGGATAAATGCAAACTTACAACTATCTGTTTTAATGTGACTTTTTTAACAGCATTTTCTGAAAAATACCTTGTTTCTATGAAAGAACTCAAATTGTTGTTCCATTTATTGAAATCTGAGTAAGAAAAACTTAATGTATTTTGTTTTCATGGAGGAAAGGGCTTTCATGAATGTTGCGAGTAATATATTTAGATTTGATAATATATTCAGAATTTGAAATCTCACAGACCAGATACCCTTAAAACAACGACAAAAAATATTTTAAGAGGAGGAGGGGGGGGGGGAGATAAGTGTGGTTCAACCAAATCGCACCACTGTAAACGGCATGGCGTAAATTCATTCTGTATAAATTTAAAATAATTCCTGTTCTTGGTGTGATGTGTGGGGGGGGGGGGGGGGTTAATTCAATTTCATACTACATTATTAGTTCCGAAATCGTCACGTGTAGGGATAAATGCAAACTTACAACTATGTGTTTTGTGCCTTTTTTAACAGCATTTTCTAAAAAATACCTTGTTTCTATGAAAGAACTCAAATCGTTGTTCCAGTTATTGAAATTTGGGTAAGAAAAACTTCATGTATTTTGTTTTCATGGAGGGAAGTGCTTTCATGAATGTTGCGAGTAATATATTCAGATTGGATTCCGGGAATTTGAGATCTGACTGACCAATACCCTTAAAACAACGACAAAAAATATTAAAATAGGGGCGGATGGGGGGGGGGGGTAAGTGCGGCTCAACCAAATCGTACCACTGTAAACGGTGGTGTCTTGGTGTGTGAGGGCGGCGGAAGGGGAGTATAATTCATTTTACATTCTGCATTTTTTGCCTCAAAATCTTTCGGGGAAGGGGGTAAATGCTTGATTTAAAGTATGTGTTTTAAAGTGAAACTTTCTTTTTATTTTTTAGCCTTGGGTAAGGCTTAGTCCTTAAAAGGACTTTTTTATAGTTCTTAAAAGGACTTTTTTGTATAGTTTTTGAATTAGAAAACAGTCGATTGAAAGTTTAATCATTCAACATTCAAATTCACTATCGCTGCTACTTTCGCTATCATCTTGCAGATTGATGATAATCTGTTGGGTGAATTCATTTTCATCTCTTAGGCCCTCTTTGACAAAATCTGCTTCCTGCAACTCTTCGGAATGCTTGACGCATTTTTTCCAGTTATCCACAGTAACATGGGAAAGAGCCTCCTGGAGCAGTTGTCTTACATCCTTTATTTTAAACGTATTATTTCTTTTGCCGACTTCTCCTTTCACCTGAGCCCATATTAATTCGATGGGATTGTACTGGCAGTGATAAGGTGGAAGCCGCACTACCTCATGCCCCATTTCATATCCAAGAACATCCAATTCATAAATTTTATATTTTTCTTTATGTATTTTAACAATACTTAATAATTCGGGAACAGTAGTGTTTGGATCGTGCATAATACTTTTTCTTTCCAACCAAGCAATAATATCCGATTTTCGGGTCTTTGTGGATGGGATTTTTTCTAAATAATTCGAATGGTAGCTGGCGTTGTCCATTACTATGACGCTGGGTTCTTCAAGTCCTCGCAATAAATTGATGAACCATTCTCTGAATACAGTGCTATTCATTTCGTGATGGTAGTCTTTTGTAGAGCTTGACTGGAAAACTAAATCTGCTCCTTCGATAAAGCCATGCTGAGCTGATCCGGCATGACAGATGATCAGCCTCGACCCTTTCCCTGTCGGTACTTTAAGACCACCCGAATTTTTAGAATCATGCCATACATGATTCTTTGAGTGATTTTGATTCACCCAAGTTTCATCTAAATAAATAACTGGACGCAGTGGAGACTCTTTCCTGATATTATGCATTTTTCTGAGAAATTTTATATGTGCAGCTATGATGCCGCTTCTCTCAATCAAATATTTTCGGCCATCATTGCCTTTTTTATATTTGTAACCCATATCTGTTAATATAGTCCACACAGACTTTGCGCATCCAGGAAAATTTATTTTTTGTTGCAAAATTTCTTTTAACTTGTCGCAGGTTGGATAATTTCCACTCTCGTAATACTCTTTAACTGTGCGACATACAACTTCTTTGTTAAAATCATCTGAGAACACGTTTTAAGTGAGGAACTTTTTTTTAGGCGATGAAAATGACGGATTTTCTAAGCTGGAGTCTGGAAA
The DNA here is from genome assembly GCA_963931845.1 of Maratus michaelseni. Lineage (NCBI taxonomy): Eukaryota > Metazoa > Arthropoda > Arachnida > Araneae > Salticidae > Maratus > Maratus michaelseni. The sequence continues at coordinate 69,436,252 of OZ007599.1, read as the reverse complement.
ACTATTAGCTTCAGCACAGATCCTTGCAACAGTACGAGGAGATACGCCACATGCTTTTGCGGTAGCCTCTTGCGTTTTCATAAATATATCTTTGATTTTTGCATCAGGATTGGAAGCAACAAGCTCTTTCAAATATTGATATACATGATAAACAACGTTCTTCGACTGTTTTCTAATATCAGGACTAGAAGCCATAATTAAAAGAAAGCAAAATGAACAGAAAATCAAAGAAAGTACAAATCAAACAAAGCAGAAGCAGTTATACTGAACAACTGATCTCTCGCTAGTTCTCGTTCAGTCTCAAGTGGGGTGGAGAAAATGAGAATGGCCAATCCATCACGTGAGCTGTTACCATAGTTACTGACTTAAGATAAGAGTTGCGGGGCTGCAGGACGTTTGTCCTTGAACTGCCAATATCTTTTACCGGTACTTTTTTTTTTTATAGTAGGAAATAACAGGGAGAAATATAGCGAGGGTTTGTTTACATGTGTAGTGACGTCAGAACAGCTTTCGTCATGAGACGAGGCTTTTTCCCGCCACGGCAAAAACTGCGTTTTAAAAGTTAATTTAATGAATTATACAAGTTTCAAATATATGTAAAAATTGTATCAAAATGTTCGTATCACTCTATCAGACGCAAGTTAAATTGAAAAAAGTGCAATTTCCCCATTTGATTAAAAAAATTCTTAACGTCATACGTATAACTTTATTTTTATAGTATTTTACACATTGAATTTTATATTGTAAAATATGCTTTGCATTTTAGTTTTAGTAATTATAAACCAATAAGCTACTCCATAAAAAACACACACACATCGTATGCGCACAGATATTTTCGCACAATTCTTATTTTCTAAAAAAATATTAACGAATTGGAATGAAATTTTAAATATTATAAAGCGCTGTAAAAGAAAATTTTAATCGGGAGATTTTTCATTTATCGTACTTAAATGAGTATTTCATAATAACAATAGAAATAAATCTCTAATTGTCATTAATATCAAAATTTACTTTTATTAAAAATATTCCATTTATCATGAAAAATATAAAGCAACCAATAAATATAAAAAAAAAATATCTGAAATACAATCCCTAATATTAAGTGCGGTAAACGTCTGTGTGTGTGTGTGTGTGTGTGTGTGTGTGTGTTTCTGTCTGTGCACTCCACCTTTGTACCCGCAAAGGCTCCCGGACCAGGCGACGCACGGACGGTGGACGCGGACCGAAAAATTCGCAAAAAAGGCGCGACGCTCAAGTTTCGATCGGGTCGGGATTCCGACCCGGACCCGGGGAGTTATTAATGAGCGAAAGTGTTTTAATTACCGACCGAAACCGAACTGGAAAAAGGATAGAAAAAAATTTCCGTTTTGACAATCGCAGACATCCAAATCGTCGCTTTTTGACGCATCATCGAATAAAAAAAAATGTACCGGAGGTATCCATCCGAAAATCGGGGTACACACGCGGCCGATTTTTGTCGTTCCAAAACGTCAAATTTTTTTAAATTCGGACCGTAACTTTTCTTTATTTCGGCCAAAAACTGACCAGACATCCAACATCGACCCCAAAGAGGTTGCCGTAAAGAATGCGGGGTCGACAGATCCGAGATCAAATCGCACCACTCCTTTTTGAAACAAGTGGAAATAATGACTCTACATTCGCGAAAATTTGCTAACACGTGTATAAAAAAATCGCGAATTGAACAAAAAAAATTCGTAAAAATCGACCAGTAATTTTTGAAGATATCAATTAAAACTCATTATTGACACGGCAAATGAATTTATTTCTATTCCGGAGAGACAGCTTCTTTTTTATTTCATTATTCATCGCAGACGAATCGTCTGTGGATAAGTCATTTCTGAAAGAGATAAAATAGTCACGTGACTTTCAACTCCGTTCTTTCAGAGCGGGGGGGGCCATTTCCGAATCTAAGGGGAGCATTAATTCGAAACTTTGACAGGGCGACTCAAATGGATTCTGCTTTCAGAATATCTAAAAATTATTCTCATATCTTCATTAGGAGCCGATATATTATTTTATTGTATAATTAATCATCGCTCTTTGTATAATTAAAGCAAAAGAAAGATTTCTATTACAGTGCCGGCTAGATATTACGATTTTAAGAAGTAGGCTGCGTCTAAAAACTGCCTTAACGAGTATCTTAAGTTTTTGTTTTAGAGTGGCAACCAGATATTATGATAGGGAAAAGCGGGCTTCGCCCGTTATCGATTTTTTTTTTCAGTTTTAAGTTTTCCTACAGGTCCCTGTCTTTGAACAAGAAGTCCGGTAGTCTAAATAAGTTGTTTGACATCAGATTTTTTTTTTCCGGCAGTCTAATTCAGTTGTTTAAGGAAAAGCAGTGTCCTCCCCCCCCCCCTTCAAGTTTTTTTATCTTAACTGTGGGGTTCTAGAGGTTCGTTCAGTTCGAGGTTTATCTTATTCGAGGTTTATTTTTTCTATTTGCGCCACCTGGTGGCGGAAGGTGGAACTAACGTATACTGCAGCGCGTGCGCAGCACGACTGCTATACGGTGCCGCAGGCAGCGGGGACCCGAGCCGGAGGTTCGTTCAGTTAGAGGTTTATACTATTCTATGTGCAATTTAAGGGATTATCCGGTGCGTGCGTAGCACGGCCGGTATACGGTGCCGAAGGCAGCGGGGACCAGGGTCGGAACGACTGCTATACGGTGCCGCAGGCAGCGGGGACCCGAGCCGGAGGTTCGTTCAGTGACAGGTTTATACTATTCTATGTGCAATTTAAGGGATTATCCGGTGCGTGCGTAGCACGACCGGCATACGGTGCCGAACGCAGCGGGGACCAGGGTCGGAGATTAGTTTAGTTAGAGGTTTATACTATTCGATGTGCAAATTAAGGGATTATGCAAATTATGGGATTATCCGGTGCGTGCGTAGCACGAACGGTGTACGGTGCCGAAGGCAGCGGGGACCCGGGTCGGAGGTTCGTTCGGTTCGAGGGGGATGCGAGCCGGAGAATACAAAAGTTTCGAGGCACCGATGTAAATTAGGGGCCCGCTGGCGGGCGAAGCGAGCTAGTATTTAAATAAGTATTTTATTTTAATAATAAATATTAATCTGGAATTGCTATTAATGTCAAAATTTACCATTTAGCATGAAAAATATATAGCAACTGACAAAACATTTTTATATAAAAAAAGTAGAAAAACTTGAAGAAAGCGTGGGACTTGAACTCAAACTATCCAGATAGAATGTCAATGGTCTAACCATTCACCCACGAAGCACACAACCGAAATGCAACAAATTATTAATATAAGTAGGCAAATGCGTGATCTGAACATTTGGTTCTCAAGTTTACTGTAACTGTATGTTTAAAGACCTACTCGATTTCCCAGTCTCCTTCAATCATGGTTGAAGTGATCGTCGAAGATGAACACGCCCATTAAACAAGTTCGCACTGTTGCCAAACGCAACCAACACATCCGAGAACTTCGGATGGATTAGTGAGATTACTAGATTAGCGGAGCTGACGCAAAGACTTCTACTACTACTTTGGCTGACAACCCTGTCAAGCGCTTGAATACGTCCTCTGGTGGAAAAAAGACATAAGTTCTCGCTTCAGGAAAATCTCATGCAAGCGCATTGCATATGTATTTTTACCTTGTTCAAAATGCAGGGCCGTAGTATCTGCTCAAGGACCCAGTAGTACGCTTTACAGGCGTTTGAGCCGAATACTAAAATTTGTTAACGTTTTAGATTAGTTTAAAATATATATTTTCGTAACATTTTCATTTGTATTTTATTCATTTTTTTAATCAAAGATCTTGGTCAAATTTAAAAAAAAAAAATGCAGGGTTTGGGAATTGTTATGTTTCTTTCTGGAATTGCGACACTTTTTAATATTACTTACGTTTTTATTTGGAAATACGGAACTGACGCTTTACAGTCACGCTGAAATGTAAACAAAAGATTGGCGACTGTTTGGTTGGCGCGATTTCCAAGACTGCGCCAAGCTACTATTTTCCGTTGCCATTTTGGAAACATAAAAAACAGAACATTTATAAATAACGTATTCGAAAACACAGAAAATCGTATTTCTACACAACAATTAAAATAAACCAAAAATACATTTTTTACAACATAAATTTAATGTTAAATGTTAATTACGTCATTTCAATCTTTTAAAGTGCACTACTTTATTACAGTAATCCTTCGCTGATGCTAATTTTAATTTCACACAAACTTTTAGTTAAAATCATTACGTCATTTCAATCTTTTAAAGTGCCCTACTATATCAGTGGCGAATTTGGAAAATTCCCTCGTTTCACGCAATTTGGCGAAAAAATCGTGGCGAGAAAGGTATTTTGAGATGAGATGTAATCTCAAATGTGGCATCAAGCTTAGCGTTGTTTGCAAAACTAGTTGCTTGTGTTATTTATCTGGCTCCTCTGTTTATACATGGAGATAGAGAGAAGGAGAACAAATATAATGTTTCTACTTATGGAACTAAAAGCGGTACCTAGTATGGCGGCGTTTCTGTTTTTTTGGACTTTTGGGGAGTGTAGCGCCCTCTATTTCCGGTTTCAACTGCAACTCTTTACCATGCTCGAAACCAAAATGCAGGAAGTGCAGACGACAATTTGCCATGTTTGATAGGTCACATGACCGGCCTTTGGGAGCACCAGCACCACGAACTGGATACTAATTACCGGTCCATGTTCTGATCTTGAAAGCCTATCTTCACTGTTCTCCTTCTTATTTCTATCTCCATGGTTTATATTTAGGAAATGAAATGTAACAATTTGATAAAAGTAAGTTTTAAGATATTTATTATTTATCACTGTAGTATATATATGTATATATATTTGGCTTATTATAATTAATATTGTTACCGAACTTTAACATCGATCAAAATAGTCGTACCAAATCTATAACTAAAATTGCTAATCGCGTTTGTTTATACTAGAATTTATACGTTCAGTGAGTTTCTTTCTTTTATACTACTTAATACCAAGATTGCAATTTTAACAAAAATATTTTTCTCTGTATAAATTCATGTATAACTTTTAAAAAGTTCAAAGGCTGCATTTTCTTTCACACACACAAAATAAAAAAATAATTATACTACCGTGAAGTGTGTAAATGTAAATCTTTTTTTAAGTGATTTATCTAGAAAATAATTTGCATGATTAATTTTATAGTATTCCCGTGTCACTCTTAAAATAAGCTTGGGTTATATTTTTAATAAACTCTGTATTTCATATATTTTTCTGCATTCTTTTAAAATATGGATTATTTTTTTCAGTGACAGTTCCTGCTCCCTACTATTAACAACGCCAGCAACTCCCAGCACATTAATTGAATGAGTATTGTCTGTGCTGTATGATTTGTTATGCTCATCATATCATTGACAATACTTGCTCAATTACACTTAATTCTGTACGGATATGGTTGTGAAAATGTAACAGTTGAAATTTTCTGCAAAGCTTGGAATAGGAGTTATTGAATCAACATTCTACTTCAGCGTTAATTCAAGGTATAATTTTGTTTCATGATATTATTGATTAAGTAATATCAGTTTTTGTCCAGCTTTCTAAATATCCCTGCAGTTATTTTTTTTTAGAGTACTTCATTTTTCAATAAAATTCTATCTCTTTATAAGTTTTCAATTTATAAAAGAATAAATTAACATCCTTTCTATTTAGGGCTAACCATGAGTTAGCCCTAAATACTTGTGCAGATTACTTTTTAATGTATATTTGGTTAATTTTATTATTTTATTTACTTTATATATCTTAATCAAAATTCCTACAAATTTTGTATATAATTCTTTATAATTTTTTATTACAGAATAATACACAATTATTCATATTTAGAAATAAGAATTCAAATTAGACTGAATATATATATATAAAATAATATTTCATGAAATAAGATTATTAGTGATTGTGTATTATAAATTGTTTCAAAATATTAAACAGCCATTGAATAATAATTAAAAAATCACCAAGAATGAAGAAAAAATACCTGTTTTCAGCATTACTGTTATAGAATTTGGTTTAAATAAACATTAACTGTGTTTATTGTTGCTTTATTTGGAAATAGGAAGAGCTGTTTATACTAAGATATTTTTAAACAGTTCAATTTTGATGAAAAAATACAGATTTCAGGTGGTTTTTTTTCTTTTTTTCATTCAGGACTTTTAGTATGCTTCTAAATAGGAGGACAAATATTCATATTTAAAGAGGAAATTTCTTATGTCAATGATTTAAAAAACTGTTCCAGAAAAATATTAATATGATCATTAGAAGAAATTGCAATATTTATTTTTTACAGAATAATTTTACTTTTCTCTTTTCTTTTAATTGAAAAGATATTTTTAAAAAAAATTTAACATTTGAGAAATTATTTTATTTAAGCTATCAATAATAACAATTGATAACTTATTTTTAAAATATGAACACAAGAATACTCATAATCGCTTTTTGGGTTCTAAATAAAGTTTTTTTTGGGTACTTTTCGGTTAGCCGGGCGCCAGTGATATATATACATGTATATATATACACATGTATATATATACACGCACACATATCTACATATACATATATATACATACACATATATATACATATATATATATATACAAAATCAGAAGGACCCGTGCGGAGCTTTCGCACTGCAATCTTTGAGATTATTTCCTGGTACGTTTTAGCATAAATTTTTAATTAACTTTTTTTTTTTAAAATCCATCAACTGGTTTTAACGAAATGTGAGTGTACTATGTCAGAAGCCTGTTCAAAAACTTTTCGAATGATACCTCATTCATCGTTGTATGTTTTGTATGTGCATAGAAAAAGGGATTTTGACAACAGAAATAAGATATATGATCTGGATTGTTTTTTCATACATGAAATGAAAGCTTTTTTCAAATCCATGTTGCCACAAAATAAAATACCGCATTATATGATGCTCAACAGTGATTATAAAAAATAAATAGTACAAAACAGTTAAATGTGACTTTTCTTACGGGTTATTTTATATTTATGATTAAAAACCAAAATTAAAATTGAAACGTTTAGAAGAAATTAAATATTATTGATTGATCGAAGCAGTGTTATTTTACACGTGTAGCATAAAAGGTATGATTTGTTATATTATATTGAATTCTTATTTAAGTATATTTCAATTTACTTTTGCTCATCCCGTATTTTTCCGGAAGAAGATGCCATCATCCTCTAATGCAGTTAAAATACAATTGTTAATTTTTTTTTCCTCGCGCATGCCTTTTTCTATCTTTGATGGGATTTTATTGTTAGGAATAAATGAGATGATATTCTCGCTTGACTAATGTTGTTTGAAGATATTTTTATCCTTATTTTTTCTTTAGAAGTTAAAACCTGCATCCAACAAATATTAGATATTCCTAAAAATTATTAGACTGCAGTGCGAAATCCTCGCACAGGGCAGGTCCACTGGTTAAATACATAACATTTTTAAAAATGGTAAATAATATAAAATAAATAAATAAATAAAATATATTAAAGTATCGAACAAACTGGTGTGATATTATAAAAGCATAAAAAACTATATATGTATATATTTAACTGTCACCCAGCTAATCGAAAAGTACCATAAATAAACTACATACTTATCGAAAAATAAGGGTTACTATAAGTAGTTAATTGGCGCAATTGTATTTGAGCTTCCCGTATAATACGTAAGTACCCATTTTTTTAATTATCAAAAAACACACTGAATGATTATTTTACCATAAAACACACACAATGATCGATTTGCTATAAAACATACAATAATTAATTTAATATAAAACACACGCAATCTTCTCTACCGGTTTGCCATTGTTAGAGGTAATTTAATCTAAATTTTTATATTTATATTTTCATTAATATCTTAAAACATTTCTTTTTTATAAACTCATTCTATTTTAATATTTAATCAAACCCCCTCCTCCTTTTTCTTATTTTTCTTAAACATTATTAATTAAAACTCTTATTTTCAAAATCCAAACATTTGTATTTCTCTATAAGTCAAGACCACCCAAGTGCTTCCTTTTTCACTATGAGATAGTGTCCACGCAAACAACTTTTACTTGAAATTCTCACGTAGTTTAAGGGATCGTAAATTCGGAACACACACAGGCAGATTGGATATAGTACAATAAGCTTTTATAAGAAGTCATGGGAATAACTGAAGCATTATTGTCAGTTGTTTTGTGTGCGACTTTTTATTACCCTCAGTAAAGAGAGTCATAAAACTATTTCGAAGGCTTGTTGGGAAGATGTACAGTATATTGCTTTCGAGTCGTTGTTTACGAGATAGCAGGTGCAAGCGTACACGTGATTTCTTTCTTTTCGTGGGACCCAACAGACGGCTTATTTCCAGGAATAGTAGCTAGGATTTTTCACCTAGCAACAACTAATCCAATAGGCATGTTATTTGCTCCCCCCACTCAACCAATCAGCGTTGACCCTTTTCCCCCCCTGGTAGCGTTACCAAGGGAACGGAGAGCTAGTTAGCAGGGAGTCATGTTTTGAAGCTCGGATAGTTTGGGTGTGTGAGGGTGGAGGGTTCCCTCCCTCACCTCGCCGGTTAGGCTGTAGCGAAGTTTTCGAGAGAGAGACACTTCTCTCCCGGCAGTAGACGAGTGATGTTTAAAACCACGAACAGTGAGATTGTGGGTGCGTGTTAAGTACCCATTTTCCCCCACCGCCGCCTGCTCGAGCGGTAGATTGTTTTTTTTTTGTAAGTAAAAAGACGGACGATCGCTGGGGAGTTGATAGTAAATGGTTGTATGCTACGCAGCCTGAAATGACGAAAAGAATTCGAAAAAGTTTTAAGATGACGAAGTATTAGGATGTGCAGATTTTAGTGGCATATCGAGAGATTAGCACCACTGCTCGTATTTGGAGGAAGCCGGTGTGTAACTGAAGATTCACACGGAGTGGCAGGAGCGTGTTATAAATAGTCACTGAATGACCATTAGAATCGACTCTCGGTGTGGGAACAACGACTTCTTATAAATGATTTATTCCTAACTGACTTCATTTACATATATTTTCTGGTGCATATTGTCCTCTACCTTTTCGGATTCTGCTTAGACATTGTTGACTACTCAGTGGGGAGGAAAACCAAGCCTACCAAAGGATGGCCAAAACTACTATAACATCACTATGTACTTTCTGTGGTAAATATAACATCAGTATTTTTAGTTAAATTTATCTGATTATAGTATATGATATTTCTGATTTTTGGATTAACCAATTTGATAATGTTTTTATCTATTATCATGACCTCAATACATTAGATTGCTATTATAATTCGTGAAAGCTATGAATAATGTGTTTCTGTAAATAAACAAAATATCTAAGTAAATTCCCTCTTTGTTTTCTTTATCTCATTAATTTATTTTAAATCATTTCAATAAGATTCATGTTCAGTAATTTTACTTTTTGTTAATCATTAAAATTTAATTGGGAATACTATGTATAGCTTGAATTACCAGTTTAAAATGCATAGTAATTTTTAACTTAATTTATTCTATTGATTTAAATACTAATTCTGGTAAAATAAATAAATAAATAAATTAATTAATTAAAGTAAATTATTGTATTCTCTAGTCATGGAATTTCTAAATATTATTTTAAGCATTAAATCTAATAAAAAAATAAACTGCTAATTTACTGGATGTTGTAATTTTTAATACTCAAACTTATTTTATTTAATTAACTGAGACCTTTTACTATTCTTTAATTAATTACAAGACATACTTATCTGAATTTTTTATATAAAGTAATTTTAACATTTTGATCTAAAGTCTTATGAGAAGCATTTTATCATAATGAATTACTTATTCAAAATTTAATTATTAACTCATGGTCTCTTAAACAAAGATAAATCTATACGATCACAGCTTCAGTGTTGTGAATTCTTGAAATTAATTTTGCATTTTTTTAATATTTGTCAAACATTATTTTGTTTAAACTATCTCATCAATTTTATACCACCCCTTTCTGTACTTTCTTTAAAAGAAAGATTTTGTCCCCTTTATTCCAAAATTTTCACTTAGTCTAAATTATTATGTCTATGAAAATTCCTTGTTATTACCCTTCATATTAATTCTTGAATTCACAATGCTGATTGTTGGGGAATTGGATGTAGTGCAAATTGAGAATTTTGTCAGTACTTTTAAATAATTAATTCTTATACTATTTTGAATTCAAAACTTAGAATTCAGGTAAATTTAAATTCTTTAAATTTTAATTGTTTCTGTTTAATCTAGTCCATTTACCTTTTTTCTAAATTTATTTTAGTTTGAGAATAATTTTGTAAGTATGCATATTGACAGGATTCATTTCAATTTTTAGTCACAGGTAATTTGCACTCATTCATTATTTTTGAAAAAGGTGATAGCATCTCACCTAGCAACAAAAACAAAACAAAGCAACAAAGAATTGATGCCGTGACACTTACCTGTGTGGCACAATTCAAATTTTTAATGTTTATTTGTGTATACTTAAAGTTAAGGGTATAAGGCAACTATTTTTTTTTCAAAATGTATTGTGCATTATGTCTTTGAGTATATATTATGAAGTGTTAACCCTCATATCTGTGCTGTTCAAAAAAATTTTTTTTTCATAATACCCCACCCGCACTGAATTTTTAGAAATTTTAACATACCTTTCCCATTTGTTTATATTTATTTGCAATTGATTATATATATTGACAAAGGCGACTAGTGTATACATGAGTGTAGCTCTCAGTAATTTTAGTTAGATTTTGCATTTGTGTAAAATTTTTTTTCTTTGCTTAAGGTTTAGGTAGGGTTAATTATAAAATTTTTTTTATCGCTGAATTTTTTGTTGTCAAAACATTTCATAAATATGGCGGAAACCCTTACCAAGGAGATGGCTGAGCTACAGAAGAAATCGTCTTTGATGGATAATTTATCCAACATCCCACCTTTTAGCGGGGACTCCACTATATCCTTTTCCGACTTTATTGAAAAGTTCACAGATATTTCCACTTTCTTTAACTGGGATGAAAAAGAAAAAAATTTCGCCCTGTTTAACAGACTGTCAGGGAAAGCAGCCAAATTATTTAAGGCTAATAAAGGAAAAAATTATACGGAATTAGTGGAAATTATACAAGACAGATTCACGGAACAGGAGTCGCCAGATGTGGCATTATCGAAGTTTCTTAACTTCAAACAGACACCCTCAATGTCTGTCCAAGATTTTTTCGACAGAGCCTCTGATCTGTCACGCAGAGCTCTTGTCATTGATGGAATTGCTGAGGGCATTGTAAATAAAAGTAGAGATGCTATACTGCACTCTATGCTTCTAGGTAACCTATCTCCAGAAATTCGGAAGGGTGTCATTTCAAAAGATCGAAAGACCCCTCAGGAAATACTAACGTTTGCCTTACTTGAAGAAAAGGCTTGTAGGAGTGTTAACCCCTTCTACAGCTATGAACCAGCAAACATTGCCCCCCAGGTCCCCTCAGGTGTAGCATGTGCTGCTGTTTACCCCCCTACAACCCAGGTTAGCCATCCCAACCGTGAAATTGTAGAACTCCAAAACAAAATGGAAATCTTAACGGCTAAAATTGATAGTCTGGTTATACAACAACCAGCTGCAGCGAGACCACCAGCCCAGGAAATTGTCCAATACAACCCCTTTTTCTGTTTTGGATGTGGCGACCCCAGCCATTTTTTTCAGGACTGCCCCCAAAACCCCAGAAATCAAGGCTGGCAAAATTTTAATGAAAATCCCTATGGTCGTAGAGGTATGGCCAGACCTAACAATAACTACAGAGGCAGTTATAGTAACAGGGGATATCAGAATCAAAGAAACTATAGGGGAAATGGCAATAACCAGAGAAACAGAGGTACCAACAATGGCCAGAGAGGTAATTATAGGAATAGGGGTAATCACAATAATGTAACCCAGCAGAATAACAACACTGCCAATGAACACAATGTTCAACAAAATTTAAACGGGTAATGGCTGAGTCTGGAGTAGTCGGACTAACTCATGAGAAGCCGAACGACAAAACCCCCTCTGTATATAATGTTTTCCCACCATCAGCATGCAGTCTCCCTACCGCAAGAATTGCTGTCGGTGATATTTTTATTACTGCACTGTGTGATACGGGATCAGGTATCAATTTAATTTCTTGACAGGGATTGTGTTTATTCCCAGGTGTAAAAACTGAGGCATGCAATGTACCCATTCTAACTGTGACAGGTGAATGTGTCCCTCTCACTGAGAAAGTTAAGTTATCTTTCAATTTCAGTAATGTCAGCTGCCAAGCTGAATTTTTTGTAGTAGCAGGTAAACTCGCTGATGAATTTACTGCTATCTTAGGTATGCCCTTTTTGAGTAAGTACAAGGCTATCATAAAGTGTAGTGACAAATCTATTAGTCTTGGTATTAATGAGCAAACTTTTTGTAAATATGTTCCAAAAATTTCAGAATGTCATGTAAATATTAAACCGCCAATTATTGTAAATAACAAAATTTCTTGCCTTAAAAGTGTGTCATGTCAAACTGAGGGTAATGTAGAATGTTTTTCTAATGTTAGTAATATTTCTGAGAAGAATAAGAACAGTGAGAACAATTGTATGGTAGTAAAAGCCAATGTAAGGGATAGTAGAGAACAAATAGAGATTCGAGATAATGAAAAATGTAGTAGCGAAGATAGAAATAATGTGAATTTAGATAAATGTGAAGGTAATGATAGCAATTCTTCTGTTCAAAAATCTTCTGAAAGTGTTTCAAAATTAGAAAATGTTAATAATACAAATAATCATGAGACCTGTAGTTATATGTGTAGTGATAAATTAAATGAAAATAAGGCAATTGGTCGGGATAATGTATGTGAAACAAATGGTTGTGATCTTAGTGTAAATAATATCAGGGTTGTGAAAAATAATGAAAATGAAATCAATGCCCCTGTATGCCAAGTGAGTTGTCATGATAGCGAAAAGTCACAATCTAATGATGTCAAAACTAAAGTAAGTGATACATGTGAAAAGTCTAAGATTATTAAAATTAGTTTTGCTGTTTTGAAAAATTTAGTAACTATCCCCCCCCAATCTAAAATTTTAGCTCAAGTAAACTGCTCGAGAAGTAATTTTATTGATAATAATGATGTTGTTATTTTGGAACCCCTAGTAAAAAAATTTGGTAATGGTGTTTTATCATCTAGAACAATCTGTTCTCAGGAACACGGGTTATTTATTTCATTTGCTAACTTTTCGGATGATGAGGTTACTTTGAATAAGGGAATGAGGGTTGCTAAAATTCAAAAGTGCATCGATGATTCTGAGTGTAATTCTAATAATTGTAATTATGCCCTTAATGTTAATGTGCCCACTCCACTAGCTGATTTTGATCATGCTGATCTCAGCTGGAGTTCAGATATTAATCTTGACCATTTAGACCCCCCTCTTAAACTTAAAATGCAGGATTTTCTTAATAAAAATAAAGATGTGTTTGCAGCATCAGTCCTAGACTTGCCCGGCTGTGACACTATTCCCCATGTAATAAATTTAACTTCTGATAAACCTGTAAAATGTAAAGCCTATAGAGTTCCCCATAATCTTAAACAAGAAATGGAAAATCAATTAGATATCCTGTTAAAAGCTAATATAATATCCCCCTCCATTTCTGAATTTGCGGCTCCAGTCATTTTGGTTAAGAAAGCAGACGGATCTTATAGATTGGCTGTCGATTTTAGAAAATTAAACAAAAATTTAGTTAAAGATGCATACCCCATCCCTAATATCACAGATTCGGTTGATGCACTATCCGGTTCAAATTTCTTTTCTACACTTGATTTAACAAGTGGCTTTTTCCAGCAAGTTGTGCGTCCTGAGGACAGACACAAAACAGCAATCATAACTCATAAAGGACTATTTGAGTGGTCGAGAAATTGTTTTGGCTTATCAAACTCAGGAAATTCTTTTCAACGACTCATGAGTGCAATATTTGGAGATCTGGGAAATATGGGAATTCTTGTATATATAGATGATATTGTGATTGCTAGCAAAGATGTAGAATCCCACCTTGAAAAATTAACAACTGTTTTTGATAGACTTCGCCAGCATAATTTAAAATTAAAACCCAGTAAATGCCTTTTTCTATCAGATAAAATTAAATATTTAGGTTTTGAAATCCATAAAGGTAAAGTCTCACCCATTAATAAAAATATAGAAGTAATTGAAAAATTTCAACCCCCTGATACCCGCAAAGCAGTTAGATCTTTTATTGGTACAATTTCATTTTACAGGAGATTTATCCCTGATTTTTCTAAACGAGCTAAAAACCTAATTGAACTAACTAAAGAAAATGGTCGTTTTTCATGGAACCCTGCAGCGCAAGCAGAATTCGAAGATTTAAAAGCTGCTTTAATTTCTAAGCCATGTATTGCCCTCACTGATTTTTCGAAGGAATTTTATCTTTATACTGATGCGAGTGGTGAAGCTTTAGGCGCAGTTTTATCTCAACTGGATGAGAACAACTTTTTACACCCTGTGGCTTTTGCTAGCAGAAAGTTGAAGGACCCTGAAACAAGGTACTCAGCCACAGAAAGGGAACTTTTAGCTGTTGTCTGGGCAACCGCCCATTTTAAGTGTTACCTAGCTAACACCCACTTTTTTATTTTCACTGATCATGCTCCCCTAACTTATATGCTTAAAATTCAGGACCCAACTTCTCGTATGGCAAAGTGGATTTGCACCTTATCTGATTTTACTTTTTCAATAAAATTTATCAAGGGCAAATGCAACAGTGTTGCGGATTTTCTGTCTAGATACACTACTTCTAATGAAATCTCTGTAAATACTGTAAATTGTAATTTTTGTGTACAAATAGCAAAGGAGAATGTTTTTATGCCCCAAACTGATCTTCTTGAAAAAATTCAAGAACTCCAAAAGACTGACAAAAAGTGTTGCCAAATTGCTCAGAAGCTAGATCAAGGAGTGGATATAGCACCAAAGTACATGAAATTTTTCTTCCGAGATGATCTCTTGATGTGCGAGGACACTCGAGACTCTCCCATTTTAAATAAATTGCCCAAACTGGTGGTGCCAAAAGAACTAATCCCCCAAGTGTTCGCACTAACACATGATTCTCTGGCAGCTTGTCATCAAGCCTTCCAGAAAACTATTGATCGCATTCGCGAAAATTTTTACTGGCCAGGTATGTCTGCAGATGTCAAGCATCTAGTAGAATCTTGCATTAGTTGCCAACAAAGAAGAGCTTATAGACCTAAACATCTAGCCCCTTTGCAGAGAATGCCAACACCAGAATTTCCATTGGCAAAAGTGAATTTCGACATAATTGGTCCTTTACCGACAACCTTTTCGGGTAACAAGTTTATCGTGACATATATCGATGCTTTTTCTAAGTGGCCTGAAGCATATGCTGTATCCTCTATCACCTCAGACGTTGTAGCGGATACTCTAGCAGATTTCGTTTCAAGGTACGGTGCTCCTAGCTATATTGTTTCCGACAAGGGTAGAAATCTTATATCAGAAGCCATTGAGAGAGTCTATAAAAACTTTGGAATGAAACATATTCACACGTCAGCTTACCACCCAGCAGGAAATTCTCAGATTGAACGACAAAATAGAACTCTAATTAATGCCCTATGCCATGTTGTCAATGAAAATCAGTCGGACTGGGATACAAAATTAAAATTTGCTCTTTTAGCTCTCAGGACAGCCGTGCATTCTTCTACAAAATTAACCCCAGCTGCAGTAATGTTTGGCAGAAATTTAAATCTCCCCTATAAACTTTTTTCCACCCCCCAAACTTTAAATTATAATGACGCCCCCACCTATTGTGAACTTTTATTCCCTGCTTTGAAGAAAGTGTATGCTGAAGTGCACAGTAGTTTGGTGGAAATTTCAGAAAAGCAAGAAAAATACAGAGAAAAAACTGCTGTTTCAAAGAATCTTAAAATAGGTGATTCAGTTTGGCTCTTTACACCAGCTGTTAAACCAGGACAATGTAAAAAACTATCTAAATTTAATAATGGTCCCTATACAATAACTGAAAAAATAAATGAGGTAAATTTTAAAATCGCCCTCCAATCAAATTTAAAATTAACGCAAGTGGTACACGTCGATAGGCTGACTGAATTTAAAAACAGGCATGTTGATTTCCAAACAAATGACCAACGGCCGCAGAGTCAATTCGATGATCAATCGAATATTCAGAATCCAACTACTCCCATTCACCAATCGATTAACGATAACCCAGAACGGCGGACGAAAAAACGCAGGCGCGCGTTTATCATACCTACAGCATCAGCAGTAAACAGAGATGAAGCATTGCCCATGCAATCAACAGCCAACACGTTGCCTTCACTAGCCACCAGCAACGAACCCCTTTCCCCCTCTCTTCCTTCAGCCGAGTTCGAGAACTCACGAGCTGAAACCACCCCCTCCCCCTCCACGGCTGAAAATCCAGTTACGGACATGCCAGATATCGCGGTAGCTAACGAAGTTGTTGAAGCTCAATCCTCTGTTATTCCTTCAACCAGTCGTTTTCCGACTTTAATCGAATCTCAGTGCAAACCGACTGATTCGATTCCTTCGTCCAGAAATACCTATGGATTCAGGAACAGGGACAAGCGTCCCAATTATAAACTTTAAGTTGTAGTAATTATAGTATTTTTATTTTAATAACCTTATATTTTGTTTGTATAATGTATATAGATAGTATAGAGTTAGTTTTTATTGTATTTTAACGTGAAAAATAAGCTTTTTAGAGTACTTGTACCGTTTGTTTTGGTTAGCGGTAACGATCTGAGCGGTTGTGTTTTCATCACATTTAATGTTCTATATAGCTAATTTTAGTGTAAATAAGGTAGATTTCGATAGTTATAGTGCAAATAACCTCTCCGCAGGTATATTTTGGAATTATGTTACGTTTTTTCTCGATTTTTGGGTAATTTCGAGACTTTGAAAATTTTTAGTGCATTTTGAAAATGGGAATCCAAATTTTTTTTCCCCTCCCCTTTTATTTTCATGTAGTACTCCCTGTTTGTTAAATACGATAGTATCCATCGATTTGCATATTATTTATATTTTAATTGATGTTCTAGTTAAGTTCTCAGTAGATGAGTATAAGTGGATTTACAGGATAATACTATATTTGAGGGAACTATTAATTTTACTCATTACTAGATATAATATGTAGGTATTTCGTAGTGTAAGGTAGTATTAGTGTACTGTTTTGTGTATAATTTTTTTAACCTGAAAACTTTTGAGGTTATTAATTTTGTTCTTGAGTACACTACTTCATTAAAGTATAGTGGTGTGGTTTTATTGAAAAATTTATAAAATTTTATCTGGTTCTGTGCTATTTTTTTTCCTTTTTTTTTTAAAGGATTTCTTTTGTCAAAATTTAAATTTTTACTGTATAAATTAAGTTTCTGATGGTGATAATCTTCACCATAGCTTTTGGGTCTTCTTCGCCCCATCATGCTTTTATTTTGGCAATTGTTTATAGCACAGATAAATGGGTTGCTCTTCCAATATGCACAGTGTCGCTGTAAGTGCATATGTAAATACCTTACTTCATAGTTTCAACTTGCATATCAATCAACTGGAGAAAGTGTTTCTCAATTTTTACACATTGATACAATTTGTGTTAACTGAATTATAATTAGTGAAATGTATTTTATTGTGAATTAACTGTATATTGTGCAAATTGCCTTTTACCCATTTTTTTTTATTCTTTTTGTTCGTGTTTTTATATGCATATACATTACTAGTTCGTATGTTTTTATATATCTGTGTTAATCGAGCTAACAATTTATACCTATATTGATATGCATTATTATTGTAATGGATTTGGCGATTCTTTCGGTTGGCAATGTTCTCTCCCAAATTTTTATTTGGCTTAAAAAAAAAAAAAAAAAAAAAAAATTATTTTGGCAATTTTCAAAATTTTTTTTTTTGTGGTTTAGCAAACAGTGTTCAGGTAAATACTTTGAATGGAACCTTCCCGATTGATAAGGTTAGTGGTGACAAAAGCAATGTCCAGCCTTGTGTTCATCTGTTAATTTTTTTTTGTTATTCTACAGGTGTGTCTAGGATTTTGTTGACAGGTGAGGAGAGTTTTGTGTATGCAAACTCAGGTTATGCATTCCGGACTGTATACCTTGAGGGGTAGGCTTGCTAAGTGTTTCTTGATAATTCTTCGGACCGAGGTCTGGTTTGTTTGAAATGTTAGGCCCCATTTAGTGATCTCTCCCGCATCCATTGAATTTTTACTCGCACTTTTTACTTAAAAAACAAAATTTTTTTTTTATTTTTAAAAAAATTGTGTTTTTTAAATAGAGACGGGGGATTCTTGTTAGAGGTAATTTAATCTAAATTTTTATATTTATATTTTCATTAATATCTTAAAACATTTCTTTTTTATAAACTCATTCTATTTTAATATTTAATCAAACCCCCTCCTCCTTTTTCTTATTTTTCTTAAACATTATTAATTAAAACTCTTATTTTCAAAATCCAAACATTTGTATTTCTCTATAAGTCAAGACCACCCAAGTGCTTCCTTTTTCACTATGAGATAGTGTCCACGCAAACAACTTTTACTTGAAATTCTCACGTAGTTTAAGGGATCGTAAATTCGGAACACACACAGGCAGATTGGATATAGTACAATAAGCTTTTATAAGAAGTCATGGGAATAACTGAAGCATTATTGTCAGTTGTTTTGTGTGCGACTTTTTATTACCCTCAGTAAAGAGAGTCATAAAACTATTTCGAAGGCTTGTTGGGAAGATGCACAGTATATTGCTTTCGAGTCGTTGTTTACGAGATAGCAGGTGCAAGCGTACACGTGATTTCTTTCTTTTCGTGGGACCCAACAGACGGCTTATTTCCAGGAATAGTAGCTAGGATTTTTCACCTAGCAACAACTAATCCAATAGGCATGTTATTTGCTCCCCCCACTCAACCAATCAGCGTTGACCCTTTTCCCCCCCTGGTAGCGTTACCAAGGGAACGGAGAGCTAGTTAGCAGGGAGTCATGTTTTGAAGCTCGGATAGTTTGGGTGTGTGAGGGTGGAGGGTTCCCTCCCTCACCTCGCCGGTTAGGCTGTAGCGAAGTTTTCGAGAGAGAGACACTTCTCTCCCGGCAGTAGACGAGTGATGTTTAAAACCACGAACAGTGAGATTGTGGGTGCGTGTTAAGTACCCATTTTCCCCCACCGCCGCCTGCTCGAGCGGTAGATTGTTTTTTTCTTGTAAGTAAAAAGACGGACGATCGCTGGGGAGTTGATAGTAAATGGTTGTATGCTACGCAGCCTGAAATGACGAAAAGAATTCAAAAAAGTTTTAAGATGACGAAGTATTAGGATGTGCAGATTTTAGTGGCATATCGAGAGATTAGCACCACTGCTCGTATTTGGAGGAAGCCGGTGTGTAACTGAAGATTCACACGGAGTGGCAGGAGCGTGTTATAAATAGTCACTGAATGACCATTAGAATCGACTCTCGGTGTGGGAACAACGACTTCTTATAAATGATTTATTCCTAACTGACTTCATTTACATATATTTTCTGGTGCATATTGTCCTCTACCTTTTCGGATTCTGCTTAGACATTGTTGACTACTCAGTGGGGAGGAAAACCAAGCCTACAAAAGGATGGCCAAAACTACTATAACATCACTATGTACTTTCTGTGGTAAATATAACATCAGTATTTTTAGTTAAATTTATCTGATTATAGTATATGATATTTCTGATTTTTGGATTAACCAATTTGATAATGTTTTTATCTATTATCATGACCTCAATACATTAGATTGCTATTATAATTCGTGAAAGCTATGAATAATGTGTTTCTGTAAATAAACAAAATATCTAAGTAAATTCCCTCTTTGTTTTCTTTATCTCATTAATTTATTTTAAATCATTTCAATAAGATTCATGTTCAGTAATTTTACTTTTTGTTAATCATTAAAATTTAATTGGGAATACTATGTATAGCTTGAATTACCAGTTTAAAATGCATAGTAATTTTTAACTTAATTTATTCTATTGATTTAAATACTAATTCTGGTAAAATAAATAAATAAATTAATTAATTAATTAAAGTAAATTATTGTATTCTCTAGTCATGGAATTTCTAAATATTATTTTAAGCATTAAATCTAATAAAAAAATAAACTGCTAATTTACTGGATGTTGTAATTTTTAATACTCAAACTTATTTTATTTAATTAACTGAGACCTTTTACTATTCTTTAATTAATTACAAGACATACTTATCTGAATTTTTTATATAAAGTAATTTTAACATTTTGATCTAAAGTCTTATGAGAAGCATTTTATCATAATGAATTACTTATTCAAAATTTAATTATTAACTCATGGTCTCTTAAACAAAGATAAATCTATACGATCACAGCTTCAGTGTTGTGAATTCTTGAAATTAATTTTGCATTTTTTTAATATTTGTCAAACATTATTTTGTTTAACCTATCTCATCAATTTTATACCCCCCCTTTCTGTACTTTCTTTAAAAGAAAGATTTTGTCCCCTTTATTCCAAAATTTTCACTTAGTCTAAATTATTATGTCTATGAAAATTCCTTGTTATTACCCTTCATATTAATTCTTGAATTCACAATGCTGATTGTTGGGGAATTGGATGTAGTGCAAATTGAGAATTTTGTCAGTACTTTTAAATAATTAATTCTTATACTATTTTGAATTCAAAACTTAGAATTCAGGTAAATTTAAATTCTTTAAATTTTAATTGTTTCTGTTTAATCTAGTCCATTTACCTTTTTTCTAAATTTATTTTAGTTTGAGAATAATTTTGTAAGTATGCATATTGACAGGATTCATTTCAATTTCTAGTCACAGGTAATTTGCACTCATTCATTATTTTTGAAAAAGGTGATAGCATCTCACCTAGCAACAAAAACAAAACAACCCAACACCATATGAAGCAAAATCTCGCCAAAATCGTCGTGTTGCCTAGGCATGATAGCGCCAAAAATATATCCCAGTGCGTCTGCAGCATCTGTACCAATATTATTTATATACAATTTACTTCTGCTTGTACATTTCAATAAGGTACAGATGTCGCAGATGCACCGGGGTATCTTTTTATGCTTAGGCAACCCGATGATTTTAGCGAGATTTTGCTTCGTATGGCAACCCGGTAAAGCAGATTGCGTGTGTTTTATATTAAATTAAACATTGTATGTTTTATAATATATTGATCATTATGTGTGTTTTATTGTGAAATAATTTTTGTGAATAGGTTGCCAAAAAATATGTTGGCAAATTTTCTTCTCCCGCCAATGTCATTTTTAGGTGCGTTCGTAATTATATAAATACGTAGAACCTATAGTCGTCGTTTGGTCCGTCCGTCTGTCCGTCCGTCTGTCTGTCTGTCTGTCCGTCTGTCTGTCCGTCCGTCTGTCTGTCTGTCCGCATATAACAACGCAAAAACTACCCAACCAAATGGTTTGCAATTTAAAATATATTATCTTTGCAGAATTTTGTCGAGACATTTCAAATTTTATTAAAATCGAATCAAAAATTTAGGAGATATTAATAAAAATATTTATTAAGAAATTTGATTTTTTTTTTTAAATCGGTGCTTTTTTGTTATAGGAGCTTCCGATGGATGTTAAATCGTCAAGCGACCGAGATGCTTATTTTATGACAGAAATTAATCTGCAGACGATATAATTCATTTCACAGAATTAAAAATCATCAAGATCTGAATATTTATATAACTAGCTGATACATATATATCTGAATATTTATATAACTAGTTAAGATATTTGTATGAACAGTGTCATAAAATATATACTTAACTAGCTGTTGAACCCGTTCTACGCACAGGATATCATGAATTTAATTCTAAAACGTGCGTACGAACGCACCTCGTTTGTAACGTTTGACGTACAATTTCCAACTTGTCTTTACTTTGCCAAGATAATCATGAAATAAGTTAACGTACTAGTACTCCGTTACAGTACGCATATACACAAACATGATAAATATAACAATAGATGACGCACATATAAAAATTATAAGGCTGGATACTTTTTTCAAAAAGCACGCGCGAGAAAAAAATTAACAAACGTATTTTAACTGCTTTAGAAGATGACGTCATCCCCTTATTCTTGAAAAATTTGAAATAAATTGAATTCATTTCTAATATAATAAAGCATATCTTTTATTTTATTTCAATTTTGCTTTTTAAAAATAAATATTAAATTAACCGGGCGGAGAAATTATACTTTATCTTTTTGTACTGTTTATTTCTTTTTATAATTATTTTTGAACATGATATAATGCGAATTTTACTTTTGTGGCAACACAAATTTCAGGAAAACCTTTCATTTCTTTTATGAAAACAATGCCGATTTAAATTTTAACTAACAGCAATTTTTAATCAAAAACATGTTTTAACGAAATGTTAAGTGTGCTATGTCAGAAGCCTGTTCAAAATCCTTTCATATGGTATCTCATTCGTCGTTCTGCGTTTTGTATTTTCTGAGAAAAAGGGATGTTGACAGGAGAAATAATATATATGATATATGTATTTATATGTGCACATATAATCACTGGCGCCCGGCTAACCGAAAAGTACCTTTTCTTTTAAAAGTCACTTAAAGTGATTTAGATTCCTTCACTTTTTACATAAAAGTAGATATGTAATCAAATTGTAAAAAATATTTTGTACTTATGATAATTGCTTAATTTAAAATAAAAGTGCTGAATTAAAAAGTAATGAAGATTAAAGTGTAACTCTAAAGTACTAGCAAAAACTTCCAAGTGCTTTATTAAATATTGTTAATTGTTATTTTGACAAACCCTTTAGAATGTTGCACTAATTTTATCATTTAACAAATGCGTTTGACCATTGATGATCAAAACATATTTTCATCCAGATGGTTAAAACCATGTTTAAAACTAAAGCTAATACAGCTCTGTTTGGTCGGGGGGGGGGGGGAGCAGAGCCATCCTGATGAAAAATAATAATAAACTACAACTAAATAATAATCTATGTTTACACCTACCTACATTCTGTCTAACATTAACATTTTATTCAAAAGTAAAGAGAAGCTCATGGGGTGTTCAAATAATAATACCATATATACTCATGTATAAGTCGACCCCCCCCCCCCAATTCTTACGCAAAATTTTGGAAAAAATTGAATTTTCGTGTATAAGTCGAACCACATTTCTGGTAGTATGTTGAAAAATTATTTGTAATCGAGGATAAAAAAAATAATAAATTTTCATTAAATTAGTTAACTTTTGTTTTACGTTTCTAATCAGACTTTTTTTTTAAATTCAATATTTTAAAATTGTATAATTATGTAAAACTGAAGAAGCTTAAACTATTTTGAAAGCTATTCACATCAATTTAATGATTACTTACTTTTTTTTTTTTTTTTGAAAAATCTATTTAAGCATTATTTACAAGGGTAAACAACTTCTTAAACTGCTAAAATATAGTACTTCTTTGTGTTGTAGGACTTTTAGGAGAGAAATCTAGAAGCATTCTCAAGTTGAACTCTTTTAAAAAGGGGATTCAAATGTTGAAAGGGATGCCCCTGTATTGAAGGGAATTCTATCTCAAGAGAAAATGAGTGTAGAACAATTACAGAGACATTATTGTTGAGCTTTTTTTTTTATCAATCACCATTGTCCGCTTTTATCTGTCTCTCCAACCTAAAACCCATATGTGATTAATTAAAAGACTTGTACATTAACCAATTATCTGCGAAAAAAATTTGCCTCCGGTATTTCACTCCGCAATTATTATTATTTTTTTTACTTACTTGTGTATAAGTCGACCCCCCATTTTCAGCTCCCAAATTTTGTCTAAAATTCTTCGACTTATACACGAGTATATACGGTAATTTAAAAAAAAAAATTAAAGTTGCAACAGCTGTTGCAAAAATATTATTTTCCATCATCAGTATTTGATAATACATTTGTGAAAAAAAAAAAAAAAAAAAAAAAAAAAGGGAACAGCTTTGGAATTCACCAGCCCTCTTGTATTTTAAATCAAAACATATTTGTTTTGTTTCTCATTTCCAAAATAATTTTCATCCATATTTACTTATTATAAACACGTTATTAAATTTTATTGACTAATTTATTTATATTTAATAATAAAAGTTAAAAAATGTTTTAATTTTACACACACATTTTTTTTTTTTTTTTTATAAAACACACATATTTATTTTTTTTATAAAACATATATAATTTTTATTATAAACACATACAAGTTTATTGTATTATTATAAACATGTTTTTAATTTTATTGACTAATTTTATTTATATTAATAATAAAAGTTAAAATGTTTTGATTTAAAAAACACGATGGCTGACTGTGGGCAAATCCCAAAGCTTAGTCAAAAAAAAAATTATGTACATAAAGAAGCAGTATAAATATTGAATTAAATTTCTAATGTGTAAATCTGTAGATCAGATGCCTTAAATGTCAGTTAACCCAACTTGCAACAAAAATAATTATTGCCGAAGGGATTTACCCCCTCACCCTGTGCTGTAACCTTTCAGAAATTTTGCTGTGAATTTCAGATTTTTTTTTCTCAAAATCATCCCTGATATAATAATACTTAAAGAAAAAAAAAAAGAGGTGAAAGCGATGTTTTTCTGAAAAGAACCAAAAGTTCCTCATATAAAGTTTTTCAGTTTCTGCTTATCAATTCCAGTATCTGAAGCAATATGCGAAGGCTGGGGTTCTGTGATAAGCAATATAATGCAGAAAAGAACCAGAGCAGATGATGGAAATGAACAAGAAATAGGCACAGCAGATATGCAAGCTTTTATTGAACTCAATAATCCTTCTATAGGATATAAATCTGTTAGAAAAATTTTAAAAAGCACATTAATAGATATGGCACAAGTTTTTACAACCACTTTAAAAATTTATCAACATCAACTTCATTTGTATCATGCATTAAATCCACAGTTGTGTCAAGAATTTTGGAAAATGATAAAACAATATTGCTTTTTTTTAAATAAAGCATTTTCCAAAGTTCCATTTTTATCTAATTTTCTGCCTAATGCTTTAAAATAAACCTCTTTGTGTGTCTCACGTTTTTTTTTTTTAATTTATTTATGTAAATGATGCAAACAGTTTGTATATATATACCTATGATGCCATAATTAATTAGCACTACAACAGCAGCAAGAATATATTTATATGATATATTGCATATTGCAGACTATTTTCGAAGACATTACTAGTGTTGCAGACACTTGAAAATAGTTCTGTCACTGGGCTACTCTGCATAGCTGCAAACTATTCATTTTTTGTGTTAACACTATTTAAGAATCATGATCCTGAGCTTATTTAATCGCAGAATTCTGTGATTAATTAACGTTAAGATTAGGCAAAGGTTTCTATTTGGAAGTTGTAAAAACTAAAAAGTGGAATAGTTGATAGCTTAAGCACTTAAAATTTTGATTCTGCTAAACAAAAAACAATGCTTTAAATTTTGAAAACAATGCATAAAATATAAATATGAAAATTAGAGTGATGGGAGGGGGGGGGGACGCTACGGGTGTTAGACCTGCAGAATATTAGGTCTCCGGTACTTTTTTCTTAGAAATTAAGCCCTGCTAGGGGGTGAACCAAGAATGCATCAAAATAAATGCAAAAGGTCATTTACAAAAATTTTAAAAACAAAAATGCTCCACGTGATATATGCGCTAAAATCTTAGATTTAGCTGATCAACTATACCATGCATTGGAGGGTTAAATTATTCAAATCACTGTCCTAAAACTCCCTTGCAATAATTACAAATTACAATAGCTTCAAAATAAAAACGATCTGTAAGACTTTGTTCATTCAAAGCTCATCCCAAGTAAAAGTCTGCCCTTTTTGTTAGATTATATATTTTTTAGCATCATTTTAAGCTCGCAAACATTTAAGAAGCGAAGCCATTTTATTTAAACTATTAATTCATAAAATATTTGAACGTGAATTACTTATAAATTATCGAAAAAAGAATGTTTGTTTACACGTACGCGTTTACAATGCAGTAACGCTATACGCTAGCGGAGAAATGAAAAATTCCCCCGTTTCACGCACACATCCTACATGAGTTGAGTCACGGCCTAACTCGATTTTCTCCTCGAGAGAATCGAGTTTGGCCGTGGTTGAGTGCAATTCCTTTACCGGTTATCCGCGCCAAGACTTTTTCGCCAAAAGCGTGAATCGAGGGAACTTTCCAAATTAGCATATCAGTGTAAACATTCGATTATTTAGTTTCTAATTTCATGACGAACACAAAATTTATAACGAGGCTAACGAAAAAGACAGGCTACCGCGGTGCATTCCACTTATCTTTTTTTACAGACCGCTAGTGTGACGTGTTGCTCTTTTCGTACACCTGCATTGGTGCATTCGAGCATCACGTGACAACGTCGGTCTGTAAAAAAATATACGCGAAAGGAACCGCGGTAGCCTTTCTGTTTCGTTAGCCTCGCATTTATAAATAATGACGTATTAGTAAAACCAGAAAGTAAATATCAAAATAAACGAAAAATAAATTTTTTTAACATAAATTTAATAGAAAATACATTACCTACATCATTCTTCTAAAGTGGACTGCTACAATCAGAATAATCATTCGATAACTGATTTTGTAATTTCGCACAAACCTTTAGATAAAATTACGTCATTTCAATCTTTTAAAGAGCACTACTATATCAGGGTAAACATTCGGTAATTCAAATTCTAATTTAACACAGACTATTAGATAAAATCATCGCTTTATTTCAGTTTTGAAGTGCTGAACTTGCATTTCTGCTTCCTCATAAAAACTTACCTGGTACTCTCGAAAAATGGTATCCATAGCCACGGACATTTTCCAACTTCTACCAGCAACTACAAACGTCAAAACAATTTCGAAAAACAAAATAGAATGATAAATTCAATTCTACCGCTCTAACTGCCACTGTAACCGCCAATACGTAATAATTCACATGACAATTAAAAACCAACCATTAACTCAACAGTTATGCAAATTTATTTCCCTTCCATATATGGTTCTATAATACGCGACTCTGCAACCAATAACGTGCAATAGAACGTTCTTCTACAACCAATCACGTTTTCTCTACTTTTCATCATCAATGATGTAATACAGACATGCTCAAACATTTCCCTTAACATCCACGCAAATACGGATTACAATAACAAATTTCAACACCAGTAACTAAATACAAGCTTAATAGCCGGGTTGCCATAAAAGAAAAAGCAGTCCCCAAAGTTTGGCGACTTTTTTCTTTTTTTTAAACGATTAATTTTTTTTTTTTAGCGTGAGTGTAAAGCATCTAAGCCGGAAATACACATATTAAAATAATTAAGAATCGTATATGAAAGTCGTCTCCCAACAGGTCTAACGCAGAAAGCCTTAAAATAATTAAGCACAAACTCTCAATAATAAAAATTAAATAAAAAATATTACATACACTTACGATGTTTTGTCGCACTAAACAAATGAACCTAGATCATAAGCCCCTCCTTTTATTTTAGATTTTTCTTTTCAATTTTTATTAATATATATAAGTGCTTCATCAGTTGCTTTATATTTTCACTAAAATGGAATACTGTTAATATAAAAAAAAAACTGTGATATCAACATGTTATAAGATTCATTTGTATTAGTAAATTAAAATATTTGTTAAAATTTGATAAAAAGAATTTCTAACATTTTTATTAAAACATTTATTTCGATAACAAATTGTTTGAAACTTAAATATTCAATTATCAAAATTCATTTTTTAATTTGATTAACATTTTTTTTTTAACGTTATACGTATAATTTTATTTTTATAGTATTTTACACATTGAATTTTATATTGTTAAATATGCTTTGCATTTTAGTTTTAGTAATAATAAACCAATAAGTTACTCCATAAAAAAGACACACACATCGTATGCGCTCAGATATTTTCGCACAATTCTTATTTTCTAAAAAAATATTAACGAATTGGAATGAAATTTTAAATATTATAAAGCGCTGTAAAAGAAAAATTTTAATCGGGAGATTTTTCATATATCGTATTTTAATGAGTATTTCATAATAACAATAGAAATAAATCTCTAATTGTTATTAATATCAAAATTTACTTTTATTAAAAATATTCCATTTATCATGAAAAATATAAAGCAACCAATAAACATTTTAAATTAAAAAAAAAATCTGAAATACAATATTTAAATAAGTATTTTATTTTAATAATAAATATTAATCTGGAATTGTTATTAATGTCAAAATTTACCATTTAGCATGAAAAATATATAGCAATTGACAAAACATTTTTAAATAAAAAAAACAGAAAAAAACACACTAAATTTTTCCTAGATATATTTGTGAATGTATAATAATCTGAAAATGTGTGAGTAAAAAGGTTTTATAACTTTCCCAAGTTTGAACTTTGCACGTTTACAAGAAAAAAGGCTCTGACAGACGGACAGACAGACACAGGAGTAATCTTATAATGGTTCCGTTTTTTACTTTTTAAGTACGGAACCCTAAAAAATGTATGAATTGCACAAGAAATTCAAAAATGGTAAAGAGCAAAATTTACTGTATTCGGCAAAAAGATTGAAACTGGATTCTTTTTACGGATGTCAAAAATTCGCTGCAAAACGGAAAAAAAATTTTTTGCTAAAAATCACAAAATGTTCCGAAAAAATTACTATATTCGGCTAAAAGAATTAAATTAGATTCCTTTCACGAATGTGGAAAATTCAGCACGAAACGCAAAAATCGCATAACAAATTCGGAAAAAATTGAAAATTGCAGAGAACAAAATTTACTATATTAGGCAAAATTTATTTAATCGGGCTAAAAGATTGATGGTGTTGGTATTGTTTATTACAGCCTATTATCTACGTGAGGGATATAGGCCGACCTCCATGGAGGGGTGTCTTTTTAAGTGAAATTAAACCGTATTTACGCAAGGTTAAAAAGATTCAAAGAAAACCACGGAAAACTTCGAAAGATGAGGCCGACGAGCGAGATGGAGTGGCTCTTCGAACCCAGCACCTCCCCGTCTACCAGCTTTGAGAACAGAACATCTCAGCCGCTGGTCGGGCGACTAAAATTTTGAAACCCGATTATTTTAACGAATGTCATAAAAAAACTGACACATACACCAAAAAAAAAAAAAAAAAAATAGAAGCTAAAAATTGCAGAGGACAAAATTTACTTTATTCGGTTAAAAGAATGAAACCAGGTTTCTTTTACGGATGTGGTAAAATCAGCACAAAGCGCGAAAAAACACTAAAAATAGCACGAAAAATTAAATGAAAAAATCTAATAAAAAAAATCCAAAAACTAGATTTGAGGTGCATAACTTCAGACATACAGGTACTTTTCTGTCAAACCTTGTTGTTCTGCACGCAGCGGTCTCTTGAGAAAACGCTGGAGGTGGACAGACAGATTAACATATGTCTTAGGCCCACAGAAAGGATCCGTGGGAATTCTGTATTTTTTTTCTTTTCTTTGTTGCCCTATTTTAGGTAGCTTTCATTACAAAAAGCTACCTATTGCAGCCGTTCGGAGAAAAGCAATTCCAAAAAAATTTAGTATATTTTCACCGCTCATGACCTCCAGACCCCCAAACTACCCTCCGTTCAAATGTTGATATATATATATATATATATATATATATATATATATATATATATATATATATATATATATATATATATATATATACACTGCTCAAAAAAAATTAGGGGAGCAAGCAAAGAAGTGAAGAGAACCGTGCGACTTAGCCATGCATGGGCCTAAAATGGAGAGTACACGTGTATCAGTGTTCAATACAGATAAAAAGACGCAAAAAAATTTGCACGGTAACTTTAATTTTTTAAAAAGATGGGAAGTACATGAAAAGATGGTTTAGGGCAACAATTTGGTTACAAAAAAGCGTTGTTCAGAAATGATGCAAGGTGTTTAATATGGCATGTGGTGGTCCCCTGAAACAGCTAAGACTGCTACACCTGTTTTCCATGGATACGATGAGGTTATCGATAAGAATTTGGGGAATACTGTTCCACTCCTCAAGAATTTCAATCTTCAAGTCCCGGAGAGTAAAAGGAGGCCTTGGTCTCGTTGCAATGCGTTGCCCGAGTGTGTCCCAAACATGCTCGATCGGATTCAGTCCAGGAGCACATGCTGGCCATTCCATATGATGCAATATTATTTCAGCTTCAAGCATGTTCTCCACATCACGACCTGTATACGGTCTGGAATTATCATGCATGAAAACAAAGGAATCACCAATAGCTGCAGCTTCAGGTACAACATGAGATCTCAGTATATCATCTGCATACATTTGGGCCGTCAAAATGCCATTCGAAATGATATGCAGGTCTGTACGTCCACCTATGCTGATTCCAGTCCATACCATCAACCCACCTAGCCTGTAATCTGATCTTTCACGAACGAATGTGGGATTATTTCGAGTACCCCTTTCCCTCCATACCAAAACACGTCGGGTGTCACACTTTAGGTTGAATCGGGACTCGTCTCTAAGCAGCACTTGACTCCAATCACGTTGCCTCTAATCTCGATGTTCAGCAGCCCATCTTCTTCAGGCTACACGGTGGCTTGAGGTCAACTAAATGCTGACCATTAGCCTGCGTACATAGAGGCTACTCTGATGAAGCCTGTTTTGGACTGTTTGGCTGGATAACCTTCATCCTTTTGCCAAGACTAACTGACTTTGCAGCTGAGTAGCATTGTCTGTTCTGTCTCGATGACCTGTAAACAGGATATATTGGTCATCAGATGCTGTGGTAGCACGTGGCCGACCTTGCCCTGGTCGACATCTAACATTCCCTGTTTGTTGGATTCGATTCCACAGCTTTGCAATGACACTTCTTCCGACTTCAACCGCCACCTACGTTATACACGGCCGGTGCATGACGTTTAAAACGCACATTGAATGGATCATTTCTACACGGTGATTGGTGCAAAAAGGGGAGTGCGCCGCTTTGTACCAATCGCCATGTAGAAATGATCCACTCCATGTGACGTTTTAAACGTCATGCACCGGCCGTATATAACGTAGCTCGCGCTTCAACAGCGTCCACTACACTTTGTTGTGTTTGCCTGAATTAAAATCTCCCTATAATACGTCAAGCCATGGAGTCCTATAAATCACGTTGTTCTGACATTTTCAAGGTCACCTTTTCTCAAAACAAAAGCTAAACAGTTGAATTTTATAACTGAGACAGTGAAAAGGACATTTCTGCGGAATCCCGATTTTTGCACTTATCCCCTTTTTCTGGTTTTTGACGTCATGAACTTTGATTTACATATGAAGTTTTCTTTTTTTGTTTTCTGCTACGCTTTAAATTGCGGATGTTTTATTTTACGTTACTTGCCGTTGTAAGTATTTGCGTAATTTCGTTAACATCTTGCGCTTCCATAATTGATTTGAGCATTGTATATCCATATATATATATATATATATCTGACATATATGCCACACTGTAACTTTCTTATTTATGAATCGATTTGGATGTGACTGAGTATGAGTATAGGACATACCAAGGTCTTGACCGAGTTCGTTGGCCAGCTTCATCCGCCATATTGTTTCAAAATGGCGGCCAGTTAAAATTTTTAAAATTTTTAAAAATTCAAAAAGATCTAGAAAAAATTATAAATTGAAAAAAAAATGTTTTTGTTTAGTGTTAGAACATGATACACGGATTCTGGAACATTTTTTGTTTTGGCTATATCTTAAAAAATGGCTCAGATATGGCAGTTTGAAATTCTAGGGTGGCTGCGATTTTGAAACAATCTTATATTTGTTATGCTGTAACCAAGGCAACACTAGATACCGGGCTTGCTCATTCACTCTCAAAACGTCACAAATGGTGGCTGACCGCGACCAGCGATTGGTCCACAGCAACGCGCCCATCGTTTTGTGCCAATCGCTGTATGTCTTTCCTCCTAGTCAGCCACCTTTTGTGACGTCATCATAATGAATGAGCAAGCCCGGTATGTAGTGTAGCCCTGCTGTAACTCTCGTATTTATGAACCGATATGAATGTGATTGATCATGTGTACAGAACATATCAAGGTCTTGACCGAGTTCGTTGACCAGCTTCATGCGCCATCTTGTTTCAAAATGACGGCAAGTTAATTAAATTTTTTTTAAAATTCAAAAATATGTATAAAAAATCCATGGAAGATCCATAAGACACAAGGAGTGCGTTCAGCAGACCTAACCAAAGTGACCAATGTGACCGGTTACTTACGGGGGTGGTAAGTAACCGGTTTCTAACCGGTCGACAGACCTACTGGACGAACTGGTGTTATTTAATAGCAGCGCCATCTGTATTACATCATATTAATTATAGTTGCTAATTCATTTGAGATAAATTTTCATGTAACCGATCACGTGACTCACCTAACCAAGATTTTTCTTTGGTTAGTTCGGTCCCTTACCGGTCACTTCAGTTACTTCCGCTGAACGACGTTGGTTGCGTATCGGTTAGCAGCACTGAACGCCTTGGTAACTAACCGACCTTACCGGTTACGTACCGGTGACATTGCTGGACGCGCTCAAGTATAGCCCGTTGTTCCTCACTATCAATAGATCCTATTTCTTCTGACATCAGAGTCACGTGCTTCAGGGAAACATTTCCGACATTCTACAGGGCTACACTAGATACCGAGCTTGCTAATTCATTATCATGACGTCCCAAATGGTGGCTGGCCGCGACGAAAGACATACAGCGATTGGCTTTGTACCAATCGCTGGTCATGTCTAGCCCCTATTTGTGACGTCATGAGAATGAATAAGCAAGCCTGGTATCTAGTGTTGCCCTGATTGTAGTCCTTAATTATGCAACGACTCATTTCGCAACGCAAGGTTGCATGCCATAGAGCAGTACCGGGCCATATTTTTGTGACGTTGAATCATGTGTTTGGTGAAACATTTCCGAAATCGTAACCTAGAACCGAAACCGAGAATAGGGTCCACAAAATATATTGAACATATGGACCCTATTCCTACTGACGTCAGAGTCACGTGCTTTGGGGAAACATTGCCGAAATTGTAGTCCTTAATTATGCAAAGACTCGTTTGTAACTCGAGCCTGCATGTCATAGAGTTGCAACGGACCAGATTTTCGTGATGTTGAGTCACGTGCTTTGGGGAAACATTTCGAAAATCGTAACTTCGAACCCAAACGGAGAATAGGGTCCATTACAAGAGAAAACAAGCTTTTATCTTCACTTTAGGAGATATATTATTTATTATATGCCCATTTGTAAAGAACAGAAATTAAATATATTCACATTTTGAGGATCAAACAGGAATAAATAAAAAAAAAATAAGTCATATCAAATAAACGCTAAAATATTTTTCAAAAGTATCAACAATAACTGTTTACGTCCACATTTATTATCAAAAAGAGAAATTCCGCCTTCCGAATGATATTTCGTCTGCCCGCGACCTACGTTATACACTATCGATTTATGACGTTTAAAACGTCACATCTTTACACGGTAATTGGCACAAACAGAAAGGTGTGACGCTTTGTACCAATCGCCGTTTTAAAAGTGATCCACTCCTTGTGATGTTGTAAATGTCATGAACCGGTCTTGTATAACGTAGGAGGTCACGCAAGGAGTGGATCATCTTTACACGGCAGTTGTTACAAAGCGTTGCGCCCATTGTTTTGTGTCAATCGCTATGTAAAGATTATCCACTCCGTGTGACGTTTCAAAAATCATGAACAAAAAACACCGACCGTGTATAACGTAGGTCGTGGTCTGCCTCACAGACTCAGAGGCAGGCGGGGAAAAGTATGGGATATTGCGCATATTCAAATGGACAATATTCAAGGCTAACGAAAAAGAAAGGCTACCGCGGTCCTTTACGCGTATCTTTTTTTACAGACCGCCGGAGTCACGTGATGCTCGAATGCAACCAATGCAGGTGTACGAAAAGAGCATCACGTCATTCTAGCGGTCTGTCAAAAAAGATAAGTGGAATGAACCGCGGTAGCCTGTCTTTTTCGTTAGCCTCGGACAATATTCATGTGACGTCACAGTGGGAATCACGTGGTGTAAAAGTTGCAGCTAATGAGTTTGTTTACCTGATTGCACCATTTGATACAGGTAAATGCATGTGTAAAATACTTCAGATTTATTTTTACGAATTATTTTCGATAAACACTTATACATATCCATAAATTTTTCATTTTATAAATGAAATGACAAATATGTATTAAATTGCATTAAAATACAGAAAAGAATTCATGTATGCCGCATACCTGTCCCTGAAAAGGTCTAAAACTCATTAAAAATAAAATATAAGCATAAATGTTCTAAAGTCTGCTCTCAGCCCACGTTTTGTAGCAATCTTAAAAATGCACGAAATTCGTCAAAGCGTGACCTACGTTATACCATTACTACACTAGATACCGGGCTTGCTCATTCATTATCATGTCGTCAAAAATGGTGGCTGTCCGCAACGAAAGACATACAGCGATTGGCCCAAAACGATGGGCGCGTCGCTTTGTACCAATCGCTGGTCGCGGCGAGCCACTATTTTGTGACGTCTGTGAGAATGAATGAGCAAGCCCGGTATCTAGTGTTGCTTTGGTTATACCGCGACCTATGTTATACACGGCCGGCGAGGCTAACGAAAAAGAAAGGCTACCGCGGTGTTTTCCGCAAATCATTTTTTACAGACCGTGGGAGTCACGTGATGCTCTAATGCACCAATGCGTACGGAAAAAAGAGCCACACGTCACTCTAGCGGTCTGTAAAAAAAGATAAGTGGGATGCACCGCGGTAGCCTGTCTTTTTCGTTAGCCTCGCACGGCCGGTGCATGACGTTTAAAACGTCACATGAAGTGGATCCTTTTTACACGGTGATTGGTGCAAAGCGCCGCACCCACCGTTTTGCACCAATAGCTGTGTAAAAATGATCTCTTCCATGTGACGTTTTAAACGTCATGCACCGGCCGTGTATAACGCAGTTCGCAGTTAGACACGGCCGGTGCATGACGTTTAAAACGTCACAAAAAGTGGATCATTTTTGCACGGCGATTGGTGCAAAACGGTGGGCGCCGCTTTGCACCAATCGCCGTGTAAAAATGATCCACTCCATGTGACGTTTTAAACGTCATGCACCGGCCATGTATAACGTAGGTCGCAATCAAAACCGCAGTTGAGTAACCTGCGCACTGGGGTTTGCCAGGGCTACACTACATACCGGGCTTGCTTATTCATTATGATGACGTCACAAAAGGTGGCTGACTAGGAGGAAAGACATACAGCGATTGGCACAAAACGATGGGCGCGTTGCTGTGGACCAATCGCTGGTCGCGGTCAGCCACCATTTGTGACGTTTTGAGAGTGAATGAGCAAGCCCGGTATCTAGTGTTGCCTTGGGTTTGCCCGCGACCTACGTTATACATGGCCAGTGCATGACGTTTATAACGTCACATGGAGTGGATCATTTTTATACGGTGATTGGTGCAAAACTGTGGGCGCGCCGCTTTGCACCAATCGCCGTGCAAAAATGATCCACTGCATGTGACGGTTTAAACGTCATGCACCGGCCGTGTATAACGTAGGTCGCGGTTTGCCGCAGGTAATGGAGACCTTTCTAGGCTCCCCGCTTATGGCATTGAGTCCCTAACCTAGAAGAGTTGAAGCGATGTAGAACTAAAAGGTCTAAAACTAAAAGGTTGAGGCAATTTAGAGAAAAGTGAGGAGTTCAAGGGCCTCTCTGCTCCCGCCACACAGTATAAGATTTCGCAAATCTATCTGAAAAAAAAAGCGAACTTCAGTTTTAGACATTTTAAATTACATCTAACACATTGAATTTATTGTTTATTGAGAACATACATCTGACTTGTGTGCTTGACATCAAGTGCCCGCTTATAAGTCATCGTCAATATACAGGGACGAGATAGCCACAAGGAAATTTAAACACGAGAGAGTTACATCCGAAACTCCACAAAGTGTGTGCAATGGAGCTGGCGGGAGTCGAACCCGCCGACCTGACTCCTACGCTCTCAAGCGATTAGCGGAATGGTGTCTTAACCACTCGGCCACGGAGGCCCCCACCCATTGAAGAGAAAAGAGATAAAGTGAAAGCAGTTTAACACCACAACAATACCATCAAAAGTCGACGCAAAACCATGTTTTCTTTAAGCTTTTTTAGAGCGACGATGTTATTGCGAGGGACATTTTATGTCTAAAAATATACTTATTTTGTAAATATTGTTTTATAATAGTATGGAATCTTTAAAACAAGGTATATACTTTGTATTTTACAATTACGATAGTTATTTGAAAGAGTTAGTTTTTAAAAAATAAACTTGTAATTGTTAATATGTAAATTATTTGAAAATTTAATAGCCTATAATAAATTAAAAAAAGCTGCCAAAAATTTTGTACACGCTGGTACATTGTAACTTTTTTTTCTAATCATATATGCATATAGATATAAAATAAATCAATTTCAGCTGCAACTATTTGCAACTTTTCAATATAAGTATTTTTTTACAGGTACAGAAGTGTTAATTTCGAAAATAGAATTCTACGAGATATTTATAAATGATGTTACTAGACATGAATCATTTCCTGTGAATTCTAAAAATATCCTGATAGATTATGTATAAACAAATATAATCTTCAACATTGCTCATCTGTTATGTTAGACTAGATTAAGCAGCTGATCAATTCGTTAATAATTGACATTAATCGAAGATGGAGAAACTCTTGTCGCATAAAGAATTTTTTTAAAAAGAAAAATAAGAGATGGCTAGATTCGAATATAACAATAAGTAATCTCTACTTAACAGGCAGAAGTAATAATGATAACGCGAAAAATGTAGGACTCCCAAAAAATTTTTTTTGTTCAAGTAGACCGAAATCGAAAAGAAAAAAGGTTCAATCGTTATTCTCAGAACACTTTTAAATACCAATCCAAAGTGTGCAATATTCTATCTTCAAGTAAAGCAACCTAAAAATACTATGTCTGCAACGTAACATCCAAAGTTATGAATAACTTGAAATTCATTGGAACATATAAGAGTAATGCTCACACATTTTCTCGGAACTTATCAACACTACATGCACAGATAAAATTTATGGAATGCCTTTTACATATTGGTTATAGATTGGATGTAAAGAAACGGCATTGCCAAAAACCTGAAGAAAAACGAAGTATCGCAGAAAGAAAAAAAATAATTGAAAGATTTCGATCTGAAACATGATTATTATTAGATACTCCAAAATAAGGAGGAGGCAATAATAATGATGGAATTAGCGCAAGAAGATTTTTTTTTAAATGTCTATCAAACTCTCATTGAACGATTTTACATAATTATACGAACATTAAAATGTGGATCGAGATAAACATATCTGCCTTTAAGCTTTACTGTGACGAAACTGCAAACATGTATATGTCTTTATACAATTGGTATCCAATGCCTGTAACACTACATAAGATACTTATACATGGTCCTCAAATATTACAAATATTTTTACTACCAATCGGTCAGATGTCAGAAGAAGCACTAGAGTCTCGTCACAAAAAGTTTAGGAAATTTCGATTGGAAAACTCTAAGAAAGTTATCGAGTAAAGAGTAATGAAAATATCATGCACAGTCTTCTAATTAGTTCATATCCGCTAATCACGGCATTGAAACCACTAGAAAATTACAGAGCAGCTGAAATTCACCCTGAAGTTCTAAAACTTTTACAGTCACCGAATATAGAAATAATAAAAGAAGAGCAAACAACAAAAAACGACAGTAATTCACTTTATGATGGCTCCTGACAGAGATGGCAGTATCTTAATTAGTATTTACTAATACAAAAAAAAAGACTTCTTGCTCTAAATAAATATGCATTATATTTTTTTAAAAATCTGCACCAAATAAAATAACACTGCGTAAAGGTCAAGATATGAAAATGACAAAATCTCCTTCTATTATGATTATGATGATGTAATAATAATGACGTAACATGTACAATGTAACGAGTAAAGATATTTTCGCTTGCGCTCACTTGCTTGCTTGAATCTTGACGGCGTGGTCTTGTGTGACAGAAGAGAAGGGCATGTATTGCAGGATATTGGACTGTGTCTCATATTAATGTGATATGCAGCTTATATCGTTAATTAGCCACATATTTTATGCCAAAGTTGCTTGTTGTTTGTTGTTATGTCGACCATATGTTGTGCGTGGATGAGTGGGCAGGCTGTGAGATAGTATTTGGAAGTTCCCGGAGACACACACTCACACTAAGGTGAGTCTATCTGTTTGAATAGGTGTAGATATGCCGGGAATGCTCAGTGGCCTGTGTAAATTTGCGATTGTAGTTTGCAACTTACCAGTCTGTGTTTGCCTACAGCTGAGAAGTATTTATGTATCAGCCTGCTTGTGTCGCCGTAGTTCAACTCGAACTGCCATTATTTGGTTGTTAGTAAGTTGTTTCAGGATTTTCTTTAGATATGATATGGGTTTTTTTATGTAATGAGAGATTCCTTGATGTGGATTTAGTGCTCTGTGTTTGGCCAGTGAGTGTATCATCATTTTCTTGGATACCTACTTGGGCTTTGACCCAGTTGATTGTAAATTTGTCGTTTGAGCTTTTAAATATTTATTGAATGGTTTATATTGTTTTTTCAAAATTGAAAGATTTGCTTAGGGCGTGTATAGCTGACGTGCAGTCCGAGCGAATACTGTAAACTTGCCTTGTCGTGTTTCCCCTATGTGCTGCTTTTAGTATGGGCAGTAGTTCAGTTTGGAATGTGTTTTTGCACTTCCTTAGTGGCACTGATCATGTCTTGAACTTTTTGCTCTTTTTTGTATGTTACATAAGCCAATCCCGATTCCAATTCTGATCCAACTGTGTATATGACTATGTTTTTGACACTGTATCCTATCCTGGGTTCTAATGTTTCTGCTGGGTGTTTTTGCCAAATGTTGATCTTTTTGAGAGAGTGGATTGTTGTGCCGTGTAAGGTAAAGCTAGGAGAGTCTGCGCACAATTCAAAAGAATAGCAATAAAAAATCTAAATAATTTTTTGCTAAACTATTCATGAATAAGTTTTACTTCATTTGTTTTTTATGCATTTCAATTGCTATTTTGTTGTTATGTTGCAATTTAATAGAACAGTTGTAATAAAACAAAGAAAGTTATTTTGCGCAATCTGTCCTTACAGGGTTGGTGTGATTGCGCACATGGGTAGGAGAGATTGTTACTTATAATAACTACAATTAAATTGTTAACAATAATAATTACACTTAAATGACATTGCTGTAAAGTTTTTGTGAACAAATTTTATTGTATTGGGAGTGAATATTTCAACCTAATGCTTAAAGAATCAGAAAAAGGAAATAATTTTAAAAACGATTAAAAAATTTTAATTAAAGAAAAAAAATTAAAGAATCAGAAAAAGCAAGTCCAATTAAGATTACAAAATAAAATTATGTAACTTGATAACACGTTTAACTTAAAATTAGTCTATTTTCATTATCCATTTTTTAATGCAAATTTACCAATCAGCTGCGTAATCTCTCCTAGCATTTAAACTAATGGGAACAATGCGCCATTTCTCCTAAGCAGCAGATGCGCAAACTCTCCAATTTCGGTAGGAGAGATTGAGCGGCCTTTTATTTAAACATGGCTGCTACTAAAACGAACCGTTGATGTTCACATTGTTAGTCTAGATTAGTAGCTTATGAGAAATCGTTTAAGTTTAAAATATTTTGTACTATTGACATTGTATAGAAATTCTGATGAATAGCTATGAAAATTCAAGTACTTACTTTGTGAAAACAAAACAAAATAGCAATACTTTATCTTAGACGCTCAAAGCAATCAACGTGCTTTTTCAAGTAGACACTCCACTACTGTTGTTGTACAACTACCTGGAGTCGCTGCGCCCTCACTCTACTCCTTCCCCCCGAACCTCTATGTGCGCAATCTTCTCCGACTGCGCCATCTCTCCTGGCTTTACCTTATGCTTACTATTCAGCGCAGTCTAGACACTGTGCCGATTGTTTCTTGCTGGTAGATGTTTGCGATCCTGTAAATGAATGATAAATGTTTCACACTCTATATTTTACGTAAAGCATATTTTAGTGAACTTCAGAAGTTCCTATCAATTTCATTGTGTTTGTAATAGTGTAAAGTACTTAAAACACACCGCAAAAGATTTTCACCCATAGTTCATATTGTAATGAAATTCTTTTGAGTGGCCCTGTAACTGAACTATAAATGCTACATACTTTATTTTTAATAGCGAACATGTTATGGTAAATATAGATAACATATATGAATTCATGGAAATCCGTATATATTTTCGAGTGTTGGAGCATGGACCGATGAGAGACGGCAGACAGACAGCAGATGGCAGGAAGATAGCAGGCGGCAGACAAGCAAACCGAAATCATACACACTTTTCAACTATGTTGGAAAGTTTTAAAAAGTAACGTTATATACAGGGTGCGTACAGTTCTACCAAAATTTTAGTAGAATATTTTGTTTTACGTAATTGCCAAAAAGTATTACAAATTGTCTGATTTAGGGCTGGATTATTTATCAGTATATCGGTCAAAAATTAATATTTTTAACTATTACAATAACGATATCTAATTTCTGATTCTGACCATATATCCCAATAACGATATCTAAGCTCTGACTCTATCGATATATCCCAATAACATTTTTTTCCAGCAGCGCGACTTCGAAACCCGAGAAAAAGTGCCGAATATTCCGTACCAATATCGTAATTTTCCTTTCTTTCCATGCATTTATTCGCTGCCCTCATCATTCAAACCGGAATATCCCTCTCTAATGATTATATCTCTTTCGTTAATATCCCAATATATCCCAATACATTCTGTACTTTAATTTTTATTCCCACAAATCCATATTCCACCGTTCTTTCGTTACTATAATCGTCTATGTTTTGATTACGCCGCTGCTATTGGTCTTGACATATTGCAATATATCAACAGTTTGATATATCATGATCAATAAAGAAACTCTAAAATAAGCGCTAGTTATGGTGGAGTCTATAGTATTACTACAGCTTAGCACCTAGGACGCTCGGTTCAGGAGCAACGAATCAGAGTGCGATATTGATAAAATTTCGTCTTTCGTCACGTTGGTAAAGCCGAGGCTAACGAAACAGACAGGCTACCGCGGTGCATTCCACTTATCTTTTTTTACAGACCGCGAGAGTGACGTAATGCTCTTTTCGTAAACCTGCATTGGTGCATTAGAGCATCACGTGATTCCCGCGGTCTGTAAAAACGATACGCGCAAAGCACCGCGGT
This sequence comes from Maratus michaelseni, assembly GCA_963931845.1. Taxonomy (NCBI): domain Eukaryota; kingdom Metazoa; phylum Arthropoda; class Arachnida; order Araneae; family Salticidae; genus Maratus; species Maratus michaelseni. The sequence goes on along the minus strand of OZ007599.1, from coordinate 69,394,867 downwards.
AGCCTTTCTTTTTCGTTAGCCTCGGGTAAAGTGAAGCCTCACCGCTCGTTCACTGTGATTGGTTACTTTTGAACGGAGTTTCCTTGCTATTAACTTCTAGTATTGCCTACGCTTAATATCAGCCAATGCCCATTCATATTATCTTCTCCGCCCTATTATCGCTAGAGAGAGAGTGAATCCGAGTGAATTTAATATATCCTGTCTTGAAATTTTAGCTTAAAATGAATATTTATGAAAATACTAAATTTTAATTAGTACAAAAGTATTTCCAAATAGGATTTGAATATTTAAATTTCAAAAAAAGATTTCAATGTTGTATTCATGTAGTAAATAGATAGGAAGGTATAATACAGTGAATTTTTAAAATTGTCCTTTTTTATTAAAAATGCACTAATACCTTTGAGAACTATTAAAAAACAACATTTCTACTGCATCTGTCATCCATTGAAACCTATTTAATTACAAGTATATTAGCATGACGTATGTGACATTAAACTAATTTAAGTTTTTGCTTTTGCTTTTCACTTATTTTAATCATATTAAAATCAGCAACGTCTTAAATTCAAAAACCTCTTATTTTAATTTCTTTTTTATAATATTCTTAATTATAAACGAAGAAATTAAATAGTTAGAATAGTGCGTAAATTATGAAGAATAGGGACCATACTATTTAAAGATTATTAAAGCATAAAGACAAATAGATAGCGAACAATGGTTCCTTTTCCTAAAATATTTCTATTATGTATAAAAATGAAACTATTACATTTAAAGGATGCAGTGTGAGAAAGTAGGTATAAAGCATTGATTTGCTGCTTTCTACACCTGTTTGTACTTAAATTACTGCTACCATACCATTTATCTTTCGAAATTAACAAATTTTCTATTCGCACACACTTTAAGGTAGTTAACACGATATATCACCAATACTAATATTAATTCGTTGATACACTGCGATATTAAATTTCTGATATCGTCTAGCCCTAGTTCGATTATATAGGATGTTTATGAATTCTGAGATTTAAATATTAAATAGAAAATTTCCAATCTGAAATAATGGTACGAGATTTCGTTGAAACTTCAAGGCGTGTATACGCACCTTGGTAATATGGCATAACTGAATAAAGACTGGCATTGACTAGCTATTAAACAAATTTAGATATCCTAAAACATATTTTTCAATGTAATACTATGGTATTACATTAATAAAATTTCTCATTAATATTTAGATAAGTAAAATATTCATTTTAGCTTTTCAATATACATATTAAAAAGTTTTAAATGTAAAAACTTTTCATAGACTCGAAGTGGGAACTCCCAGATTAAAAATTTTATAAATGAAAAAATAGCTCATAAATAATATTAAACAAAACATCAGATAATATTTTATTGACTGTAGTTTTTATTTGTTAATGTTTACACCACAAATATACATAAACTTTTGATTTTTTCCAGAAGTTTTGGACAATTTGGCAAAGAGGTTTTAAACGTGACAGTAAAAACTGTGAAGCGTCAAAAACTTGTCAACTGCGATTAAAATATTTTAAAAATAATAAAACATAATTTTAATAATTGATAAAATATTTCAATAATATTTATAATAATTAATTAATCACCAGTAAATATATTGGTTGGTTGGTTGTATTGGGTTTAATGGCACAAGGTCCCTATGGGGACAAGCTGCGCCAAATAAAAGAATATTAAAGAAAACACACAAAATTTAATGCGAACAAAGGCAAAAAATAAAGCTTAATGAGAGAAATAGCTGGATGGGGTTACCCATCCAGATATAGTCAAACAGTGTATAAACCAAAGATGAAGAAATCTTAAAAAAGTAAGGTATGAAATATCATCTGGATGGGGTTACCCCATCCAGGTGTCAAGTTAAATAAATATAAACTAACATTGTTATATATACAACATGAAGGGTATATAAAAACTAGATCTCAAAATAAAAGCCAGAATGTTTTAGAAATTGAAAGAGTGCCGCATGAGGTGTTTCCCCAATGAGGTTTGTCAAGATTGGTGATGATGAATTAAAATAAATTCTGTACAAGTGCCGGAGGCCCGGACAGTCTGTTAAAACATGATAAATGGTCAGGTGATCAAAATGACAATGTGGACACATGGGTGTGTCCTCCCGAAGTAAAAGATGTTTATGCGTGATCCTTGAATGTCCAATTCTCAGACGAGTCAAAAGAACATCTGTTTTTCTTGGATAAATCGGAGGCCAGGTAATGATTAAAGGTTTGATTTGGTGCAGCTTATTATTGTATTCTAAATCCCAACTTTCTTGCCATTTATTATGAATAAAATGTTTTATAAGTAGTTTAACGTCTGAGAATGGAATTTTATGTCGTAACGGATTTAGAGCGTGTTTTGCCGCCTCATCTGCTTTTTCATTTCCAGGTATACCCATGTGTCCAGGTACCCAACAAAATAAAATATTATATCCACGTCTAGTCAATTTATTATAAAAATCAAGGATGACTGAGACATAAGGATGTTTTTTAAAAGATTTCATTGCGTCAATAGAACTATTTGAGTCAGTATATATGATGAAGGATGTGTTATGATGATGAGATATGTGCAACATGGCTCTCTCTATTGCAATCAACTCAGCCGTAAAGATAGAAATCGAAGCATGAAGCCGATAACTCAAACTACTGTTATCGATAAAAACACCGCAACCAACAATATCCCCACTCTTGGAACCATCTGTATAAACATCAGTGTAGTTTTTAAATTTTGCACGATGTGCAGCAAATAATTGTTGGAAAACAGCAGGGGCCAAGTTGTTTTTGTTATAACCTTTGAAAGGATGGAGTGTTGTAATCTTAGGAGGACTCCAAGGAGGGAACACATGTGAGGGACATGGACTCACCTCAATATTAATCAAAGGGCCATTATTAATAATGTTTCTGATTCTGACTCCAAAAGATGGGATGCAAGATGGTCGATGCTGATAAAGAATATCATTGTCGGTATTTAAAATATATGTGTGAAGAGGATGGCCAGGATGAGAAAGGACACGGTAATACAATTCTAATGAAAGTTTCTCACGAGTCTGGTGTAATGCTGGTTCATTACAGTCAACATAAAGACTTAAAATAGGAGATGTACGAAATGCACCAGAGCAGACACGCAGTGCGCTATGGTGCACAGTGTCAAGTTTTTTAAGAACGGATTTACTAGCAGAACCATAGACCTGGCAGGCATAGTCGATTTTAGTTCGGATCACAGCTCTATAGATTTTAAGGAGAGCAGTGCGATCAGCTCCCCAAGAGGTATTTGAAAGTACTTTAAGTAGGTTAAGGGATTTTTCGCATTTTGTCCGTAGCTGTAAAACATGTGGTGAGAATGTAAGTCTATTGTCAAAATATACGCCAAGATATCGAGCTTTGTCCACAACTGGAATTTGAGATGAACTGATAAAAATTTCAGGATCTGGATGCAGACCCCTACGTCTACAGAAATGCACACAAGAAGTTTTGTCATGAGAAATTAAAAAACCATTTTTGTTAGTCCAGCTAAGAATATTCTTGATTGCAATTTGCAGTTGTCTCTCAATAAAACGCATATCCTGTCCCATACACATAATATGGAAGTCATCAACATAGAGATCTCCCTTCACAGAAGGAGGAAGTTGTTTCAGGATGTCATTTATTTTAATAGCAAAGAGGGTGACACTCAAGACACTGCCCTGAGGTACACCCTCTTCTTGTACATAAAAACCAGACAGAGTTCCCCCAATTCGAACTTGAAAAAGTCGAATGGCAAGAAAGTTTTTAATAAAAATTGGAAGATTCCCACGAAAGTCCAGATTAAAAAGATCGCGAAGAATACCATACCTCCAAGTCTTATCATATGCTTTCATCATGTCGAAAAACACTGAGACCAGATGGTTGCGTTTTAAAATAGCTGTGCGTATGTGAGTTTCTAAAAAAATGAGGTTATCAATAGTAGACCTACCACGTCTGAATCCGCTTTGAAAAGCTGCAAGGCATCTATTAGATTCCAAAACATGCACCAGGCGACAATTGACCATTTTTTCCAAAAGCTTGCAAAGGCTGCTAGAGAGTGCGATAGGTCTGTAATTATTTGGGTCACTGGAATCCTTTCCCGTAAATATATTGGAGAAGCATAGATTTTCTTTAAATACAGTTAAATCAGCGGCGTGTTTGGAAATCGGCATGTCTTATTCAAGTAATAGCAGCGATTTGTAATGTTGCTGGTCAGTTTCATGTAGTTCATGTAGTTTCCAAGTAGTTTCCAATCTTTTACGAAGATTGTGAATGTAGTGATGATGAACATTGTCGAAGTTATGACACATTATATTTTGGGTAAAATCACATATATTTTTCTTTTCATATACATTTTGTATTATAGGTTACTTAAGAAACTACATTAAATTTGAAATTCTTATACGAACTACGAACGCTTTTGTGGATGAGTATTTAAGAGACACCTCATATGATTTTATGTGTACGAGCTTCATAGTCCTGTATCCTAAAAATTAGAGAATATTCTTGGAGAAAGACTACATAACCCAGTTGTAGCAAACGGACATACCAAAGGGCCAGTTGCCAACACTATTTCCAAATATTAATATTCGCCATATAAATCCTGCTATTAAATAATAAAGATTACTATTTGGAAATAGTGGTTATAAAAACCTAAAACACAATCATACCTGCGAAATATAGAACCGGGAATAAATCAGAAATATTGCTTTAATTTCTATAATTGGATGCGAATAAAAAAATGACTGAATGGCCAAATAACATGAAGAAAATTATCTTGTCGCAAAAAAAAATCATCTGTCGATCCAGAGACAGATTACAGCTGAGAAAAACTTTCCGAATGTTATTTTTAGCGTTATTTAAGATGTAAATTTTGAGTTTAAATAAGGTCGCGATTACCATTAAAAAATTGTGCTGTTAGTTTGCCCCTGTTAATTAGGCACTTGAGGTCTCGAGTCTACGGATATTTCCACGGAATTAAAGAAAGGGAATTAATAGTTTGGAAGAAGGGGAACTTAAAAATCGCCTGTTTGTAAGGGTATGTTTACAAGCACACTCCCGTCAACCGATCTACTACGCCTTTAGCGATCATTGCAGGAATCATCATGGTGACATAGACCAATCATATCATAGACCTGTTAAATAATCCGATCGCCCAAACTTATATGTGTACAGTTAGTAGGAGTCACAGAAACGAACGGGTATTTCTTGCTTTCCCATACTAATTTATCTTCCAGCTTGCCCTTTCCTTATTGTGTATTCCATAATGGATACAAGAAGGATTCTCTAATCGGGAAGAAAGATTCTCTAACCAGGAAGCATCAGACTTCCACAGATTTTTCCAGTTAATAAAAAGTAAGAGATTATAAGTAAGAGAAGTAAAGTAAGAGAGTAAAGTAAGAGAAATAAAAAATATTCGATTTCTGCTCTGTGTCCGGAACGAAAAAGGGTGAAAGATGCTTCTACTCTCGTGCAAATAGTATTGAAGTCTAAATAAGAATGATCTCCGAAACACATAACTCCTGCAAAAGGATAACATTTTCAACTGCTTCCTGCTTCTGGATGATGTCAAAACACGATAACAAGCAGTGTTCCAAGTCCACTACTTAAAAATAAATGAGATTGCTTGATTGCTACCACGGTTTTGAAATAGTATCGCCTTTTTTAACGACAGATTAAATAAGACGAATTATGGCATTTCAAAAAAGTAGTAGCAATCAAGCAATATAAAGTTAATAAAAGCAGCGGACTGGCAACACTGGCTGCAAAGTATTTAACTTTTCATTAAATTGGTTCGAGATTTTAATGTGTTAATTCGAAATATGAGTGAGTGGCTTGTTAGCCAATTTAACTATAAAACTGGCATCTGGCTGTGGGATTGCTAAGTAAATCAGGTGTATATTTTAGACTTCCCTCAACCAAGATTTAATGCCAAAAAAAGTGAATTTTTATTATAAACTATTTAATATCAAAAATATATTAAGTAATACTAAAATAAACATAATACAATAAAACGTCCAAATCGGAACGCGGATAAAGCGGAAACTTGTGCAATCGGAACTATAATTGAATGGTCCCGGCCAAGAAATCTGAAATATAATGTTATTTTTTTGCATAAAGCGGAATCTTTCTAACGCGGAAATGGAAAGCAATTATTAAAAGAACTCACCAAAAAACACGGGCATTATGCGGTATTGTAATATAATATAAAATCAGAAATAATAAATTTTCTATCCAAATCTTCTATTCTCAAGTTTCTTATCTAAATTAATATAAGAATGAATTCTCGATCATAAGAAAACAGCACTTGAGGGTAGCCAGCCAGAAAATAAATTTTGCAGCTAATTTGGAAGCAAGTGTTATCACACAATTGGACCCAACGCATTTCTTTTACCTTCGACCTTGAAATGTGCCTCTCTACAATAAAATCAACGGGACTTGTAGCTGTGTCTGGCTGTTGCAGGGTGCTTGCCTACAATATAGTTTTGCATCGTGTTTTTACGTTGTTTTTGTTTACAAACCGCTAATGTGACTGTGGACTAAGTTTGCACGCCAATTTCGGAATACTCGCACACCCACCGCAAAAATTAATACTTTCATTCTGTAAAGGACTCAATTCTAAATAAAAGTGGAAACAAACATCTTTGTTAATTTTTTGGAAAAGATTTGTAATCTTCTAACATTGCTGTACAGTGTTGTCAGTCCAATATACTTTTTTTTAATACAGGTTACTTTACTGCTACCCTTTTTTTGAAATAGTATAATTCGCCTTATTTTCATCTTACTTTATCTCTCATTATATAAAGCGATCATTACTACTTCAAAAAAGTGGTGGCAATCAAGCCATCTGAATAGAAACATATATATTGGACTGGCAACACTGTTGTAGCATAATGTAATATAACGACACTAAAGTGATGGTAAGTGAATATGCAAGATTTTACGAAGTTTATGATTGCAGAAATATCATCAATGAGAATCTCCACTCTTACATGAAATCTCCAACTATAATAAAGAAAGAAGTTTGTGCGTTTCTCGGTTGTGTTCTGAAGAGACCGCTGCACGCAGAGCTCCAAAATTTGGCGGGAAGGTACCTCTATGCATGTAGTTTTGCACCTCGAAGCCCGATTTTGGAATTTTTGAATAGATTTTTTTAAACTTAATTTTTTATGCGACTTTTAGTGTTCTTTCACGTTTTGCTGCGATTTTTCCACATTAGTAACCGGAATCCGGATCCAATTTTTTAGCCCAATATAGTAACTTTGTCCTCTTTTCAATAAAGTTTATTCGAAACTCGTAAAGCAATTTTTGAATTTTTGGCGATTATTTTTTCCTTCGACATTAAGACATTTTGCCCAGAATGCTTCATTGGTTCGGTGGTTGCTTCCATTTCGGTCTCAGCTACGCTCAGAATCGTCATTTTTTTCTTTTTAGCTTGGAGAGAGTTGACAATTCTTTACAGATGATGGTCATGATTTTAAAAAGGGAAGGTCGGATTATTAATTAATCCAATTTTTTATTAGATTTTTTTAAAATTTCATTTTTAATACGTTTTTAACATTTTTTTTCGTGTTTTGCAGCGCTTTTGTTTCAAATGACGTCACAAATCGCCCACTAGCAGGGCTATACGAGATACCGGGCTTGCTCATTCATTATCATGACGTCACAAATGGTGGCTGGCCGCGACGAAAGACATACAGCGATTGGCACAAAACGACGGGGCGTCACTTTGTACCAATCGCTGGTCGCGGCTAGGGCTCCTATAATACAGGCTGAATCATCAAGCATTTTGATGCCCACTTACCGTTTGTTGCCCATTGTTGCCTATGAGGTGAGAAATGTTTAAAGGATTATTGAGTTACAAAATCGATTAAAATGGACGGTTGTTTCGCATAAAATTGTTCTAATCTGTCAAGGAGTGGATTTAGAATGTTTAAAATCCATATAAATGAAGAAAGGTGGAATAAATTTGTCTATAAATGCTACAAGAATAGATCAGGATTGAAGAATTTCGCCAAATGCCACGCCAAACAGATCACTTGTATACAATACACCAGTTCTTCGATTCCGATGTGGTATATTGCTGGACGGGTGAGAAAAGCCTAATTGTTAAAGACAGAGAAAAAATCTTATTCACCCCTCATATCTAGAAACTCCACCTTATTTATTTTTTGGATGGGTGGAAGGGGGGGGGGGGGCGGGTAGACAGTTAAATTTATTTACTGTTGTTAAAAAGTGTAGAAAAGGGATTTTCTTTAATCGAAATTTAAACATTTTACACTTTACAATTTGAATTTTGCGCGCGCGGGGGGGGGGGGGGGGGAGGAAAAAGTAACAAACCACATAAGAAAAAAAAAGAGATTTTTAATTTCATCAGCTGCAAAAAGGAGGAGGTGTGTGGGGTGGGGGGTGGGGTGGGGGGGGAGGTCCAAAGGTAAAAAACTGAAAGTTGAGAGTAGGGTTGGGGGGGTGGAGCGTGATTGAAATGATTACATATTTCTTGTTTGAAAAAAGTAACAAACACATAAGGAAAAAAAATTAGAGATTTTTAATTTCATCAGCTTCAGAAAGGAGGGGGGGTGACAGATTTATTATTATTTTTCGGGGGGGAAGGGGAAACTTTGACGATTCATTATTTATTTACTGATATTGTAAAATTATAAATAGGGCAGAAATTTTTTAAAATTAAAGAGTTTTGAAAAAACACAATGCAAACACACTGATAAAAATTTATCTGTTACTATAATAGGTGCAAATACTAAAAACACAGTTTTAAAGTATTAAAACAATTTATGATGTAAAATCAGATGTCAAAATACCTAAGCGCTTTAGGCTAAACATTAGCCATCATCAGAGGATAAAAAAAACAGTCGAAAAACTATGCCTTGTTTTTATATCGTAACAAATAAATTTTTATCAATGTGTTTGCTTTGTGTTTTTTCAAGTTTAAGAAGGTGAATTTGACGTTTTTACTACATGGAATTTTCTATATATTTTTAATTGAAAGAGTTTTGTTTAATGTGGTTTTCAAATTGCTTGCTCAAGAGCGCAAAACTTTTTGACATATTTTCTGACTCATTTTTAAACGAAAAGGAATAAAATTGGCAGAACTGACTAATGAAGCGATTTTGAATCGAATAGCGTTTTCTAGTTTTTGACAAATAAATTACTTATCGAGTAACAAGTGATCATTGTCACGTGACGACAAGCTTCTCCCTTTCTCGCTCTGCCGCGTCGGGAATTCGATTCAAACCGTCCACTTTGATAGTATTTTCTGAAAGATCTTAAGAAGACCTGCTAATTTTATGTGTTTTTGATCAAAAAGGAATTCAGAAATATGTCAAAAAGTAGTTTCTTTGGATTTGAGAACAGAGGGGAGGATGCGAGATCGGTAATTTCGAAAAGAGGGAATTTAAATAATTGGTTATTTATTGTTACAATAAAGTAATAAATGAGTAGACAAAAAAAAAGTTTTACAAATTTTAAACTTTTACGTACTGTTTTGGTTGAAATTTTTGGATTGCAGGTATGTGGGGAGGGGGGGGGGGGAGATTGAGATAACATAAAAAGAAAACATAAATTATTCGAAACGCGGAAGGTTCTTATTCTTCATCATTATTTTTTTTTAATAAGGATTATTTTACATGCGATTAAATTGTAAAAACTGAATATCTAACGTACGAAATTTATTCCCTAGAATATCAGCATTTTAAGACTCTTTTATTAATAACAAATTATATCACAACTTAACTTCATACTGAAAGTAATCCTCTTTAATACAAAGCTATGCGTTGCTGACGACTGGGATTTTCGCTAATCGTTGCCACAGATTAATCTCGGAAAATGAAACATTTGAAGTTACGGAAAAATAAATTGCTCGAAAAGTATTTGTCAGAAAATTGTTAGACAAACTGCGTTAAAAAGGTAAAAAATTGTATTTTTCTTGATATAAATTTCAAATCCACTGATTATGTCATTTTTCAAATATTAAATTTCAAAGATTACCAAATTTTACAATGAAGTACCACAGCGAAAAATTCACGCGTAAAAAAATAATGATAAGAGCAATGTGTTAGCACGGAGTCACAAAGTATAGTAGCCTTATTATTCTGTTAAAATATAAAAGTGAATTATGATGTCACGAGCGCGTGATTTTTATTTAATTCTCAACAAATACTAGATGCGCCATTTCTTTTTAGTTGTGAATAATATAGGTTAATTCACGTTATTAAAAAATGTAGCTATAAAACATATAAATCAATGGAAAACGGCAAGTAACAAATTGTAAACGTAATAGTAAACCGTATTAAAGAAAACATAACTTAGTGAAATAAGTACCCGTTTTTATGTTATTTTAGGATATTCCAGGTAAAGGTACAGATTACTTTAAAACACAACGTTAAATTCACCGATATATTTCGTTTGATTCAAGGTTCTTTTGGAAAACCGACCTGCGCAGCGGGCGTCTGAGTAAAAATATAAGAATCCAATGCATGTGAATATATGTTTTCACATTAAATCAAATTTATAATTAGTTAAATTTATATTGTCATTCTTAATTATTCATGTAAAGTAAAGCAATAAATATTAATTGATGAACAGAAATTTTTAATTTTAATATATTATTATAAAAAAGCATAATTACATGTTTTTTTACTTTTTAATGTATGGCGCTATTAAATATCTTAGCTATTTATTCTTATATTTTTGCATGTGATTAAGGTAACTAAATTCACTCGCCATTTACGCGATAAGACGAACAAGTCAGGCGTCCGCTTGAGCAATTAAATGGAGGCGTGAGTCAGCCCGGTATATAGGAGCCTTAGTCGCGGCCAGCCACTATTTGTGACGTCATGAGAATTAATGAGCAAGCCCGGTATCTAGGCACAGCTGAAGTCAACCGGGCATTTTGTGATTGACAGCTGAAAAGGTCGTCAGCTGATTGCAATTCGAACAGCGAGTTGTGAATTTTTCGCGATTTGTTTCATGTGATTTTTAAAGTTTTTTCATGTACGTGACGTCATTTATGTTTTTGATTTCAGAAATTGGCAGCGATAATTTACAGTATTTGTAAGTCAAAACAAATAAAAAAAGTCATTTTGTTTCTGTTTCAAAAGTTAATGATAATTCCCAATATTTTAAAGTCGTTGGTTTAATTCTCTGTGTGTGTGTGTGGGGGGGGGGGGGAGTTGAGTGTCCGGCTGTATTTTAAATATCGCGTTAATGCTCTGATCGAAGCTCCCTTCTTCCCCCCCTGCCTCCAAAACCAGATCTTTTTTATTATTTGTCCGATTCAAACGATTCTCAGGTCCTCCAGATATTAGATAAACTTCGGTATAATTTATTCAGCCCTTGGTTACCACTGTTTCTGAACATTAATATTCAGGGGGTTGATTTATTTTCTTGGGTTCTATGGACCCGATTTCAACGAAATCGGTTCATTCAACTTAACATGAACTAATTAAGATATAGTAATTACTTAAGATATTGATTTGGTAACGCTTGGTGGTGGAAAGTGGAACTAACAGATTTTCCGTGCGTGCACAGCACGCCTTCTACACGGTACCATAAGTAGCGGGAACGAGTGCCGAAGTTTCGTTCGGAAAGAGGTTTATTTATAACATAATGCACCACTTGGTGGTGGAAACTGGAACTAAAAGATTTTGCAGCGCGTGCGCAGCACGTCTGCTATACATGGTATCATAGGCAGCGGGAACACGTGTCGGAAATTTGTTTAGAACACAATGCATCTCGTGGCGGTGGAACTAAAAGATTTCCTGCGCGTGCGCCGAAAATGGCTGTTTTTATTGAAACTGCAAAAGAAAGTTACCTATTTGATAATCCCAGACAATGAAATAGTTTCATTTTCCCTCATCCTCGAGTATTAAGAAAAGTATTGGAGGTATTGAATCGAAACCCACAGTCTGTACGTACTTAATTTTTCTTATTCCGAAAATGCAAATTTTGTGAAAATCCGACGGTAACGTTTTAAAAATTTTGACCAAAAACTGACCCGCTTTGGATCAAATGATCCAGACATTTGAGAGGGTGGTATTGACTGTACTTCCGCTTCGGGGCACGTCTCTATTTAATTTCGAATGACAAATAGTTACCAGAGGACGGTTTCGTGCAACGATTTTTAGAGTGATTTTGCATCTCGTATTATTTTTTGACGGGACTGAGCAACGCCGGGCGAATCAGCTAGTATATAATAAAATTATCGCAACTATTATACTATAATGAAATATAATATTATACACTATTATCACCATTGTTTTTGCACATTATACAGTTCAGTATTATATAAATTATATAAGGTACAACTATAACTTATTATAAGTTAAGAAGCGTAATTTCTTCTGACTTTTAGTAAGCTTTGTATATGATTTTGTATAATGCTTGAATGTCTCCAATTCGGAAAAATATTTCGATCCCTAATTCTGGTTTGAACAAAATTTTACTGTATTTCAAAACATACCGAGTCTTCTTAAAACACAAAAATGAACCTTTAAGAATGAGTTAATTCACATTCAATGAAGTACCATAATTTCCGACTTAAGGGGAGATTCTACTTCTCTGGTCTAAAATTCACATTATTCTTACAATTTTTTTTAGTTACAAAGAAAAGAGATATCACCAATGTTTTTTGCATAATATTTATTGAAATTTCACTTATTTATTTACGTTTTTTATGTGTAAAACAAATGAATAATACACCTTGTGCGACGAGGAATGCCTGCGCCGTGAACTTCCAACCGAGCAACCGTTTTTCTCCGGCACTATAAGTATCTGAAAGAAATCGGGTCACTAAATTATGAAAGAGTATTAACCTTCCTACTCTGTTGAAATTTTATTCAACCTTGATAAAATATTTTACACCATGTTTTATTATTTAAAACTATTTAACGTATTTATTTAACTTTATTTCGCTGTGGCTTTTATTTTAACTTACTTTATCGGAAAATTTTTGGTTCGAATCGAATGAAATAAATTATAGAAGCGGGTCGATTAGACCCATTCAGGGTAGTAAGGAGGTTATCTCTGGAGCTTATACTATTAATTAGTTTTAAAAAGTTGATTTTTGTCAAAATTGCGGTCATTTGAACAAAAAAAGGTGCTTTTATTCGCCTTTTTTAACCTTTTGCGAGAACGGAAAAATAATTAATCAATGAAAATTATACTTTTCGGTGGAATAAGGTCCAGCAAAAACCATTACTTAAAAAAAAAATGAATCAAATCCGTCAAATAGTTCTGGAGAAAAAGGGTCACCCTGTTTGAAAAACAGGGTTTCGAGAAAAACAAGTTTAAAATTTTACAATAGCGTTACGTCCAACAAGCAAAAAATATTGTAAGGTCCTAATGCGAAACCTCATTAGGATAACAATCTCCATCCTTAAGGGATGCAAAAAATGCAAAACAATTAAAATCGAAAATCCTGACCCAGAGAAATAGAACTTCCCCTTAAAATCAATGGGTTAAATAAATTTGTTTCGAACCAGAAATTGTGTGTTTTAGAAAAATGTAACTTAGTTCTAAGTGCTACATATTTGGTTCATATGTCAAGTAAAGTTTCTGGTTCGAAATTTGTGTATTTGATTCGCGGATAACATGACAAATCCACATTTCCTTCTGCCATCTGGCATAAGTAAGGTTGAACGTCTGTAGCGGAAGAAATGGCACCCAAAAATTCTAATGCCACTATTTCCAAATTATAATTTTCGTCTTCGATTTTTATTGCAAATGGTGTAATAACTTATACTATGGTTTTCGTTTGGAAATAGCGGTACTAAAAGTTTTTGGTGCCATTTTTTCGACAACAAACAACCCTAGGCATAAGTAACTTTAACCCATTCATATAGGCTCGATATTTTCTTTCGGTATAATGTTGAATACTAACAGAATTTTCATACTATTCTATTCGAAAATAAACGAATGCAATTTTCACCTTATTTTCATGTAAATTATGATTGTCACTTCATGTCAAGTGGCCAAAATTTGGATAGGGTCCCTGCTTGATCCCCTTTAATTTTGAAACAATCACAAAGGGACGTACATATATAGGTGTAAAATGGAGATCTGCAAACTGCTAGAGTCAGAAGTAAGTATAGTTGGGTCACCAGGAGTCCTTCTGTAAACTTCACTATTTCAGTGTCTCATGATAAACGACCCAATCTCCAAGTTTGCTATCTTACTGCTCATGATACAAGAAACCTCGCTTACTGCAAATATGTGATTTAGTAAAAATTTTTGTGCTGAAAAACCTAATTGCAGTATTAAAGATCCGAAACCAATACATTGATCATTACTTGGCCTCAAACTAGGTCATACGGCCTGTCGCGATAAATTTGACAATTACTTTAAAAATCTGTAATAATAGACAAAATTACTTTAAAAGTTTGTCACTTTACCCATTAAATACTTATAAACATGTTGCGTGATCCTTTTCATTTTAGCTCCATTGAGAGAGGGGATCATGTGACATGGTTTTTCATTATTTTTCTTGTATCTCTTTGATGTAAACCCTGATTGAAATGTGGATTTAATTTTACTATTGTAATTTATTTTAGTCATACGGCAACTTTATGTTTTATCATTTTAATTTAAAAAGGTGAAGTAGATTTTTCGAGAAGTTTCTTAGATGCAGTTTGCAAATTTTGACACAATGTGTTTTGAGAAATGTTTTCGATTGGTTTTTGTTAAAATAAATGTTTTGTTTGTTTATTGGAGATTTATTAATTCTTGAAACAAATTGTAACATCTGGTAGATGTTTAAGAACTGAACTATGTTTTTTATTATTATTATTGTTTTAAATAGAGTTAGTTGAACTTTATTTCTGCTGCAACATTTTTTTTTTTTGGCTGGTGTCATATATAAACAGGATGTTTTCATGTCATATATAAACATATCATAGAGCTTCTAAAATCGTTTCCGTCCTACTTAAATATTTATTAATTTAATCATCTTTGAAATCCCCTTAATTCATAAATTCACTCTCCTTTTTAGAAGCCTATATCTCAAAAGGGGCATTTCTGATATGGTTACCATTAATACACGTCTCGGAAAGAACACTCTTTAATTGACTAGAAAACTTTACCCCATTGGTGACTCCCAAGTGAAACCATTTACTCATACACATTTTACATTTCAATATCAGTTAGCATGATCATAACTAGATTTCATTATGTTTATACTTTTCGAAATAAGATATTTTCTTTAAAATAATCTAAGAAAAGAAAAAAACTTTCCGTTGCAGAAAAAAACTTTATCTTTAAACGACTTTAAATTCATACAAATATATCAACATTATTTGTTCTGTTTTATCATTTTTTAGCACAGACGTTATCGAAGTTTACATTAAACAGGAATGCTTTTTGCTCCTGGTAGTCCATGTGCATATGCACACACCAGTTAACATATATTTTAGTACGTAGTAAATAATATATCTGGCTAAGGTTAACAACATTTTAAAAGCAAAGAGAAATAGGCATATGTTGTTTGTTTACAAATAACTAATTCTTTGATAATTAATGGAGCAATGGAAAAACGTCTTCAAATGAGACACTAAACATGTTTTTAAAAACTAATGTTTTGCTTACTAACACCAGAACCCAGATTTTAAAACTGACAGCAAGTTTAGTTTGTAATGAATTATCGTTTGAAGTATAGACATTTAAATATAGAAAATAAATGAAGAGAAACAGCGTCTACGAAAATGATAATATTTATTGTTTTAATGTGTCACTAGGTTTCATTGTTCTGATAAGGATAACTATACACTGCAAAAAAAATGTTGATTTTACAGTATAATACTGGCATCCCAGCTGCCAGTATTATACCGTAAAATTAACAGTAATAAACAGTAAAATAAGCAATAATACGCTACCGCGCATGCGCGGTGGCGTAAATCTAGAAAAATTCTTTATAAGATGCTAATGTAGTAAAAAATCTTTTATCTAACAAAGCAATTTTTTTTGCAGTGTACTTGTGTACATCATTGCTCATAAGCGTATATGGACATGCATGATACATGGATATGAATTATTTGCAGGGCTTGCACGCTTTCTAAATTTTAATGCCAGTATTTCAGTATAGTATAATCTTCATATTATTAATTTGCAGAATTTCTAGAATTAAATAAGGCTATACAAAGTTACTATATTAAAATAAAATATTTTGAAGCGTGCAAGCCTTTGTGTATAATTTTCATCTCTGAGTCTATAAATGAAAACATTTTGTGTTTTTCTAAAATTAATAAATAGCGCGTTGCAGACATCTGTAGTTGACATTATTGCTGTGACTATCCAATTTTCATAAGTGATTCTTAAAACATAAAATTACACCATCAGTTTTTATTTATGAAAATGAAGGTTGTTCTTAATTCTTTTATTTTCTCCACATGGTTTAGAATAACTTCTTTGACAAAATTATAAAAGTATTTTCATCCCTACGTGCATGGGTATTTCAGATATTCTAATTTTAATCCCAAGAATATAACATCTTTATTACCCCCCACCCCCTTTATAAAAAAAATCCCCTGACGGCTCGGCCTACAAGCACAGGTAGATTTCATAGACGCAGACCGTGGGGCGCCTGTTTATTGGGAATTTCAGAAGAAATGACATTTTTGCCATGATGCGACAGTTGGGACCGCCCACTTCGAAATTTACTTCTGTCTGTAGGCGGAATAGACAGGGATTTTTTTGTCTTAAATTTTTTTTTTAAGGGTTGGTCCTATGAAAAACTTGTCAAGATAAAAGTTGTAGATAATATTAAGAGGATTTATAATAAATTTAAGCGGATGTGATATCTTGTTAATTGACAAAGTTATGAGTTTTTTTCATCTTAAACCCCTATTTCCCCACCCTGGAGGCCATTTTTAATGATATCAAAAATCTGTCATACATAAATTTTCGGCCCTTTATAATAAATTTGAACGGATTCGATACGTATCATAATTAAGATGTTATGGGGTTTTTCTGTTTTCCCAAAAAGCCCCCCCCCCATTCCCCCCGGTTCGATTTTGCCCATTAACGAACTTGACCGAGAGTTTATGCCCCTTGATTTTATGTATCAGTTTGGAAGAGATTGGTGCAGAATTATTGAAGTTATCGTGTCCATAGAAACGTGATATAGATAGATAGATAGATAGATAGATAAAGTTTTGAACTGGAGGGGGTTTTGGGGTCTGAGAGTCATGATCGGCGTAGATCTGCAAAAATTTTCCAGAAATTCCAAGATAGGGGAGAATGTAATTGGTAGTATATCTTACGAAATCTACCTAAAAGTTATATAACCTCTTACAGATTATTGAAACGTATTACTCGTTTTCGCGCCACAAAAATGAGTTTAAAACGTTAATAATTTGAACGGTATTTTCTGACAAATGCATTTTTTACGCTGGAAAAAGAATAATCCAGTTGTAATTGAGACCAGCCTTAACCCTTTATTGCATAGTGATGTAAATTTCCATCACTTTTTATTTAACTTTTAATAAATAAATCAACTTCTTCGCCACCACTATATTTATATATAGAAATATTAATCCAGTAAATTTCCCGTGAATTATGTAGCTGAACAAAGTTAAAAATCTATCTTAAAATTTCTGGTGTCTAATATTTAATATATGTATAAAAAAACACAATTGTAAAAGAAAAACTCATGCAAAGAAGGGTTAAATGAACAAAAGCCTGCTAACCAAAAAAATACATATTATTTATAATCAATTGGAACAAATATAGCTTCATTATGAGGGGTTATACCTAGCTGCAAGGATGGAAAAAACGTGAATTTTGAAATGGAACAAGGTATTTGAAAAACTCTTTTTGTATTGTTTTTATTACAATCTATACTAATAAAAGAAAGTTTCGCTCTGTGTGTGTGTGTGTGTCTGTTGGCGATGGCTAGGAAAATTTAGCGCACCTAGAAGTCTGTAAATTTAGATTTAGGTAGTCCAAACCCTCTCCTGGTGTACCTGAGCATCAGAATTTTAATATTTTAATTACTTTCTGAAATATTAATTAAAATGCACAAAGAACTCTCATTAAAAATACGCTTTTATTCTCTTGGGTTGGTTGGTTCACTGGTTGGTTGCATCGATTCTTCACAGAAGTAATTAAATAAACCAGAGTAGCGATGCATAAATAAGGATTTCTAACTAAATAGTGTCAATATGGATTGAAGTTATCAGCGTAGAGGAGCCATGCGATTGTCGCGCCACCTGTACATGACAAATTACACATACGTCCCACTGATTGAAATATTTTCCAGGCACATTTTTCTTCATGACAATTAGTCGGGTTTAAGTTTTTTTTTCTTTTTTTTTTTACATGGCATTTATTATTATGATGGAGATTGTTAATACAGTAAACTTTATTTAACAGATTCTTTTTTATATTTGCGAGAATGAAGAGGGGCAAGGGTCTAATTACATTTAAGCTTCAAGGTGTATTTCTAGAAAGCAGTTACCAGAATTTCCGAATAATAGTGTAAGCCAAATTTCAAATTAAGTTCCTAGCTCAACCAAATGAATCAATCATTAAAGATGTATTGTGATCCTCCTAATTAGTTATTTGCTGAAGGCCACTTGAACAACCCCCGCCCCCCTCCCGGCCCGTCCTTCAAGGTTTTTTCTCTAACTCTGCTCCGTTTCCATATCTCAGCAACTATCTTTCCGATTTCAACGCAAGTGATTTCAAACATTATATTAACTTAATAGTCACCCTTTATAACATTAAACTAAATTTATGAGTAGCGGTTACCACTATTTACGAATAACAGTTTAAGCCAAATTTGTAATTAAATTCAAAGCTTAAGGAAACGAACGAATTTTGAAAGATGCATAGTGATCCTCCTAATTAGTCATTTGCTGAAGGGTACTTGAACAACCCCCCCCCCCCCCGGCCCCTCCTTCAAGGTTTTTCTCTAACTATGCCCCGTTTCTATATATCAGCAACTATATTTCCGATTTCAACGCAAGTGATTCCAAACATTATATTTAACTTAATAGTCACCCTTTATAACATTAAATTAAATTTATGAGTAGCGGTTACCTCTATTTACAAAGAAGAGTTTAAGCCAATTTTGTAATTAAGTTCCTAGCTTAACAAAACGAACGAATTTTTATGCGTGCATAGTGGGCCTCCTAATTAGTCATTTTCTGAAGGACACTCGAACATCCCCTTCCCTCGGTACCTCACTTAAGGTTATTTTCTCTAACTGTGCCTTATTGCAATAACTGGGCAAATAATGTTCCAATCTTCTCGAAACCAGCTCAATTTTGTAGTGCGCCTACTATACAGTAACGTAGGCAGCGGGGACCTGTCTCAGAAGTTCGTTCGGAAAGAGGTTTGTTTAGAACAGAATGCTCCCCTGGTGGTGGTAGGGGGAAATAAGAGATTTTCTAGAGCGTACGAGTATGCCGGGTATACGGTTCCGAAGACATCATAGACCGTGGCCAGAGTTCCGGGGCTCGGGCAACGCCGGACGGGTCAGCTAGTTTAAAATAAATTATATTCAATGGTTGGAGTATCCTAGTTGAGATTTTTTCCAACAGAGTGAAAATATGCCGGGACCAGGACTCGAACCTGAGTATTTTGGTTTGCCGTACCAACGCTGTCCCAAACTGAGTTATCAGCATGTGGCGCATTTTCACTCTGTTGGAAAAAATCTCAACGATGATGCTCCAACCATTGCATATAATTTACCTAGTTGAATATATTTTCCTCTGTTCATTATAAAATAAATTAATTTTTGTAATGGCGAAATAAAGTGGTGTGACCCCAGCAGACCCACCTCCAGAAAGGGTGCCGTTCTGGTAACCGTCCAACGCTGCTCACCATAACTCTTTGAAATGTCATCTGAAATTATGAAAAACGTCGTATTTTTACTCTGAACACTTAAAACTAGAGAGTAATTATTCGATTTTTGGAAAAATTGATTTTGAACAAAATGATTTGAACCATTCACCATTCCATGAAAGTAAAAGTACCAATTAAAAAAAAAAAAAGCTGTGATTTTTTTTATATATGTATATATATATATATAAAAGAAAAAAATTCTCAGATCGCCAAAAGGAATCTATAACCCTCTAGATAATATTGTTGTAAAAAATTGGTAAAAATTTGAAGAAGATTGGTTAAGATGTGTTCGAGTTATCTAGATTACCCACTTTAAAAACAGAGTTTTGAGATAATCACGTTTAAAGATTCAAGTTATGATTTATGTCTGATAGAACAAAGTAAATTAAAGCGTCGTAACTTTCTTAATTTTTATCATATCGACTAGAAAATGTGACTGAATATTTTATACTAATTATACTTTCAGAAAATTCAATAAGAAAATGCATTTTTGGAAAGTTTGCAGATAGGTAGAACCCCTCAAACAGGATGTTGTTCTTCAAAATATTTATCCCAGATAAAAGATGAATTAACTTGTTTTAATTATCATCAGAACTTTTAGATATAATTAGTATTTATTAAAATAAATTGCAGGATAGGTCTCTAGGAAAACAGCACGGCGCACTTGGAAAAAAAATATTTTGTCCATTTTTTGTCCTTTGAAATGACAAGGCGCTTTCAAAGTCAGAACAGCAAAATAAGATGAATGTAGAGAACGGCAAAAACAACGCCACCTGGAATTGTTTCTTACTAGTGAATCTTCACTAATAAATTTTCTCAAACGAATCTCGAATTAAACAATCCTGGGGTTCGGCGTCGCACTGTCTTCAGCAGTGTACAACCATGTAGGCCTAACCCGCTTCAGTCTCGAATTAAATGAACTTGGGGTTGGTCGTCCCACTGCCTTCGGCAACGTACAACCATGTGGGCCCAGCCCGCTTCCGTCTCGAATCAAATAAACCTTGACATATTGTTTTATTTTATAATTTCGAGCCAGATTAAATTAAAATTTTCAACATCGTCGTTCACGTTGCTATAGGAACCGATTTGGGATTCTTTCAATTTGAATTTAATCACAACAATAGCAAAATTTACCGGATAACTCTTCCATTACAAAAAAAAAGTCCGAAATCGTTTCGAAACACGAAAAAACGCTAAAAATTGCATAAAAAAGTCGTGAAAAATTAAAAAGTCGCTGAGAACAAAATTGACTACAATAAGCTAAAAGAATGAAACCTGTTTCCTATTACGAATGTCAAAAAATAGTCACTGAACGAAAGTCAACCGCTAAAAATCTCATAAAAATTTCGCGAAAAAGTTAAAAATCGCACAGGACAAAAGTTACTTTATTCGGTTAAAAAATTAAAAGCAGATTCCTTTTACGAATGTCCAAAAATTGTCGTTTAATGCGAAAAAATGCGAAAAATAACATACATTATTTGCGAAAAATTCAAAAAATTGCAGAGGACAAATTTTACTATTTTGGACTAAAAGATTGAAACCGGATTCAAATTACGATTGTCAAAAGATAGACGCGGCACGTAAAGAGAAAAAAAAAAGACAAAAATCGCATAAAATATTGGCGAAAAATTCAAAAATCGCTAAAAATCCATAAAATATTTGCAAAAATTTCAAAAATCGTTAAAAATCGCATAAAATATTGGCGAAAAATTCAAAAAACGCTATACGAATTCTGAGCGTTCCGCAGGTGTTACAGATGACAAAAGTATCCGAAGATAAATTCTAAAATTTGGATAAACTGTGATTAAGTTAAACTTAAAATAAGAAGATTTTGAACTTATTAGGAAATAAATAGACAACGTGAAAATAGCACAAATGTAAATATATGTGTAGAAAAGTACAGACAGCTGTTTCAGAGCTTCTAAAGCTCCTTCATCAGTGCAAAGATTTTAATTACCAGAGGTAAGTGTTTGTAACATGGAAGTATGCAAGCATCGCAGCTCGCGGCCAAAGGCGAAAGGGACCTTTTGCTTTTGGCAGCATGATATGAAGCTAACTGTAATTACTGTACCCTAGAAATTTTATTCAAAAGTTGGATACATGTAATTTCGAAAAACAATGCCAACTTGCAGAGTTCAAATTTTTAAAGATGTCGAATCGGTCGTATCAACTTTTGAAAATATTTAGCTAAGGAAAAAAAATAATTGAGATATTAATTTTTAATATAGAATTATGAGAACATTTAAATTGTTAGAATTTCACTGCCACAAATCGTAAGCATAGAAAATGTAGTAAAGAGCGACCGCAACCGATTAATTATCGATGCAATTAATATTTTCATGATATTTTTTAAATTAATGTTTTCATAAGCTTTGCACATGGAAATACAGGGTGCGTCATAAATTCGTGCAAACATAAAAAAATCATAATAAAAGAAGTAATGCTCGGAAAAAATTTCGGTTTGCGCGAATATGATCAAAAGGACATTGGATTTTTTTTTACCATGTATAAAAAATTGATTCACAAAGTAACCGAAAGAGGGTGCTCACACGTCATTCTGAGACATTTTATGCAAATCAGGCAAACATTTCGTGGACGATCCTGCAAACTCACCGTTTCCTCAAAATGTAGTACTGAATTCAATATCCCATTCAATGAAATAGGGCTTTTTTGCGCCTTCAGTCCTATCTCCGTGCGGAACTTTCGCAATGCAATAGTTGTGGATTCACCATTCTTGTAGAAAAGTTTAAACACCAACGCTCGATCTGGTAAGGATAGCGCTGCCGAGATCGAATGACGAATCCATTTCCAGCCAGGTGTTTTATTGCTAGCCTGATTTGTATAAAACTTCCCAGTATGACATGTGAGCGCCCGCTGTCGGTTACTTTTGGAATCATTTTTTTCATGGGAAAAAATCCAATGCCCCTCTGATAATATTCGAGCAAACGGAAATTTTTTCCGAGCATTACTTCTTTTATTATGATTTTTTTTAAAGTTTGCACGAATTTATGACGCACCCTGTATAAAAATTAATATCAATATGAAAAAATTTTAGATCACCTCAAATATATGAATTTAAACATTTTTATGGTTTTAATGAAATAAATTTTACCAATCAAAAATTAAACTATTTTAGAGATTCCTTACACGACACATATGAAAACTAGTTGTTTTATAATCCATATATTTAAAGCAAAAAGCGCATTCTCTAAGATTCCACATTCTTTTATCCACACAAAAGTGGTCTCATTGCGCATGATTCAACTTTTTTGAAAGCTTCTCCCCTCAGAAACGGGAAACATGTTTATCCCTCACCTATTCAGCCTAGGGGGATTGAAAAGGGTTGACTGAAAACGGACGGAGGCGTAATATGGCCATTACGTTGAAAGCTAAAGCCCTTTTTTTTTCTTTATAAGAACTCCTGTTTTTACCACTAAATAAGCATATTTTTTCGCAAAATTTTAAAGAGAGCTTGGATACGGTTATATTTAAGTGTAACCGATTGAAATTTCAGTGAGTTAGGAAGATGAGAACTATTTTTTTATTACTATGTTAAAGGAGCGGACGCGAAAACAAAAAAACAAACAAAAAAAACGAGAAGAAAACATTTTTTTAACAACTAGATAACAACATTTTTTCAGGAAATTTTTACACGGACTGTAAAACCGTTTTATTTCTAACCAATAAATATTTGAAAGAGTTCGGACAAAAATAACTCTACGTAAAAAATAAACAAGAAAATGAGCGCTTTTATCACTAAACATCAATATTTTTTGGCGAATTTTTCATTTCAAAATAGAATTTCATACAAAATCAAGTTAAAGATATAAAATAATACCCCCCCCCCTTTTTTTAAATTTATTATCACAGAGGATCAGCTAGTTGTTTATTAAAAGAACAACAAGAAACTAATAAAAAATTAACACTTTTTGTCAATATTTTCCCTAAATCTAGCTATGATTTAGACGTTAAAAAACAGCATTTTGCATACGACAACTTCAAAGAACACACGGACTTAGAAAAATTATGAAACAGAAATGGAGTAAAATATCCCTAAAAATACTAAAAACATTATTGTAACAAAAATTATGATAGATGTTACATAAGGATATGTTTTATCAAAAGAAATATTTCAAGTCTAAAATTTATTAGTATTTGGGTAAAGTTTATAAATCGTTCAAAACACTATGTCCGAATAAATCAGAAATAACAAGTTGGAAATTGTAGGTCAAACGGGACAAATGATGTGCGTTCGTACTATTATTAGTTCAATGAAAGGAATTATATCGTCTGTTATTATGATATAATTAATTTCAGTAATAAAATAAGTACATTCTAAGTTGGCAACATTTTATCTTTTGCTGACATTTACTGAAAATTCCAATGGAAAACGTAAGCCTGACTTTGAAAATTTCAGAACTTGAAATCCATATTTAGACTCTTTTTAACACTTTCCAACCTAAGTTGAAAAATGTTTATGACTTCGATTTTTCTGGCCGTCTGTCCGTGCTCTAACTCTCATAAGTATGCTCGGATTGCCCTGAAATTTTTGTATGTTATTGTCGTTTACTGTATAGCATGTTCCCTATTTCAACTGAAGTGTGTAGCACTTATAGTTTTTTTTTCAGGGACAGTCAAAAGTATTCCTTTACATTACAGTCAATGGGAAATAATCGTTTCAAGTGCATTTTGATGACACTACGTCATTTAAAACATAACGAAATTGATATATAATTATGAAGCGCGTTAAAACATATTTTTTGGTGAATATGGGATGCAAAGCATTTATTATTCATTTATAGGGTCAAACAAAAGAATTCTGTTACACATCGTTCTGTGGGGAAAAATCGTTTGCAGTGTAATTTAGTGATATTTCACTATTTGAAACTAAATGAAAATTGTAGTATTTCTGTGGTATTGTTGACTGGGTGAAAACGTATTTTTGGTTGAGTTCAGGCTATCTTGGAAAATCGTTGAAAAGGCCGTATTTGTAAATATGAAATGCGTTGTTTAGGCAACACCGCAGCGTTCTCCTCCTGCAAAATGTTACGCTGGGACACATTGAAGACGAGAAATAATCCATGGAAAAAGTTATTTATTCCTTAGAGATATGAAATACTTGAGAGGTGGCCCCCGTCTTTAGCAACGCTTAAGTTGTTTTCAGCACGAGAGTCAGATATGATCTGCCGAAATTTTGGAGTACATTTTGCGTGCCAACACTTTGTTTTTGGCATGAATATACATGTGTATCGAACAGTCTTCGCCAGAAAGAATTTACAGCGGTTAGGCTTCTGGCATATTAATTTAGAGGGGGGGAAAGAATGAAAGGTTTGCAATGCAAGGCGCCTTATGGCCATTTTCGTAAATTAGAAAAGCAACCCAATGAATGTTTTGTGAGAATAGGGCATCTGTGGTTTTTCTGGACATGAATCATTTGCGAGCTAAATAGAATTTTGACCGTTGTGACTTACTTAAAGACTGCATTTACATGAAACAAGGAAGTTACTGTTAAGCATAGACAAAAGAGGCACATGTAAAATGATTTTATATTTATCATTAAGTTTTCCAGACAGAGACAAAGTTGAAGGTTAATGAAAATATCTAACGTACATATTGAACAATTTTGCAGCTGCATTTATGCAGAAAAGGAAGATCATTTTTGCGGTAAAAGCCAGACATAAAAATGACAGAAAAGAAACGCTAATGTATTTGATGAAATATAATTGCTTTTAATCTTTAAAATAGAAAGGGTTTAAATAAAAATTTAATTAATATTTAGGAAACATAAGGGAACTATCAATTTTGAATAATAATGAAAATATGTGTATGATCTTCATCATATACATATACTCCCCCTTCATAAGAAAAAAAAATACTGACCTTGTTGCGATACACATGTGTACACACTGAAAACAAGCTGTAATATTCATAAAACAAACATTTCAAAGCCTAGGAGACCACCATACAAAAATAAGTATTAAACACATAAAAATCATATAAAAATATAAACAAGTACTTGATTTTAAAAAAATTAGCACTTTGTTGTGCAAGGTATACCAAATTCAAATGTCTTGTCTGCTTATACAATATATACGTATAGCCATAACAGTTCCAAAATGCAGACACAATTAACATTTTCCTTTTATTTTAATAAATTCACGTCATAAAAGACGGATAAAGAAATGGCCAATATATAATAATGCTATATATTTTTAAGGTGTACACATAAATATATATAATGCTAGCAATTGTTATTATACATGATCATGATAAAAATTTACCTGCAGGCTAATTTGATGAGGCAGTTGTTTAGCCTTCATATTAAAAAAATTTAAATGATCAACACAAAATAATATCTTGAAGTGCTGATAAAATCTTAAAAATCAGCATATGAATAAAATATATATTTTTAAAATAACATATAAAAATGTAAAAGCAAAAAGAAAAAAATATGCACTTGTACTAAATACTGTGTGCAGAAATAAAACACCACCAATATTTACATTCAACTAGAGAAAAATGGACACTGTATTTTGATATTGAAACTATACAATTTTTACTGGATACTGTCAATTGCCATGAAAGCTTTAAACTGAAAATACAAACTTTGATTGTGTTGGATAGAAATGTAAAGAGTAACTCTGATAATGCTTTTAAAAATAAAAAAAACTAGTCATAAATAATTAGATACTTAATTAGATATGTTAATCTGAAATATCTTGAGGTATAAAATTGTATAGCCAATGAAATTGTTGTACATGTTGCAACTATATACCTAACCTTAAAAAAATCCTATCAACGTGAGCAAAAGTGACAATTGTAAATATGGAAAAATAAATAAAATTTATAATTTTTTTTTAACAATAAAATTTAAAGACTATTATTTGAATTTAAAAATAATGCTATGTGAACAAATGCAATTTAAAATGCCAAAGAGAAGTGAAAAGGTAAGCGCATTATTTTTTTTGTGATACAATAAAGTACATGTGTAAAAGAAGAAAAAGAGATGTATGCAAGACTTATCGTCGACCATATGAAGGAATCTTGACAACCTTTGCATATGAAAAGCCTGCAAAAAGCATTTGTGTAAGTGTAAAATATGGAGTACTTCATGAAAATCACATATACCAAATAATTACTTACCAATCCAAAAAATAAACACTGAATTTTTTAAAATCAAATTGTTAAATTTAAATTAGAAGTACTATGCAAGAAAATTTTTAAAATTTGTCAATTATATATAAGTCTTGCAGCACTGCAGTATAAAACATAAAAATGGTCCAGCCATGTCACATAAAAACAAAAAAATAATACTACAATTATTCTACAAACCAAATAGGCATAAATACACCTGTACCATGATTAAGGGGCATTCATGAACTTGACAAACAGAAAAATTTTACATAAATATTAATATTTTATTATGTTCGAGGACCTAAATTATAAAAATGTGGGCTTGGAATACCTGAAAATACGTTAAAAGAAAATATTGTGAAGATTGATATGAAAAATATTTACCAACATATCGACAATGACACAAGTGGCATTGATAGGTGCATGTTAAATCTGTGTGTATATAAAATTTTTCTTTTGAAACCCTGCGATTTAACACAACAATTATGTTATAATGATATAAATAAGAAAAGTACATGAAATGTGACCTAAAAGGAAAAATTAACAATAACAGGACAATTAATATTGTAATAATTAATTATTATTTATAATATATTGCAAAAATATATGTCATGAACAAAGAGAAAATTAAATAGTCTTGTTACACGTCGAAGAAAATGAGCAGAAAATCTCAATTCTCTAAAAATATTAGTTGGTAGAATAAATTTAAGTATGATAAAATGCAAGAATTTTTTTTTAATACGAAAATTGCAATAAAGATTCAACGGTGTGTAGAATGTACCCAAAATAACCATTTGTGCCTAGCAATTTTGAGTACAACAAAATGTGTATGTGTGTAAAATGAAGAAGAAGAAAAGAAAAACTCTGGCTGCAAAAGATGCCAAACACAATGAACCAACTAGAAATGTGTACAAATACAGAATCGAAGAAAAGAATAATTTGTCGTTGAACTTTATACACCATAAATATGTAAAAGAAATTCCGAAACAAGTTTGTAAAAAAATGAGAAAAATTTGCAAAAAAAAAATACAGTAGAAATGTGAATTGATATATAAATGAGGAGAAAAATAAGTCAACATTTTATACAGAACAATGTATGCAAACCTGTAGCAAACCTGCAGTTAAAAAGAAAAGTGTATATAGGAAAGAAAAAACCCACATAAATGTGTGTGAAAAATTACAATCTCACATGCAGAACTCATAGGTGAGAAAACTTTGTAAAATCTTTGTACTAGAAGAAAACATTGTACGGCTATGTAATACAAGTCTGCGTGCAAGAATGTACGAAAAGAAGGATTGCGCAAATATCCACTGGTACTTGAAATGAAAAAAAATGTAAATAACCTTTGTACAACTGTGTAATTCAAATATCAGCGAATACTCACAAAATACCTCTTGTTGAAAGAAATAGATGAAAAATTCTGGAAGAATACGACTGAGTACGAAAATAGTACCAAATATCACGACCAAATAAACTAAGGCGTGTGAAAATGTTGACATTTCAAAAAAATATAGAAGGAAATGTGTAACTGTAGGTAAGAATAAAATGAGTCGAAACGACGTAGTGAAATGTCATACAATATGCGATGTGACTAGCAGAAAAAAAAAACTGAATTGCAAAATTAGAATAAAAATTTAAACAATAAGGTAAAAATAATAATATCTGATATCAAAATTTTAAAAATGTAAGAAATATTTCACACCAAACCATATTCAATGATCACTCAGTATAATCCAATATGGAAACAATCACTGACTAATTCTGCAGAAATCAATTAACGAAAGACATACTTGCACTTAAAAATGAAACACAGAAATTAAAAGTGGAATTTAGAATTATTCGATGAAGTAGAAGTATAATCTCTTTTAATCAAGAATTATAAGAATGCATGAAATATTGAAAGAATGCTTGAAATCTTGAACCAAATTTTAAAAACAGATCTTTGTAAAATGTAAACAGACTGTAACAAGACATTAAAATTTTAAATGTTGTCTATGAGAAGACCTAAAAATATATATGAAGTACAAGAATGTTTTTTCTTTTTCTTTTTTTTTTTTTTTTAATGAACGAAGATAAGAGTGAATATGGCATATCTATAAAAGTTTGAATGGACATATGACAGTATCGCAGAAATATTAGGTGTCCATATGCATTGCATTCATTTTGTACAAAAAGCAACAAAATCTCGAAAATTTAAGCAAAATATAACATATAAGAAAACATATAAATGCACATATACTAGTTAAAATTTTATTTTCATGATTAACTGACGTTCAGTCACCATGTTATTGTACCTTTGAATATCAAATTGAAAAAAAAAATGAGGCACAATTAGAGTATAATTGAGCATATCTTTGAAAGAAAAAAAATATTTTTTTATAACCATAAACATACTCAACTTTTATTATTATTATTATTATTATTTTTATGCACACAAACAGTAAATAAAATTTATGCCAGACCATATCATATTATATAATAACATTGGGGAAATTAAATTTTGAATATGAAGTTTTTTAATCAACGAACTGAAATAAGAGATTTTTTCTTATGGAAAATTTCGGCACAAAGCTTTAATACGCACCATAGTCTCAAAGTACATATATATCTTAATGCAATAAAAATGATATTAAAATATTTACCATTAACATATAATTAGAAATAAACACTTTAAATTACCGCCACATTGAAAAATACAGGAAGGTAAAAGTAAAGACCTTAAACTTAAGTTATTGTGGCAATATTATTATTATTATTATTTTAACATGAGTGTAAGTAAAAACATTGCATATCCGAGAAGAGTAAGTGGCCATCTTACTCACCTCAGACATGAAATATAACATTCAGTCATAGGGCCATCTCTAGAAAATAGTCCTACAACAGAAGTAACTACACTCACGAAAAAACTCTATATCTTACTGTAAATTTACCTCCATGAATATTATGCATTTAATAAAAAATTTTTAATGAGAAAAAAGTGTAATTGAATTATCATATATCAATAGAAATATATCGAATTGAAATATAATTTTTATGTGAAATTGTAGGGAGCTAGGAACAGGAATGATAATTTATTTTTAAAAAAATCAAACATTATGAATTTTGTTCCGTAAAAATATAAACCTGACCAATAAAAGCAGAAATATGTCATCACTCCATCAGAAGTAAAAATTCAGCAAATTAAAATTTTAAATATTTCTACGCAAAAAACAACTGAATAAAGCACTTAAAAAATGTAAAGAAATGACTGCAAAAAAAACCATCAAAACAATACTATTATCTACTCATGAATTTTCATAACCATCCTCTCGTAACCAACATTAAAAATATACACTTTACTTACGTTAAAATATTTACATGTTGTGAATAAAAATTCAAATATAAAATGTTAATGTAGTATATATTCAAAAATATCAACTTTACCAGTTATTAAACATGAGTAAAATCTGCATACAGTAAATGACTGAAAAAAAAAAAAAACATTTCATTTTTGAACCTATTATGCTAAATCTTAATTTTATTTCATTTGCCTTTTTGTTCATTTGTCCAGTAGCAAGGCAAAAATTTTCTTTTAGATTTCAATATGAGCAGAAATAAAATGTTATGCATATCCAAGTAAATTAAATTATCTAGCTAAAATGTATATGTTTAATTCTATAAATACTTCTAGATGAGATTTACTGAATTAATAGTAAAGCGGTACTAAAAATATCTCCAAATCGCCTAAATAAAATGCAAAAAAACATTTTCCAAGTTTTAAGTATCACATCTATAGGAAAAGCATGTTTACCAATTAAAACAAATAGTAACAAATACAGTAAATATTTAATTAAAAATACACTATTTGACTGATTTGTTGCTCTTGTGCATCTTAATGTATTCAATGCACATCACTATAACCTTAGTACTTACCCAAAAATATCTTTACTATGGTTGATATACCACCATAAAAGATTTTTTTCCCTTTTTTTTTTTAACTTCACTGTGTTAATAAATATAGGAAATTGTAAAAAAAAATCGTGCACCTTTATAACACCAAAAACACAGTAATTATATTATCTACTGAGATCTTGCGACGAATCATGTATCAAAAACACAAGTGCTAGCGAAATGATAAAAAAAGACAGTAATTAACTATGCGCAATCCTTGAACTATCCGCTGAATAAATCTCTCGGAAAATGCTCAAAAATCATCTTTGAAGTTCCATCTGGTTCAGTTTCGAATTATTGTTTTTTTTTTTTTTTTATATGAACACGGAGAAACGTCTGGATAGAGTCCTAAGCACACAAAGGAGACGAGATGAGTCAAAAATCGAATCTTGTAAAATGCTTTACAGGCAAATAATCTGAGAACGTAAGTTCGACTTTGTATGGAGAGATAGTTCTTATTCTCGGAGATATTTATCGCTTCACATCTATTTATTCGAATAATACAGCGGGTAGATGCAGGAGCCTTGGTAGTAATTGAATTCTCACAGCGGTGTACGATTAGCACTGGTATGCTAAATATGAAATCACGCACAGTGTTTTTGCTGAGTGGCACACTTTATAATCCAAAGTCAGGTACCGGAGGCATGATGAGTAGCAGATAATGCATTTCTTTTTATGATTTTTTTTAAAGTTATCCTGTACTCATGCAGGGTACGGAATGGTTAAAAAGTCAACTTTATGCAGTCCAAACTTCACGTTACGTTTTTCATCATTCTGTGAGAGATAATTCAGTAACAGTGAGTCCGTTCCGTAAAAGGCTTTAAGACTGCGTTCGCGAGCATCATGAAGCCGTTATCCGATGAAAGGTGAAATGTTAATTTCAAAAACATCCCAGGCCATTTTTATTTGAGTTTATAATCCAGGAACAAGTCACTACAATTCTGGAAAAGCGGTCCGGGACAAAGTTCTAATTTCGTGAAAATTTGGAGCAGATTTTTTTTATGTTATACAGAGTAAAATAGAGTCTCTCTCTGTATTTTAGCCAAACGACCGATTTTGGGAGGCCACCTCTCTCCTCATATTAACATTTTGATGTCTTGCACCATATAGTATGTGGTATTGTTGACTGGGTGAAAACGTATTTTTGGTTGAGTTCAGGCTATCTTGGAAAATCGTTGAAAAGGCCGTATTTGTAAATATGAAATGCGTTGTTTAGGCAACACCGCAGCGTTCTCCTCCTGCAAAATGTTACGCTGGGACACATTGAAGACGAGAAATAATCCATGGAAAAAGTTATTTATTCCTTAGAGATATGAAATACTTGAGAGGTGGCCCCCGTCTTTAGCAACGCTTAAGTTGTTTTCAGCACGAGAGTCAGATATGATCTGCCGAAATTTTGGAGTACATTTTGCGTGCCAACACTTTGTTTTTGGCATGAATATACATGTGTATCGAACAGTCTTCGCCAGAAAGAATTTACAGCGGTTAGGCTTCTGGCATATTAATTTAGAGGGGGGGAAAGAATGAAAGGTTTGCAATGCAAGGCGCCTTATGGCCATTTTCGTAAATTAGAAAAGCAACCCAATGAATGTTTTGTGAGAATAGGGCATCTGTGGTTTTTCTGGACATGAATCATTTGCGAGCTAAATAGAATTTTGACCGTTGTGACTTACTTAAAGACTGCATTTACATGAAACAAGGAAGTTACTGTTAAGCATAGACAAAAGAGGCACATGTAAAATGATTTTATATTTAACATTAAGTTTTCCAGACAGAGACAAAGTTGAAGGTTAATGAAAATATCTAACGTACATATTGAACAATTTTGCAGCTGCATTTATGCAGAAAAGGAAGATCATTTTTGCGGTAAAAGCCAGACATAAAAATGACAGAAAAGAAACGCTAATGTATTTGATGAAATATAATTGCTTTTAATCTTTAAAATAGAAAGGGTTTAAATAAAAATTTAATTAATATTTAGGAAACATAAGGGAACTATCAATTTTGAATAATAATGAAAATATGTGTATGATCTTCATCATAATTTCAATCTATGATATTTTCTAATGTTCTTTTCTAATTAATAATTCTTCGAACTACCTGTTATTTCAGACATTATTTTAATCTTTAAAACATATAGACAGGCACTGTATATTCTTAAAAACATATTTGAAAACACATAAAACCAGTCCACACGCTAAAAGTTTCATAAAAGTAGAATATTTTCGCCTGTTGGCCCAGGCATCTTCAATACTGATGTTTCGTCTTTCTGCTCTGTCAGTCCGATGGACTGACAATCGGACTTGAGATCGGACTGAGAGAGCAGAAAGACGAAACATCAGTATTGAAGATGCCTGGGCCAACAGGCGAAAATATTTTACTTTTATGAAACTTTTAGCGTGTGGACTGGTTTTATGTGTTTTTAAATATGTTTTTAAGAATATACAGTGCCTGTCTATATGTTTTAAAGATTAAAATAATGTTTGAAATAACAGGTAGTTCGAAGAATTATTAAATTAAAATTATATGCATTACTGAGGTGCACTATAAATTGCTCTCTTGTATGCATTGCGTTTATTTACAGGGACACACAAAATATATTGGTTACAGTACATGTGCGATATTTACGGTCTATGTGTGATAAGTGTGTTTTCAACTTTGGTTTGCGTTTTTAAGTTTAACTAATTTTTTTCATAGTACGTGTGTGTTTATGAACTCCGTAGATCATATACAGGGCTACACAAGGGAGTTCGTAAGTATTACAGACTAAGGGAGTGAATTGCTTAAGGGTAATTTTTAATTGTGTTTACGGATTTTCCTTCTGAACTATATTTAGTAAGACTAATAGAAGAGTTTGTGGAATATAAATAAATTTATATACAGGGTTACGCAAAGAAAAAAATACATTGTCGTTTACGGTTGGTAATTTCTGCGAGTAAGTTTTAGGTTGTCTTATAGCTTAATATGTGGTGTGTACAAAAGTCTTCAGATAATATAAAGGGCTGTTCAAAATATTTCGAGTGCATTTCCATCGATAAATTGCTAAATGTGAATACTCTAACTGAACTAAATTTTATCATACTATATATCCACATCTATTGATCATATACAGGGCTGCAAAGAATAATTCGACTATTATTTTTTGACACTGGAAGGTAATTTCGAAAACTGTATTTTTCAATGTGTTATATGTTTTCTAAACTGCTTACTTACATATCTTCTTTCACCTTATTTATAGGTGAAGTTTCGTTACAGTTTTCTGAGTGTGTTGGAAATTGTTTCATAATCTATGCTTCACGCATGATTTTTCGTTCTTGTCTTCCATTTAATATCAATTTCTCCGGAAACATCTATCCATAAAACTGTCGGTAGGTTATGGGATTGCTATAATTAAACAATTTTAGTATACAAATTCGGTTTCTAAATTCAGTAATACGGAAATAATAGGCCTCTTAAATAGGACGTAATCACCATGGCAACCTGAAAATTACCTATCATGGGATATCATTGAATTAATTACGTATGATAGGATCTAATAGAATGAAGAATGTAACTATAACTTGGTCATTAGAGTTATAAAATGTTATATACGTCATATATGACTTTAACTTCACACATGTCAGTAACTTTGCGATACATCTCGGTAGCTTGATGATCAATCCTCAGAAGCTGTATAACAAGGAAGTACCGATAAAAAAAAAAATCCAATTATAATAAATATTTTTATTAATATCGTCTTAAGTTTTGATTCGATTTTCATAAAATTTGAAAGGATTCGACAAAATTCTGCAACGATTATATCTATTCAATTTCAAGAAATTTGGTTGGGTAGTTTTTGCGCGGACGGACGGACTAAACAACGACTATACACTGCAAAAAAAAAAGTGTTGATTTTACAGTATAACACTGGCATCCCAGCTGCCAGTATTATACCGTAAAATTAACAGTAATAAACAGTAAAATAAGCAGTAATACGCTACCACGCATGTGCGGCAGCGTATTACTGCTTATTTTATTGTTTATTACTGTAAATTTTACGGTATAATACTGGCAGCTGGGGTGCTAGTATTATACTGTAAAATCAGCACTTTTTTTGTAGTGTAGGTACTATGTATTTATATAATTATGAACGCACCTAAAAACCAGTCTTACCCATTTTACGTTTTTTTGGTATCCAGAAAGTCCGATCAAAAATTGTGGTGATATTGCGAATTTTCTACCTACACCCAGAAAAAGGAATTGATTAAAAAACAAAACATGTTTTGTTGAGTACATTTTGGTTGTTTTAGCAAAATTTTTAGTTGAAGTAAAAAAATTGGTTTTGTTGCTTGGACACAAAAATATTGTTAACACTCTTACAAATTTTAACAAAATTTCATTAATTTTACTTGAATTAACAAAATTTGTTTTTTTAATTTTACAATAATTTTGTAATTCCAGCAAAATTTTGTTGTTTTTGTAAAATTTAAATTGTTGTATAGTAGCCATAACTCTCTCCCAAAACTCGATTTATTTGACTTATATAGCTATATAATTAAAGGATTAACATAATTTTTGGATAATAAAAACTTTTTTTCATTGAGACGGACCAAGGTAGTTTTAAAAATCCCCCTGTCCCATTTATTAATTTCTTCTATCTTTACTAGAAGAAAGTATTGGAATCATGAAAATTTTCGACTTCCGGTTTCCGATGGATTTTAGAAGGTCCTGAACACGATTTGACTGTTTTTAGAAAATGACTGTCAATGACTTTATCTGTCTGTATGTGACAAAAATTTTGTGGGCGCTCTATCTCAAGAACTAATGCACGGAATTTAATAAAACTTTATATTCAGTTACTTCCTAATATATTGCTGATTAGTTTTCGTGTAAATCGCGCAACAGGTGGCGCTGCTATGTTGCATTTTTCGTGATTTCTGCAATAGCTCTATCTCATTTTCAGCAGTAAATTACGGCTGTAATCTTTGAATAATAACCAGTGAATTTTTATCCTGCTTTTTGCAGGCGTAATTCACTGCTAAAAATGAATTAAAAATTAACTATGTGTTGCCGTATGCTGGAAATAAGCATGGAATGTTTTACGGTTTAAAAAAGATGATTTCTTGAATGTTTTACACTGGCATCATCTCCACATTAAAGTCATTGAGAAAATTTAGAAGATTTTTCAATTAAAAGTAATTTAACACTTATTAAAGTAACTTAGAGCGTAAATGCACTCATTCCTAAAATGTGCGCAATAAAAATCATTATTTACAAATAAGCTATCAGTGAAGGATTTGATTTGATTCAGTTAATCTAGACCTGCATTTTATTTAAAAAATATGTAACAGAATAGCATCGTTTACAAATAACTGTTTCGTAAACTTTTGTGCATTTATTTTAAATACACTATTAAATATTTTTTTAATTAAAATGACGCAAAGTAAAACAAATCCCCCTTTTTTTTATGATAAGCGTTCATATTATACTTAAAACTCGTTTAGAGATTTTTTTTTTTTTTTTTTTTTTGGGGGGGGGGGGCTTTGTATTGTCGTCCTATGTTTGCCGCAGAAATTTGCGTGCTCCTGATGACATTTCTATTTTGTGCTGCGGTTGCAGCCGTTCCGACATACACTATATGGCCATTAATGACCGGCAACTTTCAATTTTGGACATTTTGTCGAATATTTAAAAATATACTTGTCAGATTCTTCTGGAATTTTAGGATTTAAAAGAACAGGTTTGTCTTCATATTTATCAACGTCGATTTGATAAGGAGGACAATTAGGGGGCTAAAAAAATATTAAAGAAAAAAAGAATACTTTGGTTCACCCTGTAAAATAAAATGCACGAAATGATCTGTCGCTACAGAATATACATAGGCAGACATTGTACAATATGTGTATTCATTTGTGTAAGAATAGCATGTATATTAATAGAGTTATAGCGTTTTTTTAAAAAAATTAAAAAAAAATCTTGCATGTTTTTTGCTTATAACATACAGGGTTTTTAACTAAATTTAACGCCAGTTTCAGAAATATTGAAAAAATGTAGTAGAAACAATATAGTGCAATTGGAATATAAATATATTAAATATTTAAGGAAATATGGGGAAATATGGTATAAAATAATTTTTATCTGCGCATGCGCGAACGATAACAAGGATTTTTTTGCATAATTTAATAGTCAACTGTATCGAGCAACTTACTAAAAAAAAATCTATCAAATATCGTAAAAATTTAGAGAGATATCGGCATTAGAGTGAGCTGTTTTTTAGCTTCTCACTAAAACTCGCTGAATGATAAGGGATTTTCAACAAATTGTCATTTTTAATTTTCATACTATTTTCCAATTTTTAATGATACTTTAGTTCTCTTTGAAAAACTACCCTAACGAGCTTATTCGAACTAAAAAAGAATAATCAAAATCAAAGTGTCCGTTCCAAAACTATTATAACCTGGTGAAATGATGTTTTCCAAGGCAAACTAAAGTATCAATAAAAAATGAAATATAGTATAAAAATTAAACATGACAATTTGTGAACAATCCCTTATCATTCAACAAGTTTTTCTGAGAAGTTAAAAACAGCTCATTTTAACGTCGATATCTCTCTAAATTTTTACGATATTTGACTTTTTTTTTTTAATAAGTTGCTCGATATAGTTGACTATTAAATTATGCAAAAAAATCCTTGTTATCGTTCGCGCATGCGCAGATAAAAATTATTTTATGCAACTGCCCATATTTCCTTAAATATTTAATATATTTATATTCCAATTGCACTATATTATTTCTACTACATTTTGTCAATTTTTCTGAAACTGGCGTTAAATTTGGTTAAAAACCCTGTATGTTATAAGCAAAAAACATGCAAGATTTTTTTTTTATTTGTAAAAAAATTGCTATATCTCTATTAATATACACGCTATTCTTACAAAAATGAATACACATAAATTACAATGTCTGCCTATGTATATTCTGTAGCGATAGATCATTTCGTGCGTTTTATTTTACAGGGTGAGCCAAAGTATTCTTTTTCTTCTTTAATATTTTTTTAGCCCCCTAATTGTTCTCCTTATCAAATCGACATTGATAAATATGAAGTCAAACCTGTTCTTTTTAATCCTAAAATTCCAGAAGAATCTGACAAGTATATTTTTAAATATTCGACAAAATGTCTAAAATTGAAAGTTGCCGGTCATTAATGGCCATATAGTGTACATAAGAGTGAGAAATGCCGATCACAGATATCGTTCCTTGTAGCTCGGTGTTAGAACCTCAGAGCGCTTTTCAGAGGACCCGGCATCGACTCCCGGCTTTGGCAAAGGTTTTCAGGCGTAATTCACTGCTGAAAATGAATTAAAGTATAGTTAAAATTGCGAAATTAGACTGGTTCATTTAACAAAATTTTTGTAGTATAAGCAAAACAAGTTTGTAATATAACATATTTTATTATTTAAACAAACAAAATATATTTTATTGAAAAAAAGAAAATAGGTTGTTAAAATAACACATTGCATATATCTATGTAACAAAAAGATTTTTGTTAATTTAAGTAAAATTGAACCATTTTACTTGAATTAACAAAACATTTTTTTGCTGACGATACAAAATTTTTTTTGGAATTGCAAAAAAAAATCAACAATATTTTTTTGTTGATTCAAACAAAATTTCCATTGACCCATATTTAAACAAAAAGTTTTGTTGGGTCAGCCAAATTTTTGTTGATTCAACAAAACTTTTTTCTGGGTGTACTTTTTTACTTGCTTTCTTTTAACTTACATTTCTGTATGCATGTGGCAGTCAAATCTTGTTGCTCATTTTTCACTCATGTCCTGCTGACATAGAGCTTTGAAATTTGAATATATATGTATTCCTGAGGGCAATACATGAATTGGACATTGATTTTTGCCGAAACGTCAGTTGAAGCTCACTGTGGAGACGCGAAAATTTTTTGGTTTCCGTCTGTTTGTTTGTTTGTCTATTCCGCGATAACTGCCGTAAAAATCGTCCTATTAGGTTGATTTT
Source organism: Maratus michaelseni (assembly GCA_963931845.1). Taxonomy (NCBI): domain Eukaryota; kingdom Metazoa; phylum Arthropoda; class Arachnida; order Araneae; family Salticidae; genus Maratus; species Maratus michaelseni. The sequence continues at coordinate 69,355,918 of OZ007599.1, read as the reverse complement.
TGGTGGGTATGTTGGTGAGGTACCCGGAATGAGCTGTATAAGTTTTAGTTATATTTGGTTCATTCGTTCGAAAAATAGAGAACATTTCTTTTTAGGTCATAATGCTTTCCTATGGGAATGCACACGATTTTCAAATTTCCTTTTTAATTGAAATGGAAATCGCATATTTGAATAATGGATTTAAACGTAAAGTTACTAATGCTAAATTTTCGATATGAAGGTTTTAAATATATCCAATAGCTTTCAAAATTTGCTGATACATTCATTAGAATTCAGAAATTAATTGTTTAAATTATTGGACAAATTCTTGCATCTGTTCGGGAAATATAAAACATTTTATTTTCATATTTTTTACAAATTTTAAAATGCATTTATTTTTACTTTGCTCTTTCATTTATTAGTTGCTTAGCAACCCTGTTTCAAAGAATATCAAACTAATAAAATTTAAGTAACTCGCACTATTTTTGCTGCAATATTTTATCATCAAAATAAATTATTTTTGTATTCTATTGACATAAATGAAGAATTTATTTTAATACAAGTTTATTTTTTTTATCTAAAAAGTTACATGAATAAGAATTTCATAAGAATTTCAGAGCATATGTCGTGTTTAATTTAACGCTTCAAATTTCTGAAACTTCCGAAGTATTTTACATGTCTATAAATATGTATGTAATCTAAAAATATAAATTGCGGATTGTAAGATGCTAAATAATATGAAAAGTGAGATTAAAAAACAATGGCTTTTAGAACTGACGTTGAAGCTCCTGATTTGCAGATTTACTAGTTTAAAATTCGATCCCTTAGGGGGAGGGGGGACAACATCGGCCCAAATCTTGCATTTTCCCCATAACAATAATGTTACGATTGTTTAACATTAATTGAAAGAATAGTTTCTTTATTGCAACATTCATCCATTTTCACAGCATTGTTGCCCGAATCATTATGACGTCAGCATTGAGCGACACACACATTTGTGCTTTATAATGTAAGTTGACTTTTTTGTGAATTTTAATGAAAGCATGTTTTTTTTTAAAAAAAAAAGACTTTTTACATTTATTTTATTAGCCATGTTATCACGGAAGTTTTATCATTTTCCTCATATGTAATTATTTTTATAATTTTTTCTTTTCTTGAAAGTAAAAGAATATGTAATTTCACTTTTCAAGGACTTTTTTTAAGCATTTTTATCAAACAATAAATTTCTGTATGCATTCATGAAACTTTTATTATAAATTAGATTCTTCATTTTCGCCATTCAATTTACCAAGTGATAATGAATCGAATCGCCATTGCACAAGATGTTAAAAATCAATTATTTTCATAAAGTTTTACTTCCTCGTTGCAATCATGAAAAATATATATTCGAAAACAATTAAATTGCAAAAACAGTATAGGATTTTTTTTTTCATTGATGAAAACAAGATCTTTTTACGAAATACCTTATGTTTACGAAAATCAACAATACTTTATTTCCGCTGGTGTGTGAATGGGTAATTATTAAACTATCTGGCTTACGTTTATTTATTTAATTGAAGTGATATTTGGCTATCTGGTAGGCGTTCTTGCGATATAAAATATGAGGAAGTTAAAAAAAAAAATATATTTATTGAACTTCAAGGAGAAAGGAAATGTAGATTGCAAAATAATTTGCCACATTATTTGGAACAGGAAATCTTAAAGATAATTACATGTCTATAGATGTTTTATATCCGTTATAGTTATATGTTCGTTATAGATATAGATTAGAAATTACATGTCTAAAGATGCATTGCAAAATCAAACAAGAACGAAAAACCATGCGTCAAGCATAGATTATGTAGCACTTTCCAACGCTTCCAAAATAATTTTACAAAACATACCGTTTAATAAGCTAAAAGATAACATCTAAGTAAACAATTTGGAAAACGCATAACATATTTAAAAACATAATTTCAGAAATTTCCAACAGATACAATATTCGGAAAAATATCCGAATACTTTTATTCAGCCCTGTATATGATCTATAGATTTGTATATGCTAGGATGCTAAATTTTAGTTTAGTTAGGAAACGCGTAGCACAGTTTAAAATTATCTTTCTGGAGTTTCTGTCAATAAACGGAAATGTGTTCGCGAACTTTTGTGCTGCCCTGTATATGATCTACAGAATTTATACACACCACGTAATAGACAAAAAGCGAGTTAAAATTAAAATCGCGTTTAGTAACTTAAAACGCACTTCCAGGAATTAGTGTTAACAGACAGTAGAGAATTCTTTTGTGTGTCCCTGTAAATGAACGATGACTGCTATACACACACTATTCTGTAGTAAGCCTCTTGTAATGCACCTTAGATATATATATATAAATTTCAATGCGTTTAAAATAGTGAAACATTATTTAAATAAACCGCAGACGATTTTTCCCCATAGACGTCATGTAACGGAATTCTTTTGACTGTCCCTGTAAAGTAACTATAAGTGCTATGCACACCCTATTCCATATTAAGCTTCTTCTAATGCACCTTAGTGATATATATAAATTTCAATGCGTTTAAAATAGTGAAACATTATTTAAATAAACCGCAAATGATTTTTCCCCATAGACCGCAATGTAACGGAATTCTTTTGAGTGTCCCTGTAATAAAACTATAAGTGCTACACACTTCCGTTGAAATAGGGAACATTCTATAGATAACGACAATAACATATAAAAATTGCAGAGCAATCCGAGCATATTTACGGGAGTTAGAGCACGGACAGACGGCCATACGGCCAGACAAACCGAATCATAAGCACTTTTCAACTAGGTTGGAAAGTGCTAAAAATACTCATATTATTATTTTCTAACGTATGATTGACACTTCACATTTCGATCAATCGTTTAAACCAATGGTTCCTAAACTATGGGTCGCCAGGTGTCCAGATTTACGAGGGACCTGCAAATTTACAGGGTTTTAAAAACCCGTCTCGCGGAACCACTGCGTATAGGTCACTAAATGTCTCGATTTTCCATCATACACTGTTAAAAAATTGCAGCAAACTGTCCAGTCATTTGACCGATTTTATAGAAAATGGTTACATAACCGTAATTTAATACTATTCTGACCATAATACGGGCAATAATATGGTCATATTAGAGTTAAATTACGGTTAAGTAACCGTTTCCAATAAAAAACTGTCAAATGACTGGACAGTTTGCTGCAAATTTTTAACAGTGTGCGAAAATTCTTTTAAATTTGCTTTAGTACAATGCTAGTCACTAGTTTGCATCAACTAGCACTTAATAGCGTAAACCATTTGAAACAAATCCTGTCAATAACGGAAAAGTTTTTGGATTCCCGAATGAAATAACGCTAAAACGGAATATATTTTATAGGTTCCTAACTGTTTAGTTTTTACATGCATTACAATGCTTTGTTTAGTAAAACCTGGGAAAACTGAACCTGCTTATAACGGAATTCTGTCTTAAAAAAAATTTTGTAGTTCCTACGGAAATAATATCATAACTACTCAATCGGAAATCTCTCCAAAACGGAAATTTGTTTCGGTCCCTAACGATTCCGCTTTCACAGATGTTACTGTTCAGATTATTGCGCTTATTTAGTGCAGTAAAACCTATTAAGATGGAATCTCAAGTGACAGGAAAAACATTCCATTTAAAACAGGTTCTCGTCTCAGCATGTATAATTGTATGCTATTATTTCCGTAGGGGTTAATAATTTTTTTACGTTTAATACAGGATTCTGTAGACATGTACCAGTTTAAAAGGATTTACTGTATTTTTATGTCCCGATTTAGAAGCCACTGTCCCGATTTTTTGGCTCCTTATCCTGCTTCTTTCCATTGAGACCATGCATTTTTTACTCTTAAGACCGGATTTCGTGATAGATAGGTATCAGTTTGAAAGTATTTACTGTATTTTTATGTCCAAATTTAGAAGCCACTGTCCCACCTTTTTGTCTGCCTATCCCACTTCTTTCCATTGGAATCATGCCTTTTTTACATTTAAGACCGGATTCCGTTATAGACATGTACCAGTTTGAAAGGATTTAATGTATTTTTATGTCCAATTTAGAAGCCACTGTCCCGCTTTTTTGTCTCCCTATCCCGCTTCTTTCCATTGGGACCATGATTTTTTTACGTTTAGGAAGCCGTTAGAGACAGATACCAGTTTGAAAATATTTACTGTATTTTTATGTCCCAGGTTTGAAGCCGCTGTCCCACTTTTTTGTCTCCCTATCCCATTTATTTCCATTGGGACCATGGATTTTTTACATTTAAGGCCAGATTCCGTTATAGACATGTACCAGTTTGAAAGGATTTAATGTATTTTTATGTCCAATTTAGAAGCCGCTGTCCCGCTTTTTGTTTCCCTATCCCACTTCCTTCAATTGAGACCACGATTTTTTTTACGTTTACGACTGGATTCCGTTATAGACAGGTATCAGTTGGAAAGGATTTAATGTATTTTTATGTCTCGATTTAGAAGCCACTGTCCCACTTTTTTGTCGCCCTGTCCCGCTTCTTTCCATTGGGACCATGAATTTTTTACGTTTAAGTCTGGATTCCGGTATAGACAGGTACAAGTTTGAAAGGATTTATTGTATTTTTATGTCCCGATTTAGAAGCCGCTGTCCCGCTTTTTTGTCTCCCTATCCTGCTTTTGTGGTAGTGAATCTGGTAACACTAGTCACGACCCACCTTGATATTAGACCCTCTCTTTTTATAAAACAACATTATAAATAGCACCGAGTTTTAATACAACATTCATCAATAAGCATGTTTTCCATGCGTAGTAAAAGAAGACTGGTACTGTTTCTCAACATTTTTTTAAGTCAAGGCACACTTGAACAAATAGATATATAGCGGCACATTTAAATTAGGATGGTAAAAAAATAGTAAAAAAGAATGTGTTTATTCTTTTTTTTTTTTTTTTTTTTTGTAATAACACACAAACAAAATGAACTAATGTTAAAAAATTAAATGATATATAACATTTTGAAAAATGAATATAACTCAATTGAAAAAAAATATCTTATATTTATTTATGATTGCTTCTAATTATTATAATTTGACATTTAATGAAATTTCTAGGCTTGAAAAATTACTTAAACGTCTTTCAGATGCTCCCTCGATAAGTGCGTGCAACATTTCAATTTATGCTCAATGCACGAAATGGATAATGTTTTTTTTAGGGTTCCGTACATAATAAGTTGAAAATTGTATGTCAAACGTGACAAATGAGGTGCGTTCGTACTATAACTAGTTTTATAAATATTCAGATCTTGGTGCAATATCTGTTGCACTGTTATGCAACAATGCATGAATTTATTTTATGTGCAGAATACAAAATTTATTTTATGTGCAGATTTTCATACTATAGATATTAATTTTATTTTATGAAATTAAGTTTCAATACACTTTTAAGAACAATTAATTACAATTCTGTTACATTAAAATTATACTATGCGCAAATATCTAATACAAGACTATGTAAAAAAATCATCGTTATTATTTCAATGAAAAGATGAATTATATCGATTGTTATTATGATATGATTAATTCCCGTAACACACAGAAAAAAGTTTTGTTGAATCAACAAAAATTTGTTTGCCCCAACGAAACTTTTTGTTTAAATATGGGTCAATGGAAATTTCGTTTGAATCAACAAAAAAAATATTGTTGATTTTTTTTGCAATTCCAAAAAAAAAAAAATTTGTATCGTCAGCAAAAAAATGTTTTGTTAATTCAAGTAAAATGGTTCAATTTTACTTGAATTAACAAAATTGTTTTTGTTACATAGATATATGCTATGTGTTTTTTTAACTTTTTTTTTTTCTTTTTTCAACAAACTATATTTCGTTTGTTTAATCACTAAAATATGTTATATTACGAACTTGTTTTGTTTATACTACAAAAACATTTGTTAAATGAACCAATCTACATATGCAATTTTAACTACTTTTTAATTCATTTTCAACAGTGAATTTTATCCGGCCTTTCTTTCAAGCGCAAACCGAGAGAATGAAAATTGCCCATGCCGGGAGTCGATCCCGGGACCTCAGAACAGCAGCCTGACGCTTTACCACTGCGCTACCAGGAACGATATCTGAGTTCGGCATTTCTCACTCTTATATATGCCGGAACGGCTGCAATCGCAGCACAAGATGGAATGCCATAAGGAGCACGCAAATTTCTGCGGCAAACATGAGACGACAGTACAAAGCACAGCATACGGCAACACATAGTTAATTTTTTATTCATTTTCAGCAGTGAATTACGCCTGTAAAAAGCAGGATAAAAATTTCCGTGTTATTATTCAAAGATTACAGGCGTATTTGACTGCTGAAAATGAGATAGAGCTATTGCAGAAATCACGAAAACTGCAACATAGCAGCGCCACCTGTTGCGCGATTTAAAGTAAAAAGTAATCAGCAACAATTTATATCAGAAAGTAACTGAATAAAAGGTTTGATTAAATTCCGTGCATTAGTTCTTGAGATAAAAACAGCGAAATCGCGTTCAGGACAACCGGAAATCGAAAATTTTCATGAATCCAATTCTTTCTTCTTGCAAAGATAGAAGACGGTAATAAATGGGACAGGGGGATTTTTAAAACTACCTTTGTCCGTCCCAGTGAAAAAAAGTTTTAATTACCCCAAAATTATGTTAATCATGTAATTATATAGCTATATAAGTCAAATAAATCAAGTTACGTAAGAGAGATATGGCTACTACACAAGAATTTAAATTTTTCAAAAATAACAAAATTTTGCTGGAATTACAAAAATATTGTAAAATTAAAAGAAACAAATTTTGTTAGTTCAAGTAAAATTGGTGAAATTTTGTTAAAATTTTGTACGAGTGTTAACAATATTTTTTTGTCCAAGCAACAAAACCAATTTTTTTACTTGAACTAAAATTTTGACTAAAACAACCAAAATGTACTCAACAAAACAGGTTTTGTTGTTTTAATCAATTCCTTTTTCTGGGTGAATAAAATAAGTACATTTTATGTTGGCAACATTTTATCTTTTGTTGACATTGACTGAAAATTCCAATGGAAAACTTAAGCCTAGCTTTGAAAATTTCAGAACTTGGAATCCCTATTTAGACTCTTTTCCATTTAATATCTATTTCTCCAGTAACATCTCTCCAAAAAACTGTCGGTACTATATGATTGCTATAATTAAAAAAATTAGTATACAAATTCAATTTTAAATTCAGTAATGCGGAAATAATATGACTCCATGTAAACTATGGCGTTATCACCATGGCAACTCAGAATCATTACCTATCATGGGATATCATTGAATTAATTATGATCGGATTTAATCTTATGACAGCCCTTTTTGTGTCAGCGTGTAGGCCTAGTATTCAGGGAGTGGTGGTGTTAAAATGAATGAGGTGGATTCATATATTACGTATACTTTTACAAATCCACTCAAAACTGGATAAAAAATAAGATTGGATTGTTTTCACAACAGTTATGCGTCCCGCGTCACACACCTTTTTTTAAAAAAAAACATGATTCATGCATTTCACATAAAAGTTGCGCAGTTAAAATAACCTCAATTTTTACTATATTTTTATCCTGTCATAAAAATAGAATGGTCGATTAAATAACATAATGGTCAATCAACTATTAATTTTACCTATTCCTGTTCTTCATAATAAAAATAAACAAGCATATTTTAAATCTATTTTAAATCTATTAATTGCAGTTTTTCGATGCGTTCGTAATTAAATACGTACCACCTATAGCCGTCGTCTGGTCTGTCCGTTTGTCCGTCTATAATAGCGCAAAAACTATCTAACCGATTGGTTTGAAATTTAATATATACAGTGTGATTCATAAATATCGAAACAATAGGCTATCTCCTTAAATATTGCCCCATGGCACATACTTCCAATTGCAAAGTTTCATAAAAAAAGGTGCAAAATGTGATGAGATAAGTTGCAACTCCATGAGGGGTCTATTAGAGAAAATACAAAAATTATTTTTTCATACGGCCCCCGTAGAATAAAATTTCCAATTAAGAATTTTTTCCTTATCCATTCCTGAATTAAATAAAAAAAAATCCATCTTGATATCTGCAAAATTCACAGAGATATTAAAATCCAAAATTCGTGACTTACACCACTTAAGCATACCTCTGAGAGACGCGATATCAGTTCATTTGAAATGCAATTTAGGGATCGACCATAAATTTACACATTATTAAAAGTCGATGTAAGACAATGACTTAACTTTTAGACATAAAATAATAACGTATAGATTTTTATGTTAAGCTCGCTTGAGAAATATGCTAGGAGTCTGCATGAGGCCGAGCTTGGTTCCAGGGCCGTATCGGCACGGCCCACTGGCCGGATCGTGCCGGCCCGTGTTTTTATTGTTCTTAGGACGTGTCGGGAAGGCAATAAGTTTTTTAAAAATAGTAATAGCGATAATGAAACTTCTGTTAACGGAATCATTGGAAATATATTTTATAAATTACACAGAAATATTTTCAAAAATCTACTTTTTGTTATACAGATGCAAAAGTTATGATGCTTTTAAACCAAGTTTTCATGTATTCCAAACGACATTGTTTTTTAAAATAAATCTTTTTTCGAATGTATAAATAATAATAGTATAAATAATCATTAACGTTGCTATTGCGTATTTTTTTAATAGATGCCAAGCTCCCACTAATCTTCCGTTATAAGTGTGTTTATTTGACTCAGGTTTAATGCGTTCGAACCAGAACGCATTAAACGTTCTGGTTTAATCATCTGGTTCATCTTCATAATCCATCTCCGGGATTATAAAATTTTTACTTTTGAAACAGCATTCCGTTAGAAACAGGTTCATTTTCACACGGTTTACTGAACAAAGTACAGTAAAACCTGTGAAAACAGAATCCCTATGAACTACAAAAATTCCACTTTTACAGGCTTCCATCTAGACAGGTAGATTTGTAAGGTATTCCTTTCAAAAGGACTATAAAAATTTTCTGTTATAGACAGGTTCTGTCTTCACAGATTTTACTGTTTTAAGTCCCACCCGATACAAACTAACGAATAGCATGCTACAAACAGAAATTTATAAGAATTTGTGCATTGTGAAGAGTCGGGACTTTTGGCGTCCTACGCGGGACAGGTCTTGGAACCCTGAAAATCGGGACACTTGGCAACACTAGTAATATCCCTCAAATGGTGAAATTTGTAGAGAAGCAAACTATAGAAACTAGGAGGAGCAGGAGCGGTGCTGCTTTGCACTAGGAAAGGATCCGGGTCCATAAGCCGTGTTTTTGGCCCCTGAAATAGGACTAAAACTCAATTTTGTTATACGGACTTAATTATTTCACTTTTTAATATTAGAAGGTTTATCCTGTACGATTTCAACAATAGTTTATGCATTTTATTCGGATTTATAGGACTTACACAAGCTCAAATTTCGTATTATTTGTAGTTTTTGATGAAAAATACGCAATTTCTCCTCATTTTACCTCAATTATTTATATGAGCGCCATATCGTGTAACACTTTTTTCTTTACATATATTATAAAATACATCAAAATGTACAACATATGTAAAAATAAAAGTGTTGCAAAGCTGCGCTCATAGTAAAATATTAAAAAATATATTACAAATTGAGGTAAAATGAGGCGAAATTGCGGATTTTTCATCAAAAACTACAAATAATACGAACTTTGAGCTTGTGTAAGTGATATAAAAACGAACAAAATGCAAAAAGTGGTGTTAAAATCGTACAGGATAAACCTTCTAATATTAAAAAGTGAAATAATTAAGTCAGTATAACAAAATCGAAATTTAGTCCTATTTCATGGGCTAAAAACACGGTTTATGGACCCTGATCCTTTTCACTTGTTATTTTCTCTTCTTACTTTCACTTCTTGCTTACCTTTCATTATGGCTTTCAGTTACCTTTCGTGAAAAAGCTATGAATTGACGTCTTGGTAATCAAAGTCAGCAGAATTGTTATCTTTTTCTATACTGGATATCCTGGGTTTTCCTATTTCTTTAGTGCTGGAAAAGCAGTTAAGATTTCATAAAGTTTATTTAACTTTCTTATCTACTACCTTTTATCTTCTACCGCGTTTCACTATTTAATCATATACCGAATATCAGTGATCAAATATACTATAAATTGCTGATAAAACTAGACATACATGCAGATTTTAAACTACTACGTGCTGTAACTTTATTCTGTAACAACCGGATCCCAGAAGTTCAGCAACACAATTTCGTTAGAGAAAACAGTTTCAGCAACACATTTTCGGTTTTGAATGAACAATGTTATTTTGAGAAAACATAAAGGAAAGCGAGGTGAGCATTAATTTTTTTTATAACATAAGCAATGCTTTAACGGAGAGGATATTCTGGTATACGTCGTAGCTATTATTATTATTATTATTATTATTATTACCATTTAGAATAAATTTCGTATGCCTTCTGCTGTTGTTTAAAATTAGAAATGTCTTTAGCCTAAAACATATGCGTATATTAGCTTCTATAACTTATACCAACAAGAAAATGTCCATTTTGTTGCTTCTAAGCGAACGATTTCTCTTAGTCGGTAATGTTCCGTATTACATTTAAGGGGCTACTTCACTCAGACGAAAACAACCGTTCACTAATGTTAATCCTATGGAGGAAATTTTTGAAAATATCTCGTTCGCATTTCAATATTTTAAATGATTTTTTTGGCATTTGGTAGCTGAGGTCAATCTCTATGCACGCTCCTTTCTACTTTTTCGATTTTTGTTGCAGTTTTTTTATTGAGGATACTTTCACTTTTAAAACCGGTTTCGAAAGTGAAAGTATCTTAATAAAAAAAACTTGTAATCAAAATCGAAAAAGTAGAAAGGAGCGTGCATAGAGATTGACCTCAGCTATCCAATGCAAAAAAAATCATTTAAAAATATTGAAATGTTAACGAGATATCTTCAAAAATTTCCTCCATAGGATTAACATTAGCGAGCGGGTGATTTCGTCTGAGTGAAGTAGCCCCTTTTAAGAGGCTACTTCACTTACGCGAAAACACCCGCTCGCTAATATTAATCCTATGGAGGAAATATTTTAAGCTATCTCGTACACATTTCAACGTTTTTAAATTACTTTTTTTTTGCATTGGATAGCTGAGGTCGATTTCTATGCAGGCCTTTTGTACTTATTCGATTTTAATTATAAGTTTTTTTTTATTAAGATACTTTCACTTTCGGAACCGGTTTCGAAAGTGAAAGTATCCTCAATTACAAAAAAAAGTTCAACGAGCATAAAAAAGTAACAAAAAAGAAAAAAAATGCTTCAAGCATAAATTATGTAACACGCTCCAACACTTAAAAAATAGTTTGGAAAATGCATAATATATTTAAAACCAGTTTCGGGAATTACCAACAATATTCGGAAAAATATTCGAATTCTTTTGGGTAGCCTTGTATATGATCTATAGATGTTTATATATATTACATACACTGCTAAATTTTAGTTCAGTTAGGAAATGCGTAGCACAGTTTAAAATTTCCTTTCTGGAATTTCCGCCAATAAACGGAAATGTACTCGAGAACTTTTGTGCTGCTCTGTATATGATCTATAGAATTTATACGCGCCAAGTAATAGACAAACAAGAACGAAAAATCATGCGTCAAGCATAGATTATGTAACACTTTCCAACGCTTCCAAAATAATTTTACAAATCATTGCCGTTTAGTAAGCTGAAAGATAACATCTAAGTAAACAATTTGGAAAACCCATAACATATTTAAAAACGTAATTTCAGGAATTTCCAACATATGCAATATTCGGAAAAATATCCGAATACTTTTATTCAGTTCTGTATATGATCTATAGATTTGTACATATAATACATAGGATGCTAAATTTTAGTTTAGTTAGGAAACGCGTAGCACAGTTTAAAATTCTCCTTCTGGAGTTTCTGTCAATAAACGGAAATGTGTTCGCGAACTTTTGTGCTGCCCTGTATAAGATCTACAGAATTTATACACACCAACAAGTAATAGACAAAAAGGGAGTTAAATTTAAAATCACGTTCAGAAACTTAAAACGCACTTCCAGGAATTATTGTTGACAGACAGTAGAGAATTCTTTTGTGTGTCCTTGTAAATGAACGATGACTGCTATACACACAATATTCTGTAGAAAGCCTCTTGTAATGCACCTTAGTGATATATATAAATTTCAATGCGTTTAAAATAGTGAGACTATTTTTTAATTAAACCGCAAACGATTTTTCTCCATAGACGTAATTTAGCGGATTTCTTTTGACTGTCCCTGTAAAGTAACTATAAGTGTTATGCACGCAGCATATTCCAATATTAAGCTTCCTGTAATGCACCTTAGTGATATATATCAATTACAATGTGTTTGAAATTGTGTAACATCATTAAAATAAACCGCAAATGATTTTTCCCCATAAACCGTAATGTAACGGAATTCTTTTGAGTGTCCCTGTAAAAAAACTATAAGTGCTACACAGTTCAGTTGAAATAGGGAGCATGCTATAGATAACGACAATAACATATAAAAATTGCAGGGCAATCCGAGCATATTTACGGGAGTTAGAGCACGGACAGACGGCAGACGGCCATACGACAGACAAACCGAAGTCATAAACACTTTTCAACTAGGTTGGAAAGTGTTAAAAATGAGTTAAATTTAAAAACGAGTTCAACAACTGAAAAAGCACTTCTAGCGATTATTGTTAACAGACAGTACCGAATTCTTTTGTGTGTCCCTGTAAACGAACGATGAATGCTATACACACCATATTCTATAGTAAGCCTCTTCTAGTGCGCTTCAGTGATATATATCAAATTCAATATGTTTGAAACTGTGCAAAATCATTACAATAATCCGAAATTAATTTTTCCCCATAAACCGTAATGCAACGGAATTCTTTTGAGTATCCCTATAAAAAAACTATAAGTGCTACACACTTTATATTCAATACCGGACATGCGATAGTAAACCTCAATATCACATATCAGTTGCATGAGAATCCGTATGTATTTACACGAGTTAGAGCACGGACAGTCAGACGACCGACAGACAGACAAACAGACGGCAGACAGACAGACAAACTGGTTTCATAAACACTTTTCATCTATGTTGGGCAGTCTGAAAAAAGATCCTGAATAGAGATCAAACTAAGCTATACAATGCGAAAAATTCGTTTAAAAATATTGAAATGCGAACGATAAATCTTAAAATATTTCCTCCATAGGATTAACATTAGCTAGTGGGTGTTTTCGCGTGAGTGAAGTAGCTTCTTAGAGTGGACTGTAGCTCAAAGTATTGCATTTTTCATTTATAAGAATTTTGAATGAATATTTTGCGGATGTGACTCATTATATTGAAATACTTTTTTCTTTGTTTTAAAATATTTTTTTTTCAAGTTGAGAATTTTATGGTAAATTTAAAATTTCGAGTTTTAAGTATGTTTAATTTTTGAATAACTGCTGAACTCACTTCTTGATTAGCATATGTTTTTCACTTTTAGGTAACGTATATAATAATATAAATACTTAAAATTAGTTTTAAAATGTATTTCTATACAAAAAATACTCCGAGCGATGTATTTTGCATCTTTTGTGATGGAATATTCTCTGAAAACACTCGCGGAGAAGTGTGGGTTAAATGTGCTATGTGCCTCATGTAGGCACACTTAAATTGCACCCAGTTTTGTTTGTGATTTCGATAAATGATTTTCTTCTGTAATAAATACATTCTCTACCATTTTGTATTGTTTTATTCTGTTTTAAAACATTTTAAATAATTTTTGTGACATTTTTGGAAAGGGCCCATATTTGCATCTCATTTTTTCTAGTGCCATTTTAAAAGCTTTTTGAAAATCTTAGTTTTCGAATTGAAATAATTGATATTAATCATTGTTTTGCTTCCTCCCATTTAGTAAACTTGTTATAGTTGTTAATAAAGATAAAAAATCCAGAATTTTTCAAAAGGAAAATCACTTGAAGCCAAAAACAAACAAGAACGAAAAATCATGCGTCAAGCATAGATTATATAGCACTTTCCAACGCTTTCAAAATAATTTTACAAATCATACCGTTTAATAAGCTAAAAGCTAACATCTAAGTAAACAATTTAGAAAACGCATAACATATTTAAAAACATAATTTCAGAAATTTCCAACATATACAATATTCGGAAAAATATCCGAATACTTTTATTCAGCGCTGTATAGGATCTATAGATTTGTATATATACTACATAGGATGATAATTTTAGTTCAGTTAGGAAACGCGTAGCACAGTTTAAAATTCTCCGTCTGGAGTTTGTCAATAAACAGAAATGTGTTGCGAACTTTTGTGCTGCCCTGTATAGGATCTACAGAATTTATACACACCACGTAATAGACAAAAAGCAAGTTAAAATTAAAATCGCGTTCAATAACTTAAAACGCACTTCCAGGAATTATTGTTAACAGACAGTAGATAATTCTTTTGCGTGTCCCTGTAACTGAACGATGACTGCTATACACACAATATTCCGTAGTAAGTCTCTTGTAATGCACCTTATTGATCTATATCAATTTCAATGCGTTTAAAATAGTGAAACATTATTTAAATAAACCGCAGACGATTTTTCTCCATAGACGTAATGTAACGGAATTCTTTTGACTGTCCCTGTAAAGTAACTATAAGTGCTATGCACACCCTGTTCCATATTAAGCATCTTCTAATGCACCTTAGTGATATATATAAATTTCAATGCGTTTAAAGTAGTGAAACATTATTTAAATAAACCGCAAATGATTTTTCCCCATAGACCGCAATGTAAAGGAATTCTTTTGAGTATCCCTGTAAAAAAACTATAAGTGCTACACACTTCCGTTGAAATAGGGAACATGCTATAGATAACGACAATAACATATAAAAATTGCAGAGCAATCCGAGCATATTTACGGGAGTTAGAGCACGGACAGACGGCAGACGGCAGACGGCAGACGGCCAGACGGCCAGACGGCCAGACAAACCGAAGTCATAAGCACTTTTCAACTAGGTTGGAAAGTGCTAAAAAGGCTGCTCATATTTACACCTTTTCCTCTAATAATGGAAAGAAGCTTATTGAATTTCAGTAACCTCGATTATCCGGAACTATTTTTTTCGGACTTTCGAAATATTCGTTCTGATAAAAGGCATATAAAATTTTTCGAAATTGTTTATTTTAAGGAGTGAATATAAAAGACAATGAAAAGACATAAATTTTGCATAAAGATTGAAGTCGATCGGATAATGAGTTGCCGAGATATTTGTAATTATATTTTCCACACTCTTTGATTTTTCATGACCCTGTATTTCATCTCAATTTCAATTCAAAGATATATTTTAATTGGAAATGATACGCTTAATTCGACGCAGTAAACCGTTAGTTAATAGGATAATCAATTTTGGAGTTATAAGGATGTTTCTTTTTCGCAATTCAGTAATAGAACATTTAAAGTTTATGACGTCATCAAACCACGATTTTATTTGAATTGCAATGCATTTTATAAATAGTTTACACATGTTTTATTTTCCTATTTTATATTATGCATATCTATGATGGGTAAGTATTACGGTGGCCCCCAATGACTCGTTTTATATTTCTAATTAAAAATAAAAAAATAAATTCAAATGTTTAGAACAAAAAGACACCATCGATCGATCGAGTCAGTGGAATTTCACGCATGGACTAAAATGTATGCTTTGTTATTTAAATTCTGTCATGACTGGCAGCGCCAAAATTTATGGCAACCCCTTTTTTCCCTCTTCTACTACTAAGTAGGAGAGACGACAGGAGTTGTTGGCGGGAGGCCAAAGGATTCGGATGTGTGTGTGCGGTGGGCACGTTATGAAAATATAGTAATTGTGTCGATAGAAGAGTAGTAATATAACTGCTGCTGCTGCTATAAATATTCATCTCTGTGTACATCTACGTGTGTATTCTTCAATGTTTGTGATGTCCTGTGTGATGTTTCGTCATGTAAATAAACTTGTGTTTAATCGTGAAAATGACTGCATTTCTATATAAAATGGAATCATAAGAACAAAAGTGGTATTCATAAAATGTCGCTTTTAAATATAAAATAGAAGGCACGAATGTGGGAAAACCAGAAGTAAAGGGTTTATAAAGGTGTATGACAAATTCTATTTTTTATTTATTTAATTTATTTTTCTTTGTATCATGTTTTTCCCGAAGCGGATGACACCAACCTTTATAATACGATTGTTATTATTATTTTTTTTCGCGCGGGCCTTTTGCTATCTTTGAGCAGTTTTCACTGTCACTTTGATGGAATAAATGAGATGATATTCTGGCTTGACTAAATGTTGTCTTCAAATATTTTTATTCTTATTTTCCCTTTAAAAGGTTTAAACCTGCATTTAAAAAATATGAGATATTGGTAAAAATATTAGACAGCAGTGTGAAATCCTTGCACAAGTCCACTGGTATTTTTTAATTGAAAATCATAATAGGTGTTTTACATGTAATATATTTAATTTTTGTTGCCTGTCAACCACACTAAAAAAAAAAATGTGAAATATATCAATTTTATATTCAAATAATAAATTTTTAAAATTTATTAAAAGCACCGTGTTTAAAAAACAGCCTCGTTTTTAATCTATGTATGTGCAAATCATCCTCGAAATCAGTTCGGTAATTTTTCCATTTTACGAAAGAAAATATACAGGGTGGTTATAATATAAGTATCTCTATTTGGAGCTGTCTGTAGCTTGAAGGAATAATCCGAATGAAACCAAAATCGGTACACTTACTATTCGAGAAGGGGGAAGAAGAATGGAACGATAAAAAATAGTTGCAATAATCACTAACAGATGGCACTACGGGGCCAGTTGGTGCAAACGCCATTCTGTACCGTGGAGGTGCCGAAAACCTCAATGACTTAAAAGATCGCATATCACAACATGTGGGAAATATCACTCCTAATGTGTTACATTCCGCACTTGAGCACGTCATGCACCGCCTGGATTGTGTCCTCCAGCACAAAGGCCAATGTTATCCTGACTTGATCAGCACCGCCATGCGAAAGTGTAAACACATTCACTATGACACTTTCCAATAAATTATGTTTGTCATCCGTTTTTACGCCTTAATTCTTTGTTCTTTTGTTACAAATTACATTTCACATTCAAAAGCGCAATCTAATGGCGATTATTTCATTTTATTTTTATTGTTTCATTCTTCTTCCTCCTTCTCGAATAGCAAGTGTACCGATTTTGGTTTCATTCGGGTTATTCCTTCAAGCTACAGACAGCTCCAAACAGAGATACTTTTATTATAACCACCCGGTACTTTTTCATAGTTTAGAAGCGTGAGGTGAAAAAGGAGCTCTCGCCAAACTTGGGCAATCAAATGTTAATTGCAGTAACGCTGCCAATTTCTCTTTGGTTTTACATATTTATGTTACAGGAAATGTTACTTTACATTACTGTGGCAAAGAATTGTTTTTTTCGGGAGTCACGTGGTAACAAAAAAAAAATCAGATTATTTATTTTGATTGTCAAAATATGTCTAAAATAAATACCTAATTTTATTTGAAGTGAATTTATATCTTATTTAGTTTTGCTGAGATTTTAACGCATGCAATGTGTAAATTAAGCCCAGTATTTTATAAATATTTTTATAACTAAAAAAAGGGAGGTATTCTTCAAGAAGGATACAGAGAAAAAAGGAAGTTAAAAATAACAATTTCCTGAGCATATATTTTAAAAATGCAAATGCTTCACGCGTCCATATGTTTAACATTAGCGAGGGGAATTTGAGATCTCACTGACCAACAGCCCTAAGATATGTTTTTCTCTTATGTAACCAGGTATAGAAATCTTTATTTTGTCATCTATGCTACCATAAATAAAACAAATGTATTAACTATTATTTCGAAATTTTGAATCACTAAACCATAGAAAATGGTCTAGATCAGGAGTTCTCAAACTTTTAGACCGACGTACCACTAAATCGAAGTTCATACTTCCGCGTACCACCAAGTAACAAACGTAAAGCTAATATAGAAAAGACTATAAAAGAAACCTGCCTAAAACGAAATATATAGCCAGTCTTTTGCGTTTCCGTCTTAGCAGGTTTTATTATATTTAAAAATGAAGGATTACATTACTAAATTGATATTTAGACTGACTGTTTTATAATAACATTCAAGTAAAAAATAGTATCATCCTTAATTTTTAATAATGCATATACAATATCAAAATACAGTATTTTGGTATAGGAAAAAAGATACAATATTTAATGACATATTAAATATGAAATACCGGTAGAAAGGGGAAGGCCAAAAGATGCTTAATTGTATACATCGAGGCAATGTTTTTAGCACAATTACTAAAGATTGTTACACATAGGGTATGATGGGACGCATTTCAAAATTTTCAAAATTCTGATCTTAAGAATAATACGAAATATTCTCTTCCACCGTACCTTTAGCTCGTTCAAAAATAGCAGTTGAGTCGATTGTTATATTTTGTCACATTTTCATCATATCGTCATCTCTTCATATTTTAAACCGCGAGCATTCACTTGCCGAGCCATCAATAACTTTAATATCATTTTATAAAAAGCGCGCACATGCTACATAAGATTTCACAACTTTGAGTCAAGTCAGATCATAGAACTAGGAACAATGTTCCTAGTTCTATGAGTCAGATGGCTAACTTAATACTAAACTTCTCCAGTTTTTAACTTGAGTCAATCGGACAGCACAACTCTTTACACTTACCATATTTGGAAATTCCTCTTTCGTTCTTCTATCGGAATTTAACCTACTGTCCAGAAAAAAGTAAAGAAAACACGAAGCTTAGGATGTCCCACTGGCCTCTACCAGAGAATCCCGCATCCCCAGCCCTCGTCCTAGAAAATGCTTCGCCCATCCAACGGGTTCTAATATATATGTATGTATACATTGATTGTAATATATTGATCCTTATATTCGGATTTTATTTTCAGTAATCGGGTTACCAGGCAAATGAAGTATTTTACCACGTTTAGCATTATGCAAATTTAATTTCATCCTTGTAACACATTTTTTTTTGTGCGTGTGTGTGGCAAATATTTACAAGTGAAATTAAATATTTGGCTCCATGCTGTTTGTATAATTATTCATACAAAATTTACATCATTTACACATGAACATAAAAATTTTCCTTCATGTTTATATAACTACTCTCACAAATTTGAAACCACATTTTTAAAAATTGCTCGTGTTTGACGCCAATCTTGACTGAAAATTTGATTATGGAACTTTATACAACTCATGAATTCCGTTAGTGGTTATTCATAATTAAATCAATGTATCATAATTTTAAATACAAACTTTACAATGATTTACACTTTTTCAGATTTATAAACACAATAAATGGTGATTTGAAATAATTTATTATAAAATCAGTGGAACAATGATTTAAATTAAAATGATACAACCATAGTAAATACTTTCATTTTCATGGATGAAATTGCGAAAAACGTTATTTTCAACAGTGTATTCATGACACGCTTCCAAAATTAGGTCGTCATTTAACGAAATCATAAAATGTTTGAGTTCTGTAAATGACAATATATTTTTTCTTTGAAATATAGCGCCATTTTCATTGGTTCACAAGCCTGCATCACTTTTGTTTGAACCGCATGGCCATTACATGATGCAAGGTTGCTTTTTTGGGGCGAAAGGGAGGGGAAGTTAATGGATATTTTTGCATATTAGGTATTTTATAAATGGTAATATTTATGCATTAATTTAAAATATTGAGCTATAATAAATTTCTAGGGAAAAATAATTATTATTTTAGACTGTAAAGGGATATATATATATTAATGTTATATGGATATAAAACGGTTATAATTAACAAATACTTTGAAATAGGCATTTTAAGAAGTCTATACGCAATTATTTTATGTTTGTTTTACTGTTATAGATTCCTAAAATTTACATAGAAAAAAATATCCTTTAAAGCTACAATGGAACAACTTCGTACAGTTCTTTGAATGAATATTTCAGAATAGAGAAAAAAAAACATGCAATACGCGTTATTTAGAATATTTGACCAAAGCAAAAAGTTTAGAAGATACATTTGAATATTTTGTTATAAAATTTATACATTCTTATTTTATTAAGTATTAAACTTGATCAAATGGTTAAACTAAAATACCGTAAGGAATGACACTTAAAGCAGGTTATTGTTTAATATTGTCTATTTATTTGTCATTACATATATATTTACTTTGTTTTTCTTTTTTTATAAATAGGGAGTCAGTTGCTGTGACCAATATAAATTACATCATGATTATTGCTGCAGTTGATGTCAGCGATTCAATTAATGATATTTATGAATATGGAGATAAAGTGTACAGTGTTTTATGTAAATTAACACCACCCATTACAGTTATACGTTGGAGTACCTCAGCTACAAGTAAAATATATGAGGAAATTGTTCCAGATTTAAGTCATTATGAAGGATATTCTGGCACTCAACCTCATTGTTTTATGGAACAATTATCAAATGAATTTCCCATTGATTTATACGTGTTCACCGATGGGGCTATACTTGATTCAGATGTCGAAAAGTGTAAACGAATACTAAAAGTAAAGAAATTGCAAATACATAGCGTTAAATTGTATTTTATCGGATATACAGAATACATGAATCTGAAATTTCTCGATGTATTTGAAGGAATTTCTCAAGAAATAAATATTAATGACGAGTCGATAGGTCGAGTAGAATCCGATTTAAATTTTGACGCGATAGATTACAATTACGTCATGAAAGGTGATTCTTTGAAAGCGACCATCTTATCCAAAATTAATTGACAAAACAATTTTGAAAAGAGACTTGAATTTTAAAAGAATATTTCAAAGATAAACTCACGATAAGAAATTTATACGAAGATAAAAATATAGATGATTGTTAAAAGAAATCGGTATTATAATGAAAAAGCTGATTTTCAGCGAAAGATGTTTGAAGAAAATATCGATACCTACTCACTCGACGTAATGGAAAACACTGGAATACACAGAGAATGGGATTATCTCACATGCGACATTTTATATGAAAATTGTAAAACTATTTGCTTTCCCGTGACAAAACGTATCACTAAAACAATAATTGGCGAAAATGCAGAAAAGTATTAAAATCCTTTTAAGCTTTTAGAGTCGAAATAATACAGACAAGAAATTGCCAATTTGGTCGAACCTTACATCATCGATTACAAAACGTACAAAAGTATTCTAACATTTCTCCTTTCACTAGGAATGAATTACAAGGTGTTTATGTTTTGTATAATGACACAATCGATGTCAATGCTTTGATTAAACATAATAATTATATTTTATCTACGCTATTTGAAAACAAACTACCTGGCAAACCGGTTATTTGGCATATGATATTTTTATATATACTGGCTGTTGACAAACGCGAAGATATGAAAGATCGTCTTTTTCAAGAGATCCGATTTTTGGGAGATCATTTTGATTATTTTATTACGTTATCGCCCCATTTAAACCCCCCGATTGTTGCAAAACTGAATGAATGTTTTTGGTATATTGCTAATGTTAGCTACAAGGCTTTTCCTAACAGCAAAAAGAATTTGCTGCGATCTTCCGATTTCAATTCTGGTGCAGTTCTTAATTTTTATAAAGATGTTTACGACGAAAATTATGAAGATCCCGAAGAAATGCCTCTATGGGAGTTATGGAGAACATTATGCTACCAGCCTAAATTAGGAATATTTAATATTTTGGCTCATTATTTTAATTATGAAATGTGTACTAATGTTCCAGAGAGTAAGTTTCAAATTATTTTGTATATGGAATCAAGAAGTAAAGAACCCCCTACAGAATACGATTTTCTCTGTAAGTTGAATTTAAAAACTGTTTTAAACGTGTACAAGAAATTTATGGAAATAGCATGCCCTACTAATTACGACAATGTGATTTTCGAGGAGAGAGATGTCATTTTAAACGATTTCAGTGATAAAACACGAAGTACATTAGATCACGTTAAAATTAATCTTGAGACATGCCACCCATACTTAATTTGTCCATTAACTAAAAAATATTGGAAGGATTGCATTGACACGTACAGCGTGACAAAAGGCTCGTATTTGAGACTATTTAGAAGATACTGTCTAAAGTATAAACTATATCCTGAGAACAGTGAAAATTTGATGGTTTTTCTGAACGAATACATTTTTAAACGACAAGATCGCATGCCTGAAATATTTTCTCCATCCCTGAAAAGAGAAATGGAAAAAGTTTTGTTGATCTTTAAAGAAGTTATGGAAACATATTCGTGTTCGGAATATTTGTCACGTGCGGAACTATATCATTCAGAAACTATTCGCTCACAATACGAACCAACGCCTTGTATAAGGGGATTGTTTGGGACGGTTAACCCGTCCAATTCAGTTTCTCTCTTTTTCTTTCACTTCTTTCTTCTTTTTCTTTTCTTCTTTTTTCTTTTTCTTTTTTTTTTAACATCTAGAATATTTTGAACCTTGTCAAACGTAACAGAAAAACGAAAAATTTATAAATGTCATTTTTCACTTACATTTGTGCATTTGATAAGTATTTATTATTGGTATAAAGGCTTTGATTTTTTGTTTAAGTTTTAATTTTATTTTTGCTTTATTGATTTTCATAAGATTAATAATAATAAAATTACAATTTTATGTACTTATGTGAATTTTCAAACAGGCCGAACTCTGACTTCCATATAATTTATTTATATAGTTAAGTTAACAAATGATAATTTGGACTAGTCTTTACTTTTTACCAGGTTTAAAAAATGACTATATTTTTGTCCTCGCGAGTAATAATAGTTTATGTTACAGATATTTTGATGGTAGGCATGTAGTGCAAATACCGCTGTAACATGTTTAAATCAATATACAACTAATTTAATACTACTAATTAATACTAAATTAAATTAATGGGTAATTTGCGTAAATTAGTGAGTAATTAAGTAGAGTATTTTTCATAAAATCTAAACGTACTTTTCACTTCAACTCTCTCTTTTAAAAGATTCCCAATTGGCCTGATATGAATAGATTGAAAATATTTTTCTATATTGAAGTCTAAATAAATTTGGATTGATTTTCTTTTACCACTTTGTTTTTAAAATAGAAAGATATTTAAAAAAATTACTTTCAAGATAAAAGTTAACTCATCACCATTCTGATTATAAAACTGTGATTTCAAAAACTTATAAACTTTTACTAACAAATCAAAAACAATAAACCAATGAACAATATTAATAATTTTTGAAAGAAATTTATTGAAAAAATTCTCATCATTGAAATAAAATTAATGTAATATGAAGTGGAGGTTCTACCAGAAAACTTTCAAAAGATCAATTCTGTTTGTATATTTTGAAACCTTAAAGTGTCTAGAATATGTACACAAAACAGTTTTTTTCCACAGAATATTTATGTCATGAAAACTATTTTAACTGACTGGCGTCATACTGACAGAAAAGCTAATCAAAAACTTTAAACGCATTCAATTTTTTTTTTCAAATTAAATTAAACTTTATTAGTTGGTGGATACTACTTCAAGAAATTAATTTTTTAATAGTTTTGCATTTTTAAAAGTTTTGAAAATGAAAATTTAGTGCACAAAAATTTACTTCAAACTTCAAATAGCTCTTATTTTTCGAAATTTTGATTTATTTTATAATTTTTTCGTTTGGCATCTGAACTAATTTATTATACGTTATAGGAATCCGTCTGAATTTTTTTGTTTAGGATGATTATTCAGACGCGGCGATAATGTATGCTAATGGCACCCGGTGCATATGCAAAATCCGTCGTGGGTGTAAATTCCTCCAAGTTCCCTGTGAATTACACAATTAAGGGTGCCTTGTCAGGTGAAGGTCTCGTCACCAGACAAAGGTTCTAAATTACGAGACCAACTCGAGTAGCGATGGCAGGACGTATGGATGAGCGATGTAGCGAGGAATTAGTAAATATCCCAGTATCTCACATCCGTCCGGCATGGTTTCCTTACACTTCGCAGTGCTGAACCGTCTCATCCAAAATCAATTAGCAACCGGCCAACTAAGAAAAAGCAATTAAAGCTACAGTACGCACTGAAGACACGCCGGTCTACAGATTTATCAAAGACATCTTCGCCAAGGAGAGTAGACGAATCCTCGCCCCGTTGCCAGGTATCAACCCGTTAAGCTGGGAAAAAGACTGGCAGGTAGGGGCCTGGTCATCGGTCTAAAAAATAAGAGAGCCCCGTTGCCAGGTATCAACCCGTTAAGCTGGGAAAAAGACTGGCAGGTAGGGGCCTGGTCATCGGTCTAAAAAATAAGAGAGCCCCGTTGCCAGGTATCAACCCGTTAAGCTGGGAAAAAGCCTGGCAGGTAGGGGCCTAAAAAAATAAGAGAGCGCAATCACTTACATCGATTTACTGCGCACACCGTGAGTTCAAAGATAAAAAGACACAAAGGATCTTAATCTAGGAAAATATAATAGAACCACGAATTAAAATATACAATAACCTCTTTAGAGTTACTGACGATTACGAGAAGTGTGCTTTTTCTTTAGAAACCTCAAATATCTAAATATTTTCAAGATTTAAGTTGGCATTTATAAAACCAAAGTTTCTTTTGCTGCAGCTGATTTTCGGAATCGTTTCGGAGTAGTTTTTACTGTGCATTAATCAATTTTCTTCTTCTGGAATATAGGTTTTTTGGACGCTATCCATTCTCAAATAAACATTTTTATGTCAAGAAACATGTTTTACAGAAAAACATGATAATTAACAGCACTAACCTTAACATTAAAATTAATATTATTTTGTTACTCTTGCATGTATAAATTCAATTAAGCAGTGGAAAATGTTTAATTGAGAATGGATAACATCCTAAAAACCAATATTCCGTGTTGGGAAAATTGATTAATACATCCTAAAAACTACTCGGAAACGTTTTTGAAAATTAGTGGCAGCAAAAGAAACTTTGTTTTTATAAAGGCTTCTTTAAATCGTGTAAATATCTCGATGTCCGAGGTTTTAAAGGTAAAGGGATGCCGGTAGGAATCGTGGATAACTCTGAAGAGGTTATTGTATAGTTTCGTTCGTGGTTATATTGCATTTTCATAAATTAAGAAACAGTTTTCTTTTTTTGCATTGTACACTGTAAAAAATGACCAATGTTTCTTATTTTATGAAAATATACTAGAACCACGAACGAAAATATAATAGAATCTTCTGAGTTATCCGAAATTCCGAATTGCGTGATGTTCCATTGTCTTTGGAATCCCGAGAAACCAATAATTTAAAGAATTATTTATAAAAACAAAGTATTTTTCAGAAACGTTTCCGAAGGGTTTTTATAGTTTATTAATTAGTGTCCTCAGCCTGGAATACCTATTTTTCGAATGCTATCAATTCTCAAGTAAACATTTTCATGGTCAAAAAATATGTTTAACAGAAAAACATGCAAAATTAACAGTGTTAACAATAACATTAAAATTAAGATTATTTCTTTACTCTTTCATGTATAAATTAACTTATGCTGCTGAAAACGTTTACTTGAGGATGGATGACATTCGAAAATCAGGTATTCCAGGCAGAGGACACTAATTAATGCACTATAAAATCCCTTCGGATTCGTTTCTAAAAAATACGGGCAGCGAAAAATACTTTGTTTTTATAAATAATTCTGAAAATTTTGGAAATGTGTTGGTTTCTAGGGATTCTAAAGACAATGGAACACGCTATTCGGAATTTCGGATAACTCAGAAGGTTATATTATATTTTCGTTCGTGGTTATGGTATATTTTCATAAAATAAGAAACATTGGTCATTATATTCAGTGTAGAAACCAAGCCTTATCGGGAGAACACTAACTTAAGAACAGAAAAATGCTTTAATTTACAGATATTTTTCATTTTTTAAATATTAATATATTAATTATCTGCTTTATATTTTTCGAACATCTACTAAAAAGGAACCTAGAATCCAAATTGTAAAATTTATAAAAAGTTAAAAAAAAAAAAAAAAAAACGCTTGGGAACATACAGGGTGCGTCAGAAAAATGTATACATACACTGCTTAACGGGTCATAACTTCCTAATTTTTCTTTCTTTTCAGAGTATAATTAATTGGAAATAATGAATGGACCAAGATTAACTTTTGAAAAAAGAAAATTTATTTTAAAATACTACTGTAAGTTTGAAAATGTAGCAAAAGTACAAAAACAATATCGCAGGGAGTTTCAGACAGATCCACCGATGCGACTTACAATTCATCGGATAAAATATAAGTTTGAAGTTAATGGATGTTCATAGATAATATTCCGGAACCGCAATTGGGGAAGAATGCGCCACAACACCAACTGAAATGTGTGTTGAAGTTTGTGAATCAATAGCCCATCGTTATAAGAAGTGTACCAGAACGGTAATCATTTTGAGCATCTGCGGTAGGAGGAAAAGTTATACATTTTATGTAGATTCTTTTGCAATTTGAATTTTAACTAGTAAATCTACAGATCAGGGACCCCAACGTCAACTCAACAAATCATTGTTCACTCATTTCACTAATTTTTAATATAATCTGCATAATATTTGGTATCCTAAAATTCAATTTTTTATACATTTATAAGAATGTAAGATTTATCGAAACTTCCTGAAATTTTAGATGTATCACATTAAACACAATTTTAAGCAATGGCTGGATAAAGTACTTATTACTGTATTTTTTCAGAATAAGAATACATTCCTTCAGGGGGAGGAACCACCCTGAACCCCCCGTTGTCGCTTTAATTTTACGTTCTCAATTTCCACTAATTCTGCTATTTCATTATTCGAGTATATGTGGCGAATGCATTTACTATTGTAATTTCATTAGATTAACCACCCCTTTGTACAGGAGATTTTACCCTACTCTTAAAAGAATACATATTTTTAAACCACTAAACATTATCATATATTACTGAAATTGAATAAAATTTCGTGTAATGAAATATATTTATACAAATGTAAATTCCTCTTATGAGACTTATACTCAATTTACTCATTCAACGTTTTAATAATTTTCGTTTGGAAAACCGTTTTAGTCATCTTTCTTTAGTAGTTAAAATAAATCCTTAACTATTTCATTAGAAAAAGTATATTAAAAATTTAAATCACCCGAAAATTAGCAATTTTGTTAATAAAATTTCGCGTCAAAATAATGCAATTCACTTGCATTTTCTTTTGTTGATATTCTTTGAAATATGGTTGTTTGGCAACCATTTAATGAAAGACAGAAAAGAAAAGAAATGCATTGGACACTTTTGTAAAAAAATGAGAAATTAAAATGTTTCCTACTTTCAAATTAATGCGTAAAATTTCCCAATAATTTATACAATTAATTTCGAAATTCTAATAAATATATTGACAAATTTTCAAAGCGATCGGATAAAATTAAGATCTCCATTTCGTAAATTTAGCATCCATAATTTAGCATTTACAACTATCTTAATGCGAGATTTTCGTTTCGGTGAATGTTAAAATTAAAAAATTGTCTGACTTCCCATTGAAAAGCATTATGATTTAAAAGAAAATGTTCTACATTTTTCGAACGAATGAGCCAAATTTAACCAAAAATTATACAGCTAATTCCGGGTACCTCGCCAACATACCCACCCAAAATCAACTTAATCGGATGATATTTACGGCAGTTATCACGGAACAGACAAACAGACGGAAACCAAAAACATTTCGTGTCTCTACATTAAGCCTTCATTGACGTTTCGACAACTAGTAAATCTACAGATCAGAGACCTCAACGTCAGCAATACAAATCATTGTTCATTAATTTCACTAATTTTTAACATTATCTGCATAATATTGGATATCCTAAAATTCAATTTTTTAAAGTTATTTATACATTTATTAGAATATAAAATTTATCGAAATTTTAGAAGCATCGCATTAAACACAATGTTATGCAATGATAGGATAAACTATTTGTTACTGATTTTTTTCAGAATGTTGTCGCTTTAATTATATATTCTCAATTTCCAGTAATTGTGATATTTCATTTATTGAGTATATGTCTGAATGTATTTACTATTTTAATTTCATTAGAATAACCATAACTTTGGACAAGAGAAAATATACTGTTAAATATTTCCATAAATATATATTAAGTATTCTACAAAATAATCTTAATTGCATGTTATGAAAAATCGGAATTTTATGTGGAAATTGAGTTGGGCTTGAATCCTCCATAGGGTCTCCACAGTGAGCCTAAACTGACGTTTCAGCAATTATTCTGTATGATTTGGCTTCTGCACATACAGAAATCTAAAATATACTGTTAAATATTTCCATAAATATATATTAAGTATTCTACAAAATAATATTAATTGTATGTTATGAAAAATCGGAATTTTATGTGGAAATTGAGTTGGGCTTGAATCCTCCATAGGGTCTCCACAGTGAGCCTAAACTGACGTTTCAGCAATTATTCTGTATGATTTGGCTTCTGTACATACAGAAATCTAAAATATACTGTTAAATATTTCCATAAATATATATTAAGTATTCTACAAAATAATCTTAATTGTGTGTTATGAAAAATCGGAATTTTATGTGGAAATTGAGTTGGGCTTGAATCCTCCATAGGGTCTCCACAGTGAGCCTAAACTGACGTTTCAGCAATTATTCTGTATGATTTGGCTTCTGCACATACAGAAATCTAAAATATACTGTTAAATATTTCCATAAATATATATTAAGTATTCTACAGAATAATCTTAATTGTATGTTATGAAAAATCGGAATTTTATGTGGAAATTGAGTTGGGCTTGAATCCTCCATAGGGTCTCCACAGTGAGCCTAAACTGACGTTTCAGCAATTATTCTGTATGATTTGGCTTCTGCACATACAGAAATCTAAAATATACTCTTAAATATTTCCATAAATATATATTAAGTATTCTACAAAATAATCTTAATTGTATGTTATGAAAAATCGGAATTTTATGTGGAAATTGAGTTGGGCTTGAATCCTCCATAGGGTCTCCACAGTAAGCCTAAACTGACGTTTCAGCAATTATTCTGTATGATTTGGCTTCTGCACATACAGAAATCTAAAATATACTGTTAAATATTTCCATAAATATATATTAAGTATTCTACAAAATAATCTTAATTGTATGTTATGAAAAATCGGAATTTTATGTGGAAATTGAGTTGGGCTTGAATCCTCCATAGGGTCTCCACAGTGAACCTAAACTGACGTTTCAGCAATTATTCTGTATGATTTGGCTTCTGCACATACAGAAATCTAAAATATACTCTTAAATATTTCCATAAATATATATTAAGTATTCTACAAAATAATCTTAATTGTATGTTATGAAAAATCGGAATTTTATGTGGAAATTGAGTTGGGCTTGAATCCTCCATAGGGTCTCCACAGTAAGCCTAAACTGACGTTTCAGCAATTATTCTGTATGATTTGGCTTCTGCACATACAGAAATCTAAAATATACTGTTAAATATTTCCATAAATATATATTAAGTATTCTACAAAATAATCTTAATTGTATGTTATGAAAAATCGGAATTTTATGTGGAAATTGAGTTGGGCTTGAATCCTCCATAGGGTCTCCACAGTAAGCCTAAACTGACGTTTCAGCAATTATTCTGTATGATTTGGCTTCTGCACATACAGAAATCTAAAATATACTGTTAAATATTTCCATAAATATATATTAAGTATTCTACAAAATAATCTTAATTGTATGTTATGAAAAATCGGAATTTTATGTGGAAATTGAGTTGGGCTTGAATCCTCCATAGGGTCTCCACAGTGAGCCTAAACTGACGTTTCAGCAATTATTCTGTATGATTTGGCTTCTGCACATACAGAAATCTAAAATATACTGTTAAATATTTCCATAAATATATATTAAGTATTCTACAAAATAATCTTAATTGTATGTTATGAAAAATCGGAATTTTATGTGGAAATTGAGTTGGGCTTGAATCCTCCATAGGGTCTCCACAGTGAACCTAAACTGACGTTTCAGCAATTATTCTGTATGATTTGGCTTCTGCACATACAGAAATCTAAAATATACTGTTAAATATTTCCATAAATATATATTAAGTATTCTACAAAATAATCTTAATTGTATGTTATGAAAAATCGGAATTTTATGTGGAAATTGAGTTGGGCTTGAATCCTCCATAGGGTCTCCACAGTGAGCCTCAACTGACGTTTCGGCAACTAGTAAATCTGCAGATCACGAGCCTCAACGTCAGCTCTGAAAGTCATTGATTTTTAATCTCCTTTTTCATATTATTTAGCATCTGACAATCCGCAGTTTAATTTTTTTTTTATATTGAATCCATATTTATAGGCATATAAAATATTTCGTTGGTTTCAGAAATTAGAAGCGTTAAATTAAACACGATTTATGCAATGATATTCTGAAATTCTTATGAACTTCTTATTCTTGTAATTTTTTAGATAAAAAAAATTCACTTCTTCAGGGGGGCGGAGCCCCTCTGATCCCCCGTAATCTTATTAAATTTATATCAACGATTTCCTATTGATTGGGTGAATGATTCTAGTATATCTTGGATTTCGTTCTACACAGTGGTTTTATTTGGATAAGCAACAATTTCGAATATAATTTCATGTTATCCTAATACTCAAATAGCAATATTTACTTACCTTTCAACCACGAAACACCTGCATCTGATGGATAAGTTGAGTAATATCTCATGTACAAAAGCAACTTATAAAATATAAACTGAGACTACTATTTTCACTTATATCTATTTTAGAAAACTAACGTTATTACAATTTTTGTTTCGAAAAAACACTTTTGATGGTCATTCTATTATATTTATTTTATCTCAGTAAATCCTGATTTAACTCGATGGCAATAGCATAATAAAATCTTCCAGAATAGGCACATTTGGAAACTTTTAAACCTATTGGATTCATTCATAATCGTGCCCACTGCCAATTCACTAAATAGTAAACGTGATTTGGCACTATAAAGTATTTTTTGTGATAGATTTTATGTTCTCAAGTTCCAGTAATTGTAATATTTCAGGATCGTTTTACTACTCCAATAACTTTAGATTAACCGCCTTGTTGTACCAGTGATTTTATACTATTTTTAAAATTACATTAACTTTTCTACAATGAAACATAAAGATTTGTTCCAGAAAAGGAATAATATCTCATGTAAGAAATGTACATATACAAATGTAAACTCATACTAAGAAACCTGAATCCATATTACACGTTCAATGTTTTTGTAATTTTCGTTTTGAAAAAAATACTTCAGTAATCATTCTATAATAGTTAAACGGCAACTTGTATCAAAATAAATGAACTTTTATGTCAATAGAATACCAAAATCGACTGAAAATAATGTATTTTGTTAATAAAGTATTGCAACAAAATAGTGCGAGTTACTTGAATTTTATTATTTTGATATTCTTTGAAATAGGGTTGCTAAGCAACTGATAAATGAAAGAGCAAAGTAAAAATAAATGCATTTTAAAATTTGTAAAGAATATGAAAATAAAAGTTTTATAATTTTCGAACAAACGCAAAAATTTTTCCAATAATTTAAACAATTAATTTCTAAATTCTAATAAATGTTTCGGCAAATTTTCAAATTTATTGGATAGATTTAAAACCTCCATATCGAAAATTTAGCACCCATAATTTTACGTTGAAATCCATTATTCAAATTTGAGATTTTCATTTCAGTTAAAAATGAAATTTGAAAATCGTCTGCATTCCCTTAGGAAAGCATTATGACCTAAAAAGAAATGAGTTTTATATTTTTCGAACGAATGAACCAAATGTAACTAAAATTTATACAGCTAATTCCGGGTACCTCACCAACATACCTACCTAAAATCAAACTAATTGGATCATTTTTGCGGCAGTTATTACGGAACAGACAGACAGACAGACAAACAGACAAGCAGACAGAAATCAAAAACTTTCCGCGTCTCCACAGGAGCATTCACTGACGTTTCGGCAACTAGTAAATCCACAGATCAGAGGTCTCCACGTCAGCTCTACAAATCACTGTTCATTAATCTCACTAATTTTTAACATTATCTTCATAATATTTGATATCCTAAAATTCGATTTTTTAAAGTTATTTATACATTTATAAGAATATAAAATTTATGGAAAGTTCCGGAAATTTTAGAAGTATCGCATTAAACACAATGTTATGCAATGATAGGATAAACTATTTATTACTGTATTTTTTTAGAATAACAATATATTACTTCAGGGGGGGGGGGGGGGGCTAAGCTCCCCTAACCCCCCTCCCTTTTCGCAATTTTATATTCTAAACTTCCAGAAATTGTGCTATTTCATTTATTGAGTATACGTCTGAATGTATTTACTATTTTAATTTCATTAGAATAACCATAACTTTGTACAAGAGATTTTCTCCTATCCTTAAAAGAATACTTATGTTTCAACCGCTAAACATCATATGTTGCTGAAATTGAATAAAATTTCGTGTATAAAATATACTTATACAAATGTAAATTCCTGTTATGTGACCTATGTTCAATTTACACATTACATGTTTTTATTATTTTCATTTGGAAAACTGATTTGGTAATCTTTCTTTAGTAAATAAAATAAATTCTCACCTATTTCATTAAAAAAAGCATATTAAAAACTTAAATCACCCGAAAATTAGCTATTTCGTTAATAAAATAATGCGATTCACTTGAATTTTCCCTTGTTGATATTCTTTGAAATATTGTTGCTTAGCAACCACTTAATGAAAGAGTAAAAAAAAAAAATGCATTGGAAATTTTTGTAAAAAATGAGAAATTAAAATGTTTCATATCTTTCAAATTAATGCATATAATATCCCAATAATTTATGGAATTAATTTCGAAATTGTAATAAATATATATAAATCAGTAATAAATCTATTGGCAAATTTTCAAAACGATTAGATTAAATTAAGATATCCATTTCGTAAATTTATCATCCATAATTTATCATTTACAAACTAACCCAATGCGACATTTCCTTTTCGGTGAATGTTAAAAAAAAAAATGTCTGACTTCCCATTGAAAAGCATTTATGATATAAAAAGAAATGTGTGGGTCGGGGTAAGAAAGTGCCAAGCCACAATTTAGGTGAAATGAAAAATCTGTAATCTGTTGCTTAATATTGTAAATTATAATATACAACATATAATTTGTTTCTAATGTCAATTGGTGGAAGCATATATGGCGGGTTTCGTTTTTGCCCCAGATGTTTATGCCCCCACTGATGATAGATAATTTACACAAAAATGTAATAGTAATATCATTAAAGAATGCCCTTTTGTTACTCAGAATATCTCAGATGTTATAAGACATTGGCGAAAAAACTTTAGGTTATATAACTCGATTTGAGTATTTGATCCAATTTTGAAATTGAAATATCTCAGAAGTTCAAAAATGTGGCTTGGCACTTTCTTGCCTCGACCCCCTCAAATGTTCTATATTTTTCGAACGAATGAACAAAGTGTAACTAAAAACTATACAGCTGATTCCGGGTACCTCGCCAACATACCTACCAAAAATCAACCTAATCGGATAATTTTTGCGGCAGTTATCACGGAACAGACAGACAAACAGACAAAAACCAAATAATTTTCTGTTCTCCACAGTGAGCCTCAACTGATGTTTTGGCCACTAGTCAATCTGCAGATCAGGAGCCTCAACGTCAGCTCTGAAAGTCATTGTTTTTAAATCTCACATTTTCTAATATTTAACATCTTATAATACGCAAATTAATTTTTTTAAAATTACATATACATTTATAGGCATATAAAATAATTCGAAGTTATCAGAAATTAGAAATGTTAAATTAAATCCGGGTTATATTCTGACATTTTTATGAAATTCTTATTCTTGTAATTTTTTTGATTAAATAAAAAAAAAACCCATTTCTACAGCAAAAATGACAATAAAAAGTTAAAATTTCACTGCAAATTCACCATGTTTAATAATTAAAATTAATAAAGATACAAATAAATGTAAATATATTGCTTGAAGGTGCGTAAAAACATACATAAAAACATTTAAAAACACATTAAAGTCCTTTTAAAATCAAAACGTTTTCAACCGAACTTACTCGGTCATCATCAGTGAAAAAACTGATGTTCACTGGTGACCGTTTAAGGTGCTTTTAAGTGTTTTTATGTATGTTTTTACGCACCTTCAAGCAATATATTTACATTTATTTGTATCTTTATGAATTTTAACAAAAATGACTTTTTTTTCCCTTTTTCTTATAAATGCTTCTTTAACTATCGAAACTATATTGGTTTTTCGGATTTTTAATACTAAAGAGCTCTTTTCTATATTTGCGTGCGTAAATTAGAAACATTGCTTTCATGTTGTTAAAAACTTATGGTTTTGGTTTATACTATTATTTATCATTAAAACGATTCTTATTGCAATTTAAATTAAATTAGAGGAATATGTCCATTTTAGATGCATTTAATGTATGGATTTTCAATGGAAAGTTATGGGTTTTAAATGAAATGAGTGAAAGATTTGTATTTTAAAGG
The DNA here is from genome assembly GCA_963931845.1 of Maratus michaelseni. Taxonomy (NCBI): domain Eukaryota; kingdom Metazoa; phylum Arthropoda; class Arachnida; order Araneae; family Salticidae; genus Maratus; species Maratus michaelseni. Next base: position 69,321,312 of record OZ007599.1, on the reverse strand, counting down.
AAATGAGTGCAATGCGAAGGAAAACATATTGGGTGATTTATCACCTCTGCGCCCAGTTAACGGAAAAAATCCTTAAAATTATTAATTTATAATTAAATTTAAAAAAACTGATGTATTGTTCTCAGAATACGTCTTTGTATACAATTTTTATAATTCTAGTGCATCAAGAATTGAATGAAATATTTATTTTAAAACCCAATCTTTGCTTACATGAATACTTAACAGGTAAAATAGGGTTTTTCAGTAACAACTGATGGCCATTCCCCAAAATTTGGGAAGAACTTTGTTTTGACCCTTGGAATAAAGATCTGATTTGTCCTAAAAAAATAAAACTGTTTTAACTGAGGGCAAAAGGAGGGTTCATTTTAACTCAGGGGAAAACTGAACATTTTTAAATAGGTCAAGTGGGTATCTCTTATTATGCATCGTTTAATTCTGAATCGAATGACACCATCCTTAAGTCGATACTGTCATTTGTTACAAAGTTATGGTTTTATGAATAAAAAGTCGAAAATTATACTTTAGTGCAAGCAAAATAGTGTTTTACAGCAACAACTTGTGCCCATTCACGAAAATTTGGGAATAACTTAATTTTGACACTAGAAATGTTTTTACCATGATTTGGAGGGGGAGGGATAAAAAAGGCATTTTAACATAGGGGTGCGGGAACTCAACTATTTTTAAATAGGTCGAGTCGGGTATTGCTTACCATTTATTTTTTAAATTCTGAATCGAATGACACTATTTCCAAGTCCATGCAATAATTTTTTTAGAAAGTTACGGCAGGTTTTAGGAATAAAAATTCCAAAATTATACTTTATGAGAGAGCACAACTTTATTACACTTGTTTTACGTACAAAACTTCAATGAATTTGAAAAAGACTCAGATGACCCTGGTGTTGATTATTTTTGTTTTGAGGACATTTAATAAATTTAAGATTATTCGATATATAAAGAAATTGTTTTGAACTTAAAATAAGTGTACTAATAAAGTTATGCTCTCTCATAAAGTATATTTTTTTACTTTTTATTCATAAAATCTGCTGTAACTTTGTAACAAGTGGGTAAGTGTGATCGAAGATCGCTCAAAGGGTTTCGTTTAATATTCCTTTCAAAACACTTTATCCTTTCTTTAATAAATCTAAATAAATTTCAGTTAGCAACCAAAAAAAAAAAAAAATTATAAAGTAAAAATTTACCGGTCTATTTTTTCATTCTTTCGAGTATCCAAACCAGCCCGATAGCCGGCGAAGCCGACTATTATATTCTGTCATAATAATATCTGTCACGCGGACTAAATGCGACATATAAAAATAATTTCAAAATTAAACATGTTGTACACTTTCAAAATGTTAAAATATGCGAATATTTCCATAATAGGATTTTTATCATGATTCAATATGTTTCTCAAACTCATATATTTACTATTCTCTATTACTCATATTGATACTAGCTTTGTATTATTCTCAAATATTTGAAAAATTCGTTAAACTTCCCGAAGCTAAACAATATGACGTCAAATTTTCTTTTTAATTTTCTAATGACGTGATATTAATCTGCTTTGTGTACATACACATACTCATACTCCTTGTATTATTGAGAAATTTTGAAAATTTACGTTTTATTACCATTATGACTTTAATCCTTTTTATTTCATGTTAATATTTTTTTTCAATGGGTGAAACTTTTTATTTCATTTTCATTTTTCACGTGGAAATCGTCTGATAGAAAATTAATTATTGTAGAAAGAGTTTCATCGTGGATTTTTAATTTTTGGCAACTGCTATAACAAAAAAATATTTAAATTTAATAGGAAAATGCTGTTAGAATTTTGGTTTTTTATCTCTATTTATTAAAATAATACGAATTTTCCAAATTTTAATATTTTGAGCACTTTATAGCTGGTATTCACCTATATACACAAAGTTTCAACTCTGTAAGTTACGTAGTTTCTGAGAATGGCTCTGTGACAAACAGACAACGGAAGGGGTGTAATAGGGTTTCGTGAGATGAACGAAACCCTAAAAAATGATAGTATCTATTTATAAATAGTGTCATTCGATTCAGAATTAAAAAATACATAATAAACGATACCCCACATGACCATCTTAAAAAAAGTTGAGTTAATCTCTCCCTCCCCCCTCCACCCCCCCCCCCAAAAAAAATAATACTTTAGTTTTGGGGACTCATCGATCGTCATTTCTATTATCAAAACAATGTTCTCAAATTTTCGTGAATGGCCATCAGTTGCCGTGTACTACTCAATTTTTGGTTTATTATACCTGCACTGTTAAAAATTTGCAGCAAATTCTTCTGTCATTTGACCGTTTTTAGAGAAAAAGGTTACATAACCCTGATTTAATTCTATTCTGACCATAATATTGCCTATATTATGGTCAGAATAGAATTAAATCACGGTAATGTAACTGTTTTCTCTAAAAACGGTCAAATGACTGGACAGTTTGTTGCAAATTTTTAACAGTGTGTACTACATGATAAATTAAAGAAAACGGATAATAATAATTTTCCCACTAGAGTAAAAGAAGAATATATACTGAAAACTGAAATAATTTGCTGTATCTGTTGTTTTTTTTGTTTGCGTCTAAAGAAAAGCGTATTTATAAAAATAAATATTATAATTATCCACGCTTACGAAAAAATTGTTTTTTATTTTACATGCTTAATAAATTGCGCAGTAATTCAAAATATGTATGTTTAAAAATAAATTAATTTGAAAAAATCTTTTTTCAATAGTTTAATTTGCATCTTAACAAAAGATACGATTTCATAAGACTCATTGTCATGATAAGCCGACGCAGTGTAAAATTAATCGAAATTCAAAATGGGTTTTTACATCAGGATAAACACCAGACATTTCTTATATAGTACACAAAGAAGGATTAATTGTTATTTCAGATGAATAAGGAAATAATTTGAATTCACTTTTAACATAATCACGCATTTCTCAACCATCACTACGCAATACCATTGTCTTCTGTAATAATTTGCATGTTGTAATTTAAAATTTCTGACGTGTTGTTCTTTTTGACCTTGTACAATCGTATATAAGTGCATCACTCGTTCTAAAGCTCACCACTCTCAAGTTTATTAGTTCTGAAGATAAATTATTAAGATGTCATCTATTCTACGGTTATTCGTCATCATTTTGACATTCTTTGCATTCTTCCAAGGTAAGACTTTACTATTCTTATGTTCATAATATGATATACTTTAATCTAAAATTACCAATTTAGTCGCAATAAAAAGATATATTATATCTGTTGCTAGTTCTTTGCTTTAAAAATAAAAAAGAATTGACTGGCAACTTTTTCACATTTATAGTTATTTTATTATGTTTAATTCGAAAAAAGTGTTTTTGGGGTGCGTTCGTATTTATACATAAATACGTAGCACCTATAGTCGTCGCCTGATCTGTCCGTTTGTCCGTATATAACAGCGCAAAATCTACCCAACCAAATGGTTAGAAATTTAATATATATAATTGTTGCAGAATTTTGTCGAGGCATTTCAAATTTTATGAAAATTGAATCAAAACTTAACAAGTTGGAAATTGTACGTCAAACGTGACAAATGAGGTGCGTTCGTACTATAGCTAGTTATATAAATATTCATATCTTGATGATTTTTAATTCTGTGAAATGAATTATATCGTCTGCAGATTAATTTCTGTATTAAAATAAGTATCTCGGTCGCTTGACGATTAAACTTCGAAAACTCCTATAACAAGAAAACACCGATATTTTTCTCTTTAAATTCAAATTTCTTAATAAATATTTTTATTAATATCTCCTAAAGTTTTGATTCGATTTTTATAAAATTTGAAATGTCTCGACAAAATTCTGCAAAGATAATATATCTTAAATTTCAAACCATTCGGTTGGGTAGTTTTTGCGTTGCTATATGCGGACAGACGAACAGACAGACGGACGGACCAAGCGACGACAATAGGTGCTAAGCATTTATAAAATTACGAACGCACCTAAAAAGATATTAATAAAAGATTTATTCCTTCTATTAAATCCTATCATACGTAATTAATTCAATGATATCCCATGATAGGTAATGATACTTGGTTGCCATGGTGAATACGTCATATTGAAGACGGAATCATATTATTTCCGTATTACTGAATTTAAAATTGAATTTGTATACTAAACTTGTTTACTTATAGCAATCATACAATCTATCGACAGTTTTTGGGTAGATGTTTCCGGAGAAATAGAAATTAAATAGAAAAAGAGTCCAATATGGGTTTAAAGTTCTGAAATTTTCAAAGCAAGGCTTAAGTTTCTCATTGGAATTTTCAGTAAATGTCAACAAAAGATAAAATGTTAAAATGTACTTATTTAATTACAGAAATTAATCACATCATAATAAACAAACGATGTAATTCATTTCACTGAAATAATAGCGATGATTTTTTTACATTGTCTTGTATTGGATATTTGAGCATAGTATAATTTTAATGTAACAGAATTGTAATTAATTTTTCGTAAAAGTGTATTAAAACTTAAGTTCATAAAATAAAATTAATGTCTATAAAGTGAATATCTGCACATAAAATAAATTTTGTATTCATGTATTTTTGCATAAGAGTGCAACAGTTATTGCACCAAGATCTGAATATTTATAAAACTAGTTATAGTACGAACGCACCTCATTTGTCACGTTTGACGTACAATCTACAACTTGTTTAATATTTTAATAATTTTTGTTTCAAGCTGTTTTTTGAAAAAAAAAAAAAATTTTAACTGTTTTAATGCAAATAATATAGATCCTGCAACAATGTCCAATACCAGTTAAACAATTCCAGAATTTGTTTCTTAAATTTATCTTATTTTCATTTATATTGTTTCTTTTATAACAGTTGTTTTTTTTATTTTATGATAATAGCTATTTTTTTTCATTTATATAATTTTAATTTATTCGATAGTTTTGATTTTCCGACTTACCCCTAGTCCAATGAGTGTTGGATAATTCGGAGTCCACAGTAATATATATATATATATATATATATATATATTTAAAAAAAAAAACAGAATTTTTAATGCTGATTAATTATATTTTGTTCCATTCAACTGACATTCATAAAGTTTAAATAAAGGCATTCATTAAATTTAAATGGGATACATTTTATTTTCAACTTATAGTGATGTTAGGTAAAATTTATTTTATTTTCATTAATTTATTCTTTTATATTTTCAGAATTAGTCTTAATGGTGGTTTAAAATGAAGAAATACAATTGCAATCATTGTTTTAACAACTTTATGAAAGGTTTTTACAATGTTAAACTAATCAGCGAAAAATACTGTGAAAAATTAAATATGCTGAAAAGTTAAATTAATAGTAGGAAATAAATTAATAATAGGAAATCATTAATTTATTTAAATAATATATTCATTAAAAAAAAACTATGTATAAAAATTTTATTTGTTTTATTTTATATCTCTCTATTAGAAGAAAACAAAAAAAGTAACTAACGCAGTTGGTGTGATAATTGCATTTATTCTGATCGGAGCTCTGTCTCGGCTTACACACACACACACACACACACACACACACACACACACACACACACACACACACACACACACACACACACGCACGCACACACACACACACACACACGCACACACACACACACACGCACGCACACACACGCGCGCGCACACACACACACGCACGCACACACACGCGCGCACACACACGCGCGCACACACACGCGCGCACACACACACACACACACACGCGCGCACACACACACACGCACACACACACACACACACAAAACTATTGACTATAAAAATGTGAAAAATAATAGTTTCACAGGGAAATGTATGATTAACGCTATGCAGCAGAGAGTTTTTCAGCCGAGGAATTATTTAAACAGTTATTTAATGTTGAAATCGGACAAAATTCAGAAGATATAGTCAGTTACACAAGTTTTATAGGATCAAAAACTATGCACAGAAAATTAACTATATTTTGCAAGAATAGGCATGATTAGATTGTGATGTGCAGTGTCCAATAATTTTTTTTTAATTTGTCTATTTTTTTCGATATTTTAAATTTTTTTTAATTTAAAATGTTATTATCTGAATGGAGATTTATTTCATATTTCGAAACAGCCCTTTTTTATCTACTGTTGCAAAAATTTAAAAAGTCCATATAATAATATATTTCTAAACATTTTTCAATTGAGAAATATATTTTAACGGGAATATTAAAAGAGAAAGAAAATTTTAAAATAATTAAATTACTACGTGCGAAAAGCATTAAATGGGGGGAAAGTCGCGTCATATTTAAAACAATATATCGAAAATATCATATTTAAAACTATTTTCTTATAGCGTATAAAATACACTTTTCTTTTAGCCATTATTATAAATGTCTGAGAGGCAGCGACATTTTTTTTACCTGCTTTATACAAGCTGATTTTCAAATGTGTGATAGATCTTGCTTAATCTATCACGAAAACGGCTGCCAGCTGTCACGAGAGTGGTGGATGCAGCCTTTGGAACTGAAAAATCCCCCCAGTCAAAGGAAAATGAATGGCAATCCGATTACAGAAGATTTCCACTGATGGTGATAGTATCATTCGATCTTCCATAATCGGGTAATCTTTTTAAAACACAGGAAATTAGCATGTTTTCAGAGCCTGTGGAGTCTGGACGGGCGTTGGCGAGCGAACCTCATAGGGGCAGATCCCCTTAGTTTTGCTAGAAAATGTAAGTGTGAGATAAACTTTTATTTAAAAAAAAAAAAAAAACATTTTTTCCCGATTAAGAAAAAAAATTCTCCTCTTCAAACTTTTGGAAATTTTACTTTTCTAATTCAGTCTATATCTTAGCAACGAACAAAAAACTCTAAATATGTATGCTAAACATTTTCAATTTGGCTGCAATAAGTCAATTTTTATGCAAAATATGAAAAAAAAAATTACATAAATTAATGTGGGTATATTAAGCAACTTCGCCCATACAGATTGATTTTTAGTATATTGTACAAAAGAAAAAATATATACACGAGTACGAAAATTTTAATATAAATATGAAAATTTTAATATGATAAGGATGTATGTAAAGCTATTTAGAAAATGAAATTCATAATAAACCAACTAACTTTAATTAACGAGATAACAAGACTACAATAAAAAATATTTCGTAAACAATCGAACTAACATAAGAAGTGTAATACTATTTATTTATTTTCTTTCTTTTTCCTTTTTTAAACCACATAAAAATATAAAGTAAAAACAATGGTTTTCTACGAGTGAAACTTACTCATGCTCAAGATCAAGTATAAATAAATTAGATACACACTTTTCTTTATTGAAAAGTAGCTGACCCGCCCGACGTTGCCCGGGCCCGTGATAATAACCTTACACAGAGCTCAAGTTTGTATGTTTTTTTTAAAAAAGAAGCTCACCAAGGGCCCCAAGAAGGAGATTACTATTCAAAATTGGTGGTAGCTAAAGTCCGAGAACTCTTTTTGTTGTTGTTGTTCAAGTAGTAGTTGGAAGTCCTAAGAAGTGGTTAGAAAATAAAAAAAAGCTAGTGAATCGGATGATTTTAAGGAAGCTATAGTAGAGGGCCCAAAGGGGTCCAACTGATAGTTTTGAGCAGGACCTTAAGAAGAAAACCTTTCTTAAAAAGTCCTAGTACTTAGCGCTTTAGATCTTCAATTAGTTGAAATTAATCATAAGATATAAATTAATCATTAGAATAAATTTTAAAGAAATGCTTAAAAAGAGTCCTATGGCCCCAATAAAAATATGAGAGTGGTGGCCCAGGGAGAGGAGTCCAAGAATCAACTTTAAAATTATGCACTGAGAGGGTGACACAATTAAGGAGGTGAAAAAGACATGGCGCACAAAATGTTCAATGGGCTTCGGAGCGGGCCCAAGGGGACCAGGGTTCTACTAGCTGGAATGTAGAAATTGGATTAAAAGGAGGCAAGTTATTAACCCATTAAAGCCGGAATTATTTTCGCCTTTAAAATGCAAAACTTACATTTCACACCAGTTTTTTTAAGTTAGCAATTTTTGTTTGATTTTATCCCGCACTTTGAGCCATTAAAAAAAGATAATGTTTCCTTAAAAAAATACTGGTGTATAAACAAAAAAATGGTTTAAACTTATCTGGTACCATATGGTACCGCTAGGCTTTAATGGGTTAACAATTTAGGAAACAAAAACTTCAAGGGGGCCGTACCAGGCCGCAGGGGGACCCGGGTCTTTACTGAAACATAGAAATGGGAGAAATACTAAATGGAGAAAGAGTACCCAAAACGAAGAAGATCGGATAAAATGGGGCAAGTTATTAACAATTTAGGGCAAAAAACTTAAAGAGGCCCTAGGGGTCCCAGGTCTTAAAAACTTAAAAATCTGAGCCTCAGGTGCATCAAGACCTGCCTTGGACTATCCACTCCCAAATTTTCAAACTTCTATGTGCGGTAGATTTCTCTAGCCATCGCACACACACACACACACACATACACACAGACAAACAACTTTCTTTTATTAGTACAGATTAAACAAAAAAATTTATAAAGATCAAAGAAAAGTGAAGCAATCTCACATCATAAAATATTCTTACGATATTAAATTGAAAGTTTACAAAAAGAAAGTACCCTTCGATTTTTTGTTTGTTTTAGAGATACACTTTATTCACGAGACCAAGATACAAAACGATTCTCAATGGCCAGTGCTTCTTAGCTCATACGCAAAGTATTGTGGAAAGGTGTTGTCCTAACATTAGGAAGTATCGGACTCTGAGAGTAGGGGGTGGGGCGTTTTTTACTAATTTCTTAGAAAACATATGCAATGCATATGTTTGTTGAGATTGCAAGGCAAGTGAGAATGGGAATAAAAAGGTTTTCCCGTTTTCGGTCTCCGACAAAACAGGATAAAAATACTGAAAGAACAGATTAGCAAGAGAGCATTATATCGGCCTTGCAAAACTTAAAAAAAAAAAAAAAAAAAAAAAAAAAAAAAAAAAAAAAAAAGCAAAAGGGAAAAGTGATGCATGTTGACACTTGAAATATGACTTTTTTCTCATCCTTTCAGAATATTGTTATCCTTTTAGAAGCAAAATTATTTTCTTTATTATTTTTTTTAAATAAAAATTAAGTACTTTTGTTAACGAAACTTTCATACAACTTGAGCCATTGCCGAGGGCCCCTAAATCAATGATGAGCCCGGGGCTGCAACCCCCGTAGACCCTCCCCCCTTAATTCGGCTCTGCACACCTACATAATTGAAAATAAAAAACGAAGTAGAAGAATCTAAGCATAGAACGACGTGCTAAATTCATTTATTCTTATTTATGTATAGATTTGTACTCGATTTTTTATTTTAAAGACTAGCTTATTTTTGGATATAGTTACATATGTCCATTCAGAAATAATAAAATATAGTAAACAGTATGTTTGTACGTTAGCCCTTATTATTTTTCCTTCCACATTAGGAGTAAATGTTTTAACATGAAACTCATTTTGTTTTAAAACTAGGGCGATCGGCCCACTGTACGAGCTACTCATGCCAACCTCATCCAGACCCAGCAGGCTTTAGCAATGTGATAATTATCTCTGTATGTTTTCTAAAAAGGATTATCCGATTACAGAAGATTGAATGATATTATCACGACTAGTGGCAAATTTCTGTAATCGGGGTGTTATTCATTTCCTTTTGATAGGGGATTTTTAGGTTCCCAATGCCGCATCCACGGCTATTGAAGCAGCTAGCGGCTGATTTCGTATGGTTGATTAAGTAAGGTCAGTTACACATTTGATTATCAGCTTGTTGTATAAAATGGTTAACTAAAAAATGTCGCTGCCTCATGGCATTTTATAACGTTTAAAATAAAAGTTATGCTTTAGAGGCTATAAGAGATTGTTTTAAATATGACCTTTTGAATTGTTCGGTTTAAATATGACGTGTTTTTCACCATTAAAAGCTTTAAGCACGTAATAATTTTACTATTTTAAAGTTTTCTTCCTTTTTATATTCGCGTATAAATGTGTTTTTAATTGAAAGGTGTTGGGAAATATTCTTATTTGGGCTTTTTAAAATCTGGAAACAGAAGATAAAAAACTATGAATTAAATCTCTATGCAGGGGATAAAAATTTGAAACTGAAAAGTTTAGGAACAAAAATCTTTAAAAATTATTCAAATTGAAAAAATAATGTGGTACTGCACAAAACAATCCAGTGAAGTATATACCAGCAATAGATGGTTGAAGTGCTATGCATATATTTTTAGATCCTATAAAACTTATGTAACTGAAATATCATGGCAAAATTCAACAGTAAATTGCTCTTAAAATAATTCTTCGTCTTAAAATCTGTCTACTTCAGCGTGTTTATCAGACATTTCTCTACAAATCTACCAGTGTCCATGTTTTTATATGCAATAGTTTTTGCAGGGTATACTAAAACAGTGAAAAGTCACAAAAAATTCAATTTCGGCAGCAGCCGCATTAGTTACTGTTACTTACCCATCATACGTAGTATAGGGTAAGTCTTGTAATCGTTTTGAAAATCGAAATTTTTTTTGACGGATTTACAAGTTTCAGATACGGGAGATTCCGAAAAACGTATTTTTAGAAAAACATTTTTGCCGTCCGTCCTTCTGTCTGCATGAGTGTCTGTAAGCGCTCTATCTCCCAAACACATTGAGATAGAGACTTGAAATTTGGTATGTACTTAGTATGTAACAATGGGAAGAAGCTTATTGAATTTCAGTAACCTCGATTATCTGGAGCTATTTTTTTCGGACTCTCGAAATACTCGTTCTGATAAAAGGTACATAAAAAATTTCGAAAGTGTTTATTTTAAGGAGCGAATATAAAAGACAAAAAAAAGCATAAATTTTGCATAAAAAATTAAGTCAATCGGATAATTAGTTGCCGAGATATTTGTAGTCCTATTTTCCACACTCTTCGATTTTTCATGACCCGGTATTTCATTCGAATTTCAATTCAAAGCTATATTTTAATTGGAAATGAGACACTTAATCTGACGCAGTAAACCGTTAGTTAATAGGATTATCAATTATGAAGTTATAAGAATGTTTCTCTTACACAATTCAGTAATAGAGCATTTAAAGTTTATGACGCCATCAAGCCACGATTTTAAACGAATTGCAATGCATTTTAAAAATAGTTTACACATGTTTTATTTTCATATTTTATATTATGCATATCCATGATGGGTAAGTATTACGGTGGCCCCCAACGACTAGTTTCAGAATAGAGAGATTATCGTTATTTTTTTTCAATGACTAATTTATTTGTTGAAAATGTAAATACTGTTCATAAATCATCTTTGTATGCCATTATGTCTAACATCCTTATTAAATTTTCCGTCTTTACACGAAATGTAAGACGCGCATTTTCTATCCAAAGTCAAAGGTATTTAAATTGGTGAATTGAATACAACTTGTATTACTGAAAATCCGAGGGTGTGTGTGTCTTATATTTGAATGTTTATCTCTCAATTCGCCCCTTCTCTTCTTATGGTCATATGCCATGTATAAGATGAAGCCAGAGACATACTATTAGTGTCCGAGCGTCTAAATTCTCAAAAAATGCATTTTTTATTTTTCTTGCTAACAATGTATTACAAAATTAAATAAATTAAATAAAAGAAACCGCGTATTTCTAGACGATTGCATCAGCAAATATAACAGTTTTTGTGTTGTACTAAAAGTTCTACCCTGCGAGTATCTGAAACCATCTACCTCGGAATATATTTTGTCATAATTTGTCATGTTTTAACCCATGCGGGACCATGGGTGCATATATGCACCCTAAAAAAGAGCATACAAAAATTGTCTTAGGCACCAGTGAAAAATAAAAGTAATATTTGCTTTCTGTAATTAGAGCATTTTTGTGATAGTTTAAGTAAAGGTAGCTTTTTTTTAAAAAAGTGGTACCAACCGAATAAAATTTGTATAAAAGCCACCGGTCCCGAAGGGGTTAAAGGATATATTTAAACTTTCTTGCAAGATATTTACAGGAAATTTTATACAGAGTTTTTAGGTTATCTGTTTAATAAACTATCTTCAGGATTTTTGATTTTATGTGAATTTTTTGAAAATATATTCTTTTCAGAAAAAAATAATCTCTCAAAAATCCTCATTTTATATATATTTTTTATTTTTAAATTTATTATAAATTTTGTATGTGAAATAGTCATAAATCCTCACAATAAATTAACAACAAACATTTTGTGCACACATTAGTGTAAAAAGTAATGAAAACAGGTAAATGGTTCATGAGTTACATCAAAAATTAAATACGTTTAAAATTTCAAATTTTAATTGTTTCAAAAAAAAATTTCAAAGTTTGGAAATACATTTTATCTAAAATGTAATATGCATATAAAGCCACATTTCGGAAAAACAGCACATTAAAACATGCCTATAAATAAAGAAAATAAAATTTTGACCCTCTTAAATTAAGTTCTATGAACGTTATTTTCAAATAATCCATCAAAGAATCTGCATCAGCAAGCAATGGGGAAAATTCCTTTAGTAAAAATATATGATGATTCAGATGAGGATGTGAGAAAGAGGAAGGAAATGCGATTTGCAATAATTCGAAGGATCAATAAAATTAATTTTTACCGCATTTCGTAATTTTCGCAATCTTATTTAAAATTTTTGTGTAATATATGAGTTTTAAAGAAACATCCTGCGTTTTTGAGGTTAAAAATTAAGGTGCGTCATAGATTCTTGGGAACATATGGATATATTATTTTCAATTTTATAGACAACAGTAAAGCTCTTAAACTTTATTAAATACTTATAATCATACTTATAAAAAAGAAAACTTATATGCTTTTAAAGGGGGAAAAATATTGTTTTAATATCTGATGCTAATGTTTTCCAAGTCAGTATTTTTAATTGTATTAAAGTTTTATAGCCAAATGAGTAAAAAAAAATATCTTTATCTTTTTTTAAGTGAACGAATCAACTATACGTCACCGGTTCCCGGCTACGACCCATGATCATCACCATGTGTCACGCCAAAAAGTCCCAGGTAATATTTAAATTGAAACTCAATTTTTAAAACATTTTGCAAAAACTTACTTTTGTTCATGAATGTTTTTAAATTTAACTCATTTTTTATCTATCACTTGTTGCATATAAATTCTATAGATCATATACAGGGCAGCACAAAAGTTCTTGAGTACATGTCCGTTTATTGACGGAAATTCCAGAAGGAGAATTTTAAACTGTGCCATGCATTTCCTAACTGAACTAAAATTTAGCATTCTATGTAGCATATATAAAAATCTATAGATCCTATACAGGGCTGCATAAAATAATTCGGATATTTTCCCGAATATTGTTGTTAATTCCTGAAATTGGGTATTTAAATATGTTATGCATTTTCTAAAATTATTTTGGAAGTGTTGGCAAACGTTACATAATCTATGCTTGTCGCATGATTTTTCGTTCTTGTTTTATGACATCAATGTCACAAAATTACCCAAAAGGCTTGCCCTAAACTAATGTAGCGACGTCATCTCTCGCAGAAACAACTTCAACGAACAATATATAATGAGTCACTGACACGGCACAATCGAGCTTAGCCTTTTGATCCATTCTACGGTGCTCCTCTTCTATCTAGTACGTCCCTGGTTCAAACTCAGCCAACGCCAATAACTTGCCTACACTAACATAAACTGTCCTGCTCTAGGCAGGACAAACTGTTCAATTTCTACTTTTTTAGGGTTTCGTTCATGTCACGAAACCCTATCACCCCCGCTCCGTTGTCTGTCCGTCACAGAGCTATTCTCAAAAAGTATGTAACTTACAGAGTTGAAACTTAGTGTATAAATCTGAATAGTAGCTGTGAAGAGCTCAAAATATTAAAATTTGAGAAATTCGTATTATTTTAATAAAGAGAGATAAAAAACCAAAATTCTAACAGCCTTTCCCTATTAAATTGAAACATTTTCGTTTTAGCAGATGCCAAAGATTTAAAATCCAAAATGAAATTCTTTCTACAATAATTAATTTTCTATCAGACGATTTTCACGTGAAAAAGGAAAATGAAATAAAAAGTTTCACCAATTGAAAAAAAGATAAATACGAAATAAAATTGATTGACGTCATAGTCGTAATAAAACGGAAAATGCCTAAGATTTCTCAATAATACAAGGAGTATGAGTATGTGTAAGTGGACAAAGCAGATTAATATCACGTCATTAGAGAATTAAAAAGAAAATATGACGTCATATAGGAAGTTTAACTAATTTTTCAAATGTTTGAGAATAATACAAAGCGAGTATCAATATAAATAATAGATAATAGTAAATATATGAGTTAGAGAAACATATTGAATCGTGATAAAAATCTGATTATGGAAATATTCGCATATTTTAACATTTTGAAGGTGTACAATTTGTTTAATTTTGAAATTATTTTTTAAAATATTGCATTTAGTCCATATGATGGATATTATTATGACAGAATATAACAGCGGGCTTGGACCGCTATCCGGCTGGTTTAGATATTCGAAAAAAGGAAAAAATAGACCGGTAAATTTTTACTTTATAAAAAACATGACTTTTTTTTGTTGTTGTTGCTAAATGAAATTTGTTTGAATTTATTAAAGAAAGGATAAAGTGTTTTGAAAGGAATATTAAACGAAACCCTTTGAGCCATCTTCGATCACACTTACCCAGTCGTGTGAAACCGTATATATCAGTTTTGAATCACTATGAGCAGCCCATTAGCGGCTGCAGTAGTTTTAGACCAGAAAGAGTAAAGCGGTTATTATAATATCTCGTACTGGTATTGATGTAGTTTCTATATTAAAAGGTTAACTTAACTTTTTTTTTAACCATTGCGGCAATTCGATTACCTGCATGTCTAACATTCTCAATGGAATTCCTTGCTCGTTATAAAATTGATATTGATTTTAAAGTTTTCAAAAATCTTAAGTATGAGTATTACGATGGGCCGAAACATTCAAAATATATATATTTTTTCATTTGTGTACCGCGGAAAAGTTGCGAATTTTAGAGACTAAAAAAATATAAAACAACTAAGAATTTTTTTTATTGTCTATACTGATTTCGTATAAGTATTAACGTTCTCAGAAATGAAGTCTGTAAGTCAGTCAACTTCTCGATTCTTCTAACTAAAGTTAAACCTATAGGTTTAGAAGGCATTCGTATATTTCAAATATCTCCTTAGGAAAATAATATTTTAAACTTCTTTTTCTCTGTGTTAAAGGATGCCTTTTTTACCTCTTAGTCGTATCTAACTCACACTTCGTCAGCATTTAACACATAAAATATTAAGTTAAGCTTAGATATTAGTAATATTTTGACAATTAAGAAAAAGAGAGACATCTAACTAATTTTTCAGCAGAGCTGAAAAAACACTGTACATTACTGAAATACAAAGGTTGTGAATAATCACCTTTACTAAACAGCGTTACAACCAACAGAGTGAAAAAATGTCCAGACCGGGGATCGATCTGGAATCCCTTGGTAATTGAGCTGTTCCTATTTAATTCAAATATCCTGACAGATTTTAACATTAACTAGCGCTTAAAATAATTCTTTGTCCTCTTAAGCGTGTTTATCATATATTTATCTATAAAAGTAACAATTGTCATGCTTTTATATGCAATGGTTTATTGTATTTTTTGTAAAAAAAAAAGTTCTACCCTGCGAGTGTTGCAAGTATCTGAAACCATCTATCTCGGAATATATTTTGTCATAATTTGTCATGTTTTAAAGGATATATTTAAACTTTCTTGCAAGATATTTACGTGAAATTTTATGCAGAGTTTTTAGGTTATCTGTTTAATAAACTATCTTCCGAATTTTTGATTTTATGGGAATTTTTTGAAAATATATTATTTTCAGTAAAAATCTCTCTCAAAAATCCTCTTTTTTTTAACTTGTAAATTTATTATAAATTTTGTATGTGAAATTGTCATAAATCCTCAAGATAAATTAACAAAAAACCTTTTGTGCACACATTAGTATAAAAAGTAATGAAATCGGGTGAATGGTTCATGAGTTACATCAAAAATTAAATAAATTTAAAATTTAAAATTTTAATTTTTTCAAAACAAAATTTCAAAGTTTGGAAATACATTTTATCTAAAAAGTAATATCCATATAAAGCCACATTTCAGGAAAACAATACATTAAAACATGCCTATAAATAAAGAAAATACAAATTTGACCCTCTTAAAATACAGTATAAGTCGAGAAAGTACATAATACAATAAATTCAATTACGGCAGCAACAACAACACCTTAGTTATTAGGTGCGTCCATAATTATAAAAATACGTAGCTTCTATTGTCGTCGTCTGGTCCATCCTTCCGCATATAACAACTTAAAAACTACCCAACCGAATTGGTTTGAAATGTAAGATATATTATCTTTGTAGAATTTTGTCGAGACATTTCAAATTTTATGAAAATCGAATCAAAACTTTAGACGATATTAATAAAAATATTTATTAAGAAATTTGATTTAAAAAAAAAAAATCGGTGCTTTTTTGTTATAGGAGCTTCCGAGGTTGAATCGTCAAGTGACCGAGATACTTATTTTATGACAGAAATTAATCTGCAGACGATATTATTCATTTTACAGAATAAAAAATCATCAAGATCTGAATATTGATATAACTAGCTATAGTACGAACGCACCTCATTTGTCACGTTTGACGTACAATTTCCAACTTGTTTTTCTTTTAGGAAAGATAGAATGTGTTGTGTGATCTTTAATTTTTTTTTTTAATTCTTTACTGTTTCTAGTTTGTTTTTTAATTTACTGATATAATTTCATCTTGTTTCCATTAGTCAACATAATAATTTAATTTTTTTTTTTTTCCTGTTGATTATTTATGCTATGTTAAAGTATAGTATTATTATTATTTATGAATATGACGTACATTCCATATAGCAGAAGGGTTATTTCAGTGAAGCATTTTTAGGCTTTTAAAACAATTACACACATATGAAGAGAATTATCTAAGCAGGTGGTATCTCTTCTTGAAGTCTTGTCCCGCTTAGATCTGCAATCTGAACTGAAAGGGAAGAAAAATAAAATCCCTGACGGCTCAGCCTACAGGCACAAGTAGATTTCGAAGACGAAGACCGTGGGGCGCCTATTTGTTGGGAATTGCGGAAGAAATGACCTTTTTGCGATGATGCTGCATATGGGACCGCCCACTTCGAAATCTAACTTGTTTGCAGGCGGAGCCGGCAGGGATTTTTTTGTTTTTAATTTTTTTTTGCTATAAGGGTTGGTCCTATAAATAACTTGTCACTATAAATGTTTTAGTAAATATTAAGAGGATTTATAATAAATTTAAGCGGATTTGATATCTAGTGAATTGACGAAGTTGTGAATTTTTTCTTCTAAAACCCCCCCTCCCCCCCTTGGGGCCATTTTTGATGATATCAAAAATATGTCATACATAAATTTTCGGTCATTTTCCTAGAAGTAATAATAACTTTAAACGGGTTCGATACGTATCATAATTAAGAAGTTATGGGTTTTTTTCTGTTTTCACAAAAAGCCCCTATTTTCCCCTCCCCCTTGGTTCGATTTTGCCCATTAACGAACCTGACCGAGATTTTATGCCTCTTGATTTTATGTATCAGTTTGGAAGAGATTTGTGCAGAATTATTGAAGTTATCGTGTCCATAAAATAGTGACATAGATAGATAGATAGATAGATAGATAGATAAAGTTTTGAACTCGGGGTGGTTTTGGGTTCTGGGAGTCATGGTCGGCGTAGATCAGCAAAAACTTTCAAAAATTCCAACTTAGGGGAAAATGTAATAGGTAGTATTTCTTACGAAATCTACCTAAAAATTGAAAAAACAGAGGAGAACAAATGAAATAAACAGCGGACAGGTGATTTGGTTTGATAATAGTTAACAGACGATGCAAGTGAAAAGCTATTTGATTCGTTAATCGACCAAGTAAATAAAATAAGATTCTTTTAAGATTTATTTTTCATATTACCAGTTATTACACTCAGACATTATACTTAGAAACATGGTGAGAAAATATTAAACGTAACAGACATTAAGAATTGTATATATTTTTTAAGGTTCTTTTGTAGAACGAAAGTAAAATACATGTGCTGATAGGTGTAATAAAACAAACTAGAAAAAATACGATACAAATAGTGAAATCAAAGATTACAAAACATTAACAGTTACTGTAAAAGGAAAAGTTTAAGAAAAAGAGGCATTGAAAAAAATAAATAAAGTTTCCAAAATTTAAAGAAGGTTTTCGAAATTTAAAGAAAGTTTTAAAAATTTTAATGGGTTATATTTACATACATATGTATTTTTTGTGGCTAGAAAACGTCTTAAATTCTTGCTTAGACATACTATGATTCTCGCTACATATGTGCTTAAAAACAAAAATTAATGCCTGAAATATTTTCAAAAACTGTCTTTTTATCTGTGTAGTTAAAAATTAATAAAGATTTTTTTCTTTAATGTTTCACAGTACGGTACGGGAACCTTCATGAAAGCAGAAAGTTCTACAAAGCACTTAGACGGCGTTCATAAAAGGTAAAAGATCATTTCGATTTTTTCTTCTTTTTTTAGTTTATCCCTTTTTTATTTCTGTTTAACTATTTTAGGATTGTACTTCTTCAAGCATTTGTAATTTTCCTCCATTCGTGAAATTATATTACACAAAACAGACGCATTTTTACTTTTTTCTATCTATTAAATTATACAAGAAGAAAGTATTGGATTCATAAAGTTTTCGACTTTACGGTTGTCGACGGATTTATACCTCTTATAAGGTCTTGAACACAATTAGACTGTTTTTGGGAAATGTCAGTCCGTGAGTCTGTGTGTCTGTTAGCCTGTATGTGACACAAATTTTGTAGGCGCTCTAACTCACAAATTATTGCGTAGAATAGAATGAAATTTGAAGTGATCTTAAGTGGGCTGGTGATGATTAGTTTTGGGGCAAAATCTCATAAAAGGAGGTGCCGAAAATCAATGATTTATTCAATTTTGTGATGTTTATAGCTTCAGTTTATTTGCGCAGAATTCAACGAAACATCAAATTTAGAATCTTCATGATAGGAATAGATTATCATTCAATCTTTGGTTGTGGTCATCTAAGGAGGGATGCCGAAAGTCGATGATTTGTTTGAAATATTCGATTCTTATATCGCCAGTTTAAATAGAATGGTTTACCAGTAGGAAAGGGTACAAACATATGCATCAGAATTATTGTATCGAAGCCAAAAACGAAAAAGATTTTTAGGATTTCTAATTTTTTTGTACATCTTTTTGAACGAAAACATTCAATTAATTTAAAGCGTCGAAATATTAAGCCTTTTTTTCTCCACGGAATGCATCAGTTGCACGAGGTTTGTCAAAGGTTAGTAGAAGCTAATGTTAACCATATTGGTTGCGATTTGTATTTTATTAGATTTTTATTTATAATATAGAATTTCTAAAAACAGATAAAATTTTTTGCCAGACCAAATGTAATTATTTAGTGTAAGTGGATTTTTATAAACAATTCGCATGTCTGAAAAATAAATCTCGAAAAAGCTTTAAATGGCAGGACGTCAAAGTGATGTTAACCCTCAAATGATATCCTACCTGTTCCATAATATTTCTATTTGTTTAATATAGAAATTTTTATCTTGTGACAAGTTTAAATTGACATAAACCTCTTTCAGTGTTTTTCAAAACATATTTTTGTTTTAATTAAAGAAAACGCAAATTAAAAATAAATTTTTAAGCGAGATTGTTAACTATTTATAGAATAACCATTATAAATTATTGTTAGAAATAAGCATTTTTAACGACAATAACGAGAAAAGTTGTAGGCGGATAAATTTAATAAGATATCAAGTTATTGAAAGTTGTAATAAACAGGGTATTTTTAAAACTTGGTTATTTATCATTTTATGTAATTCCGTTTAACGCTGCTTGCTTTAATCTAATTTCAAATATTTGATATTTAAAATAAATTAAAGAATATAGGTGAAACCCCCAAGTTATTGACACCTAACCAGTAAGTGACACTTCAGCAGAAATCTAACTCAAAACAAGTATTTTCTTGTAAAATTCTGCAAAGTAATGTCATCTAGTGCTAACTTATTTGTCTTAACTGTTAAAACTCAGCTATTGGTTTTTCAAAAAAGGGATTGTATCAGTTACTGGAGATATTGACAATAATTATGACAAAAATTAATTTTTAGTATTAAAAAGTATAATTTTTCAAAATTTCGACAACAATATTTTTTTAATGTATCTTTACTAGACTTTTAAAAACAAATATAAGTACAAAATCTATTTCAAACTTTGTAACAGTGATTTGAAGAAGAAAAAAAGCCTTAAAGTGTCAGTTACTAGGGGTTTCACCCTACATCAATGTCACTTTGTATTATTACACATGAAATCTGATATGACAAAGAAAAATAAAAGTCATTCAAAAATTATTAAAACTACCGATATGTTTCGATACCATACGGTAATATTTTGAAGGCATGAACTGAGAAATTTTCACACCTTAGTGGGCTAAAAATGCATATACTTAACAGATCAATGGACTTCATTATTGTGAATAGTAATCCAATTTTTAAAGTTTGCTGAAAAATTGTCCTATTTAAACATGACCATTTAACTGGCTTTTATGTTTTCTTACATCAAGGCCTGATGGATTCATTTAATTTGAAATATGCATGAGAAACAAAAATACTTTTATCGTAAAGAAGGAGCCTTTGGCAAATATTAAGTGCAATAGAAAAACCTCTGCATTGGCCAAATTGCGCGAAAAAGAAAATGCACAAATCATTCTTTATGATATCGAAATTACTTATAATTCTGGATTTTATTTTCCTTCCGTTATGATTGAAACTATTAAAATTTTCCTCGGGTAAAAGAGGCATCTGCATTAATTCCGTATGTTTTGAGTTAATCACTGAAACTATGGCGCGTTAACTATTTCAAAAATTGAAGAATAAATGTTTGGATGGAATTTTTTCACAATTAATGAAGTCTACTGATGTCGATAGATGGCCTTCATAATTCATTGAGGTCCAATGGTTAACATACTGGCTACAAAATGTGGTGCATGGGACGATAACCACTGGTTCGTAACAGGCCCGGTCTTAGCGGGATGACTGTATAAGGAATTCGGGGTTTTCCTTATAACGAGAAAAATAATTCCGGGCACTTTCATTTCAAAAGTCGTCCCTAGACGCTTCCCTCCTATAAAAATTCTCTCAGCAA
Organism: Maratus michaelseni; assembly: GCA_963931845.1. Lineage (NCBI taxonomy): Eukaryota > Metazoa > Arthropoda > Arachnida > Araneae > Salticidae > Maratus > Maratus michaelseni. The sequence goes on along the minus strand of OZ007599.1, from coordinate 69,300,020 downwards.
TGATACGTTGCGCGATACATAGAAAATAATACGGGGTGGTATCGCAACATATGTCGGTAATTTTAACAACGTTTAAAGGACCTTTATTTTCACATTACAGCATATTAAATTCTAAATTAAACAAGTTACTAATGATTTTTTTCAGGCGAAGATAATCATCGGAAAGAAGACTCATGTTCTAACTGCAATGTCTGGTCTTTAAAAAATTGAAGAATAATAAATATTGTGTAATGTCTTTAAGTTCATTACTGTATTAAGAAAATAAATAATTGCATAACGATATTGTGTACTTATATTCTTATATAGTTTTTATAGTTGAAAATATTTCACGGTAAAACACTTGAGTTCTGAAAACATTACAATGTATGCCTCCTCATTTCTATTTTAGAGCTTATGCCAGCTCTGTGGATGTGCATGTATTTTTTAATAAAATCAAAAAGCATTTTAATTTCATGTATGCAATACTAATTTAAACATATTGTAATAAAATCTGACCTTTCGTACGTGGTTCAGATATCGCAAAATACACCTACTTTATATATTTTTTAAAGCGTATTCTTACAACCTTAAAACTATCAGTGTTTCATAGAGCCTATATTCCAAGCTGTATGATATATATATATATATTAATTTACTCAAAAAATATTTTCTCCTTTAAAAGTATGATGGCATAAATATATCAGCTTTTCCTAAATCTAAAAATTTTAATTATATCTCTTAATTATATCTCTGTGTAATAAACTTATTCTTGAGTTTTAAAGGAATAAAACTGAGTTCGTATTTGTTATAGACAGGTAATATCACTTCCGTAATCTTAGAAACAATTATTTATGGAATAAGATATTAAAGAAATTCTCAACAAAATTAAAACTCTTTTTCCTCTACACAAAGTATATAATAAATCTTTGACTTACTTTTGGTAACATACAACCAACAATTTAAAAACACATTAATGATTAAGTTAATCCAATTTATATCTATATTTGAGCTTTTAATACATATATTTTTATAAACGAATTAAGAAGAAGTAACACTGCAAATAGAGGCGTCTTAAATTCAGACACTTAAGTGTCTGAATCTGAATTTTCAGACATCATGGATGTCTGAATTTAAGACACATAAGTATCTTACTATGATCATGTTATAAAGGAACTAAGAAAAATGCCTGGATACTGGTGATATGTCTAAAATTAAGACATTTAGAAATTCAGATACGTAAGTGTCTGAATTTGATAGAATTGCATACTATGTGCAGTGACTGTGATACAATTATATCAATATATATGCCAGCATAATCAGAAAATGTTTTCTAATAGATGACAGGTATTAAAAATATTTTTCAATCCACTAAATTATATTACTTTATGGAAGAAGTAATTTGATTAAGTCATAAGATGTGTATCAAATCTGTACAAGTCTGATTACCAAGTCCTGAAAAATTGTTCATTAAAGTAATGAAAGAATTGCTTTTCACAAAAATATAAAGTTCTCCAAAAAGTACATATTCTCGTCGGCGTACTCACGGGAATAAAGGAATGGGCTCCCCCCACCCCCCATAAACAAGTATTTCAAAATACTAAGATGATGAACGTCGGCAAAAAGAAATGTAGGGAGGGGCCATGACAGAGGCTCTGAGCACGGCCAGACAGACAGATGACCAGAGAAACCAAATTCATAAACACTTTTCAACTATGTTAGAAGGTGATATGCCCTCAAAAATAGTGTAAGTAAATACTTTCTCATTTAATGATTCAAATTTATTATTTAATGAAAGGTGATTTTCATCAGGATACATCACAGATTTAAATATTATTTCCCTCAATAATGTATCTCGACAGTGCAAATATACATGAACATCAAACAACATGAATCGATGCGGTAGTAAAAACACCAAATTTATTAAAATAATTAGTTGTAATATTGAATCTTGTTGAGAACACTAAATGCACTGAGAATGAAATATTAAAAAAAAAAAAAAATTCAGAAGAGTAAGTCATATATTTCTGCTAATGTCGAAGAAAGATGATTTGATGATGACGCCGATATTTTATTGAACATAAAATGTTCAGTAACAGTCAAAATGGAACAAATATTTTAATTGAATTTGTGGCTGAACAATTAATTGCGTGATACATAACATGCTAAATATACGTAATTATGTATTACCATGTTCAATGCTGATATTAAAATCATTTTCTTTAGTTATCTAAGCTTTTGTTTACGTTTCAACCCTTAAGACTAGTGTAGACTATTAAGATCCTACACTAGTCACGTGAATACACTCGCACGCTAATGTTAAACCTATGGCAACGTTCTTTTCAAATTTCTCGCTTGCATTTTAACATTTTAAAATTATTTCTTTTGCATAGGATAGCTGAGGTCAATCTGTAACCCGGCTAGTTTTAACTTTTTGGATTTTGGTTGCTGATTTTTCTCATAATAAAGTTACTTTAACTTTTGGAACCGGTTCAGAAAGTAAATGTAGCCTCATTGAATAATAATAATAATAATAATAATAAATTGTTGCAACCAAAATCAAAAAAGTAAACACTAGCCTGGTTAGAGATCGATCTCAGCTATCCTATGAAAAAAAAAATCATTTAAAAATATTAGAATGCAAGCGAGAAATTTGAAAAGAACGCTCTTATAGGTTTAACATTAGCGTCCGAGTTTCTTCGCGTAACTTACACTAGTCATGCCTAAAGAAATGCAGACGAAGAAGAGAAAGAAAGAAGAAAATAAACTTAGAGCCTAAAGAAACGCGCAAACTAATGTTAATCCTATGGGAGCGGTCTTTCCAAATATTTCGCTTGGATTTTAATATTTTTAAATAATTTCTTTTGCATAGGATACCTAAGATCTATATCGAAAGTTGTGCATTTTTAAATTTTTCGATTTCTGTTGCAGTTTTTTTTTTACATCAGGATACTTTCACAAGTATTTTATATGCCTATAAATGTGTATGCAATATAAAAAAATTAAATCGCGGATTGTAAGATGCTAAATAATATGAAAAGTGAGATTAAAAAACAATGACTTTCGGAGCTGACGTTGAGAATCCTGATCTGCAGATATACTAGTAAATATGAAAATATTAACACTGAAACAAAATTTTTTATTGCTCAATAGAGTACTTTGGATGCTCAAACGTATGGTATATTCAAATTTTCAGAATAAACTTTTTACTAGGCTGAATGAAAAATGTGATTTTAGCCCTTGAAAAAAATAATGTTAAATAACTACGAAAATATTAATGTTGAAACAAAACATTTTATCGCTCAAATGAATACTTTGGACGCTCTAACGTATGGTATATTCAAAATTTCAAAAAAATTAATTTAAGGGGCTGTATACAAACTATGATTTTAGTATCGTGAGAAAAAGAATGCTTAATAACTGTGAAAATATAGCCGCTCTAACAAAATTTTTTATCGCTCAAACGATTGCATTTGACGCTCAAACGTATGGTATATTAAGAATTTCAAAATAATTAAATTAGGGTACTGGATACAAACTGTGATCTTATGCTCGCGGAAAAGAGAATGTTTAATAACTGTGAAACTATAGCAGCTCTAACAAAATATTTTATCGCTCAAATGAATACATTGGAGGCTCAAACGTATGGTATATTCAAAATTTCAACATTTATTTAAGGGTCTAAATGCAAACTGTGATTTCACCCCCTTGGAAAGAATAATGCTGTATAAGTATGAAAATATTAACACTACAACTCAATTTTTTAATGTTCAATCGAGTACTACGGGCGCTCAAACGTATGGTAGATTAAAATTTTCAAAATCCACATCTTAAGGGGCTGAATACAAAATGTGATTTTAGCCTCTTGAAAAAAATAACGCTTAACAACTACGAAAATATTAATATTGAAACAAAATTTTTTATCGCTCAAACGATTACACTGAACGCTGAAACGTATGGTACATTCAGAATTTCAAAACATTTAAATTAGGTGACTGAATACAAATACAAACTGTGTTTTTAGCCCCTTGGAAAAAATGATGTTGTATAAATAGGAAAATATATTAACACTGAAACAAATATTTTTATAGCTCAATCAAGTACTTTGGGCTTTCTAACGTATGGTATATTCAGAATTTCCAAATAGTTAATTTAAGGGGCTGTATTCAAACTGTGATTTTAGTCTCAAGGGAAAAAAATGCTTTATAACTATTAAAATATTACCCGTTTAACAACATTTTTTGTCACTGAAAGGAACACTTTGGATGCTCAAACGTATGGTACATTCAAAATGTCAAAATATTTAATTTAAGGGGATGTATACAAACTGTGATTTTAGCCCCTTGGAAAAAAGAATGCTTAATAACTGTGAAAATATTAGCACGGAAACAAAACATTTTATCGCTCAAACAATTACTTTGGACGCTCTAATGTTTGGTTTGTTCAGAATTCCAAAATACTTAATTTAAGGGGCTGTATACAATCTGTGATTTTTGTTGTCTGGAAAGAAAGAATACACTTTATAACTGTGAAAATAATGTTGCTGAAACGTAATTTTTTGTCACTGAAATGTTCTGAAACGACGCTCAAATCTATGGTATTTTCAATTGTTAACTTCCAAAAAGTCAAGGGGCCAACTTTACGTTAAATTGACCTCCCAAGTTTATTTTGGCTTATAACTTTTTTCTGTTTTTCGCTCAAATGAAAATTTTTGTCGCTCAAACGCACTCAAACGACGCTCATACCGGCCTTTCTTCCAGTTTTTAATTCGATAATGTCGGGGGGGGGGGGGGGACTTCACACGAAGTTAGCCCACGAATTTTATTTAGTTTCTAAACTTTTTGTGATTGGCGCTCAAACGACGCTCATACCTATGCTGTTTTCAGTTTTTAAATTGCGCAAAATGAAGGGGCTAACTACATGGACCTCAAGATTTTTTTAAATAGGAAAAGCTAGTATAAATTTCTTGTTAGATACAACTTAACGATTTCCTTACTCTTAATGATTTCCTAAAACATTTCGTATCATGTTGATATGATTATATAATTGAAATTAAAATAAACGATTATTTCTGCGGATGTGGTGTTCTAGTTATAAGCTTATTTTATAATCTTGTTATTCCAGTTACACATCCGCAGGATATATTCTTTTACTCAGGAGGCTATGATATCTTCAATGACAGGAAATATTCACTCACATGGTTTGAAGAACTGCAGCAAGATTTTTTTTTATATATAACTCATTTTCTTTACAATGTAACAAAATATATAACATTCTATTTTTACCTACTAATGGAAATCCGGAATACAGAAATCTCGAAAAATTGCTACTCATTTCTAAAGAAAAAAATTTCCGCGCGCAACAACGACTCATTTTAGGTAGATTTCGTAAGAAATACTACCTATTACATTTTCCTCTAAGTTTGAATTTCTGAAAAAGTTTTGCAGATCTACGCCGATCATGACTCCCAGAACCCAAAACCACCCCCAGTTGAAAACATTATCTATCTATGTCACTTTTTTTATAGACACGATAACTTCAATAATTCTACACAAATCTCTTCCAAACTGATACATAAAATAAAAGGGCATAAAATCTCGGTCAGGTTCGTTAATGGGCAAAATCGAACCAAGGGGGAGGGGAAAATGGGGGTTTTTTGTGAAAACAGAAAAAAACCATAACTTCTTAATTATGATACGTATCGAACCCGTTTAAAGTTATTATTACTTCTAGGAAAATGACCGAAAATTTATGTATGACATATTTTTGATATCATCAAAAATGGCCCCAAGGGGGGGAGGGGGGTTTTAGAAGACAAAATTTATAACTTCGTCAATTCACAAGATATCAAATGCGCTTAAATTCATTATAAATCCTCTTAATATTATCTAAAACTTTTATACTGACAAGTTTTTTTATAGGACCAACCCTTACACCAAAAAAAAACCCCAAAAAAATTAAAAAAAAAAATCCCTTCCGGCTCCGCCTACAAACAAGTTCGATTTTGAAGTGGGCGTTCCCAACTGCCACATCATGGCAAAAAGTCATTTCTTCTGCAGTTCCCAACAAACAGGCACCCCACGGTCTGCGTCTTCGAAATCTACCTGTGCCTGTAGGCCGAGCCATCAGGGATTTTTAAAGATATAAAGTATGATAACTGTAGTGATTTGTAATCGAAAATTTCCCCATTTTTCGATAAATAATTACAGTTTGAGTTATAAATGATTGTTGCCTCAGGACAAGTTTTTCATTTTTCGATAAATAATTACAGCTTGAGTTATAAACGATTGTTGCCTCAGGATAGCAGTTTTTTCCTTTCTGCGCTGTCGCGTTCGTAAATTCGGTTCAAAACGGCAACTTTGACAGCATTTTCTGAGAAAAGTTCCGCTTTTACTGAAAAACGAAAAATAAAAGTTCGTTTCCATAGTTTTGTATTAAGAGCACGTGCAAATTTGATGCGTTTTCGAACAAAAATAAATTAAAAAATATGTCAGAAGGTAGCCAATATGGATTTGAGAGCAAGCAGTCTTAAGAATCTCGACTAGACCCGCAGTTAGGGTAAGGTTGGTTTCTCTTTACATATGGTTTAATTTGGGTCTACTCTAATAGTTTCTCGTTTCAGCTGGTCTCGGGTTGGGTTTTACCCTTTCGCGTCCAGTTCAAACCGAATTTTTCAAAAGAAGGTCTAAAATGTTGTTTCAAATGAAAAAAACTATATATATTCGAGTATAAGTTCGTTTTTCTACATAAAAGAAAATTTTTAGAGACACAGACTATTTTAGAGATATACACTATTTTATCATAATTTTATTAAAATATGGTATAATTTTTTCCTCGTTTCGAGTCTTTTTAAGGCTGATGTGTAGTGTCGTCAGGTGTCCCGATTTTCAGAGGCTACAAGACCTGTCCCGCGTAACTACTGCGAGGAAGTCAAAAGTCTCGATTTTTCCAAGAATTACAAATTCTTTTTAATTACTTTTCGTACCATGCTATTCGTTTGTTTGCATTGAGTGGAACTCAACACAGTAAAACCTATGAAGCCTGAACCTGTCTATAACGGAAATTTTTATACTCCCTTAAAAAACAATACCTTAAAATACATCGTTCTGTCACTGTTATGTCAAGCGTTTTGATTACTGTTTTCTACGGAAATGCTAAATTTTTAAAAGATTTGTCATTAGTAAAATATTTCTGTTTAGTACATATAAACATTAGTGTTTAGCAATCAAGTATAGTGGTTTGTATATAAATGACTAAAATACGCATTGAATGTCTGTCAGTTAACGATTGTTAATGAGCAGCTTTTATTGGATTTTGGGTCTCCCATTTTTCCCGTGAGACATTGAATTTTTCACTCTTCTGTTTACTCTATCTAAGCTTTATTATATGCAGAACGAGCTTCATTGTTTTTTTCTTGCCACTTCCTAAACTTCCATTTCTTTGCTATCTCTTTAGAAGGCATCTTATATTGCAGCAGAGATAAAGTTCAAGTAACTCTATCATTAACAGTAAAAAAAAGAAATAACTCAGTTCTTAAACATTCACCCGATGTTATCACTTGTTTGAGAAATTTAAAAAAAATATCTCCAATTAACAGATAAAAAATTTGCTTTAATAAAACGACTAGACTGCTTAGACAAAAACCCTAAAAACAGATAATTTTTTTTTTCGCGATTGCTAACGATTCTGATTTTACAGGTTTTACTGTACTTTACTCAATAAACCCGGTAGAAACGGAACCTGTTTAAAATGGAATTCTGTTTCAAAAGTAAAAAATTTATTGTCTCTACGATACGATGAAACTTGCTAAATTGAAATTAGTTTCAGTCCTTAGCGATTTCGATTTCACAAGTTGTAAGGTATTGACTACTCCGTGAGTAGGCAATGTGTGAATGAGATCGTTTTGTCCATTAACCGACTATGTGCGTACAAGTTATAAAGGCTCTCTATGTTTCTTTAACTTTCGATGGACAGCTGAATCCCTGAAATTGTGAGTCGCCGTGTAATTTCAATTATGCAAATTTTCTGGAGCTGGTCGATCGACACTGAAGTATATAAGCAGCGAATTTTGACTTGAGTTCAGAGTTCAGAGGAGCTAGAGTATACTTGGCCTGGGAAGTTGAATATTGCGACTTAGATTTAGATTTAGCCTTGAGACCTCTCATCGAGTCTCAGGATGGATAATCGGCCTTAGTATTTTATACTGGAGTTTTATGCAGTTGTAAAGCTGATTTGAACCTGCATCAGTGCTTATTTAATTTGAAGGATAAGAGTGTTGGATCGTGCTTATATATTTTAAAGGTTAAGGTTCAATTATATTGTTTCAGTTTTGTTAAAGCTACAAATTGTTAGCAAGAACTCTTTAGTTAATTAAACTTTTAGGAAAATTTCGTGGAGCTCGCTCAAACACCCTGCTAATTGTGTTAATAAACCAGTTTTTGGTTTTAGAACAGTTGTACTTCTTTCCTCGTGCTCTACCACACCAGCGGACATTTTAATATGGCCGCTACAAAGTTATACTGTATAAGATTGTTGTGTTTATTTATTATGCAAAAGACTGCTAAGACGGAATCGGAAAGAACCTGAGAAAAATTCTGTTTTAAAAAGGTTCCTGTATTAGCAGGTATAATTGTATGGTATTCCTACCGTAATGAGAGTTTTAGGTAGATTTCGTAAGAAATACTACCTATTACATTCTCACTTAAGTTGGAAATTTTGAAAATTTTTTGCAGATCTACGCCGATCATGACTCCCAGAACCCAAAACCACCCCCAGTTCAAAAGTTTATATATCTATCTATCTATCTATCTGTCTATCTATCTATGTCACTTTTTTCTGACCACGATAACTGGAAAAATTCTGCATAAATCTCTTCCAAACTGATACATAAAATCAAGGGTCATAAAATCTCGGTCAAGTTCGTTAATGGGCAAAATGAACCAAGGGGGGGGGGAAATGGGAGGCCTTTTTGTGAAAACAGAAAAATCCTCATAATTTCTTTATTATTATACGTATCGAATCCGTTTAAAGTTATTATTACTTCTAGGAAAAGGGCCGAAAATTTATGTATGACAGATTTTTGATATAATTAAAAATGGCCCCAAGGGGGGGGTAAAGGGGGGTTTTAGAAGAAAAAAAATCATACCTTCGTCAATTCACAAGATATCAAATCCGCGTAAATTTATTATTAATCCCCTTAGTATTATCTAAAACTTTTATATTGACAAGTTTTTTATAGGACCAACCGTTATAGCAAAAAAAAAAAAATTAAAAACAAAAAAAATCCCTGCCGGTTCCGCCTGCAAACAAGTTATTTTTCGATGTAGGCGGTTCCAACTCCCGCATCTTTTCGAAACTGATACATAAAATCAAGGGGCATAAAATCTCGGTCAAGTTCGTTAATGGGCAAAATCGAACCAAGGGGGGGGGGGGCATTTTGTGAAAACAGAAAAAAAACATAATTTCTTAATTATGATACGTATCGAATCGGTTTAAAGTTATTATTACTTCTAATAACAGGGCCAAAAACTTATGTATGACAGATTTTTGATATAATTAAAAATTGCCTTAAGGGGGGGAGGGAAGGGGGGTTTTAGAAGAAAAAAATTCATAACTTCGTCAATTCCCAAGATTTCAAATCCGCTTAAATTTATTATACATCTTCTTAATATTATCTAAAACTTTTATATTGACAAGTTTTTTATAGGACTAACCGTTATAACAAAAAAAAAATTAAACACAAAAAAATCCCTGCCGGCTCCGCCTGCAAACAAGTTATTTTTCGAAGTAGGCGGTTCCAACTCCGGCATCTTTTCGAAACTGATACATAAAATCAAGGGGCATAAAATCTCGGTCAAGGTCGTTAATGGGCAAAATCGAACCAGTGGGGGGGGGGGGAATGGGGGGGACTTTTTGTGAAAACAGAAAAAAACCCATAATTCCTTAATTATGATACGTATCGAATCCGTTTGAAGTTATTATTACTTCTAGGAGAAGGGCTGAAAATTTATGTATGACAGATTTTTGATATAATTTAAAATTGCCTTAAGGGGGGGGGGGGGGTTTAGAAGAAAAAATTCATAACTTCGTCAATTCCCAAGATTTCAAATCCGCTTAAATTTACTATAAATCCTCTTAATATTATCTAAAACTTTTATATTGACATGTTTTTTATAGGACCAACACTTATAGCAAAAAAAAAAAAAAAAAAAAATCCTTGCTGGCTCCGCCTGCAAACAAGTTTGGTTTCGAAGTAGGCGGTTCCAACTGCAGCATCATCGCAAAAAGGTCATTTCTTCCGCAATTCCCGACAAACAGGCGCCCCACGTTCTGCGTCTTCGAAATCTACCTGTGCCTGTAGGCCGAGCCGTCAGGGATTTTTTTTTTCATTTAAGAAAGGATTCCGTTATAGACAGTTTCCATTTAATAATGTTTACTGCATTTTAGTTCCCGATTTATAAGCGGTTGTCCCGCTCTTTTGTCTATCTGTCCCGCTTTTTGTGACACTGAACCTGGCAACACTACTGATGTGTGTCGTGTTCCGGGTCGACTCCAAATAGAATTTTTAGGTTCGGTTCGGGTATAACCATACCCGTGCCGGACTCTGGTGTGTTTACAGGTCGCACTCGAATCAACACAAAATACATATGTATGGGACATACAAAAATATATATTATCATTAAATCTACCATGGCGTGTCATTTGACCTGCATGTCAAAACTCTGCTAATGCTTCTCATCACTATTTTAGATGAGAAATCTTCGCTTTATTTAATGCAATATACAATTGCATTTAATGCATAATTTAATTGCATTTAATGCATAATTTAATTGCATTTAATGCATATTTACAATTGAAAGTGTCTGCGAATGAATAAGGCGAGCAATATTTTTTTGAAATTGAAGAGTTTATAGCAAGAAGGGGTTAGTTCCAGTTTTGAAATGTTTGAGGTGTTCACTTTCTTTTTAAACAGAGTCTCTCAGAATAGATATTTTTGGATCTTATTGGGAAAACCATGTTAGGTGTATGGGCTAATCCATAAGTGTAAAAATTACTTTTCCAACGTTACAAAACAACGTTACAACTTTAAGTTGTAAAAGGTTTTTCTCACCCTCTAAAAGTTTAAAAATGGAGCCAAGCCCTTCAATTAGTAGTGACAGACATTCGTAGAAATTTGGAGCTATGTACACAATTTTACACACAGTTTCCCGGTTGTTTTAGTGTTAAAGCAACCAATGTTTGAAAACGTCAGTGCGGGACACTATTGAAGTCTGCACCAAAACCGGAAAATCCCCCTAAAACTTTTGATTAATCTTGAAAATTTTTCTTAATCCAGTGTATTTAGCATAGAAACTAATATAATAAATCCTTCGTAAACTCGTCAGTTATGGAATGCTAATAAGTCGTCATGAAAAAACTATTGATCATTTCTATACTGACGTCTGATGTGAAACAAACATTTCAGTTAAGTGTGGGAAAACAAAATTCAAATGTACAATATCTGTGGGTATAAACTAATCTGCATTACACTGGTATTTCCGTACTGTTTCCGACTGCTTTATCCCATCTAGCATGACATAAACAGAGCTGCCAATCTTCCGGATTTTTCAATACCATTATTTTCATACAACAAAATATCACTTTATTTGACATATAAGTTCTGACAATTAATAAAACAAAGGTTTTTCTTCGAAATTACTGGTATTAAAATATCCGGAGGGTTGGCAGCTCAGCATATAGTAATGTCTTTAAGACCTAAATTTTTCCAAACAATTATTTGGTTAGAAATTTTCCATGGCATCTTTTGATATACAGGATAATCCTGAAAAAATTGTTAATGTATAAAGCCCTAACTACCAGAACGCCCAATAAATAAGAAGAAACTAAAAAAAAAAATTATAAAAAAAATAATAAAAATATTTTTAGATAACTAAAAATATGATTTTGTAATACTTAAATAAAAATGAAAACCTACTAGGGCTGGAAAAAATAGGTTTCCTTTTTTTTTCGTTTTTTCAGGTATATTTTAAAGGGGAAATCCTGATTGGTCTAAAATCTCCCGCTGTGACCCCTACTAACCAACGGTAGACAATCGATGTGACAAGGTTGACAAGTACGATGAAAGCTAAACATTGATCCCAAATACTGATCTTTAAAAATACGCCCTTTTTGAGCCGTTTATAATAATAATAAAAAAGATTATGCCTTCAAAAACGATTTGGTGACCATTAATTACATTTAACGATGTCTGGTTGACATTTCTAAAACCATTAAGTGATCAAAGAGAAACTGTTTCTTATCAGTTATTTATGGCTCCCAAGCTGTTAATTTTCTAGTTCCTGAGTAAAATTACATTCATTTTAATGAATTTGTCCACCTAATAAATATAATTTAGATGTGACTAACGTAACCCACTTCTTCTCCTCCCACTGTGTCACAATTTGAGCCCTCCCACCTCTTGAAGTATGACGTAATTAATAATGACCCCTGATTTGTTTTCTAGTGTTTTTGTAGGAGGTAGAAAGGAAAAGATCGCGAGAAATAAAAAAGCGAATTTATTCCCTTCGATAAGCAAAACCTAACTAAAACGCTACTTTAAAATTGAAACAAATTGAAGAAAGAATATCATCGTTAGACCATATTCGATCTGCATCTAATTTCAGTAATTCAAATTACGAATTCTGCATACAAAAATTTGTTTTTTACCTAAATTTCCTTTCAAAAATAGGGTTTCGTGAAAATGAGAATAAAAATGCTTTTAATAAAACACAAAGAAGAAATTGTAACAATAAAATATTGCTTTATTGTTTTCTTTCTTTACTAATTAAGGATGATATTCGGCTTGATGTTACGCATAGAAAAAACATTCTCAGCTCGATACGTCCAGAGAGTAATGAAGTCTAGGCTCAGCAATAGTAAGCAGGAAAAAGTCCAACCCGAAGAGAACAGGCCCCTGCTCGAATCTCGTGGATGCAAATCGACCCTATCCCGACCAGCGGGCCGCGCTCTAGTTTCGGGCTAAGGCTCCCGCCGGTATTGACTTCAGGAGGGGACAATGCGTATTTGCTTACTCTTACTATATTTAATTAATTAATTTATAGAAATTATATATTTTTTTGCATTATTGATGCACTGTCATGTCTGTGAAAATATTCAGTAAAGCAGGAGCTGGCGACAGGCCATATGATAGTGTAAAATTGAATTTTGTTTGTCATGTTTAGCAAGTAAGTAAATGTTTGTTTTTTTAAATGGTAGATGTTCATACAAAAACAGTTGCACATAATTTCTTTTACAAACGAAAAAATTCGATGTTCGCAATATTCCATAAAAGCCATTTGAAAACTTTTAATTTTTATATTAAAATTGGCTGCGTTTATGTGATTTTATTTTTACATATATGAGTAAAATACAGCCTTTCATAAAAAATAGTTCACATATTTTTTTTAGCAAAAAAAGTAGAACTGTTGCAATTTTAAAAACTATTCGAATGCTTTTTATTCTTATATTGAAATATTTCCATTGTATTTATTCTCATTTTTCAAAAGAAGAAAAATGTATAACAAAATTAAACTCTCATATATATTATATGTGATGCCAGCATCCCCTTTTCTCTACACCTACAAAATGCAGAACGATGAAGGAGGTACCATTCGAAGGGTTTTTGAACATGATTTTGAAATAGTACACTCACATTTCATTAAAAACGAGAGAACGTAAGTATATGTAAAAAATGTATATTTAAATAAATAAAATGTATAGTTAGTATATAAATATATGAAATCCAGCCATAAAGTGCAATACCTGTAGGGTCTTGAGAAAATAAGCTTCAAAGTTTACGTTGCAGTTTATAATTTGGTAAATTACTTGCTTTGATAAGCGGTTCGGTAGCGCTGTTGCAGCGCACTGGATTTCTTTCTAAACATCTTTTCTGCATTCGAATCCCAATCTGACTCTTACTTTTCACAGCGAAAATGTTTATTAATTACATTCGAACCACAATTGAAAAAAAAAAAAAGTATAATCATTGAAATTAACGAATAATAAAAATTAAATATACGTTTCGTCGCATACAAGTACAGTTTTAACTATGAAATTTTTTATGTTCAAATATTTACTGAAAAGTACAAAAAAATAGTACGAAATTTTTATTTTATAGACCAGAAATTTTTGCTTCTATTTAAAATTATTTGTAGTTATTTAAATGAATAATCACTTTTTTTTTTTTTTTTAAATAGAGAAATAAAATAAAATACGTAATAGAAATCTATAACCTATCGTTTTAATTTATTTTCATTATCAAAACATTTAAAAAATTTCATGATTTTTTAAAATATACTTTTTAATTTTTATAAAGGTTTTTTTTTAAGTAACGGATTCTTGATTTTGTAATTAGAAAAACTGTCTACGTAATAATTAATTTAGTAATTCAAATTCCTGTTTTTTTATATGTTTTTCCGCATATTGTAAAATTCTGCATGTTTATATATTTAATGTAAAGTAAAGACAAAAATAAATAAATAAAAAGGCAATTGGTACTTTTATAGACCATAAATATTTGCTGAAGTTAGAGACTTTTTTTATTTAAAATATCTACCATTATTTCAGAATAGCTTAGCTTTATTTATTGACAGGCATTCCGTGATATAATAAAGAAAAATATTGGTAGTAATTTTGAATAAAAAGCTTCCACCATCTGACAACCCGATCATAAAATGACCATAACATGAGCAAGTATTGGTATTTTATAAGTTATATAATAATATATTATATATAATATATATTAATAATAATAGTTATATAACACATGGGCTGATAAGTTCCCGGTCTGGCACACAGATGGCGTTGCAATCGCCGAACCGATGTTTTTTTAGTAAATACTAACCTTTAAAAGGTAGTAGAAAAAATGCCATGACGATTCGCCGTGTGGATAAAACGTTAGAGTGGTTTTAGTTGAACGACTTTGTTGATAAACAAAAAAATGGATAACAAGAATTTCAAGAATTATTATTTGATGGGGAAAAAATACCGTTCAAACAAAAGCTTGGCTAGATAAGCATTATCCGGACACTGCACCACGTAAATCAACCATTATTGACTGGTTTGCTGAATTTAAACGTGGTCATACGGACACCAGTGATGCACCACGCAAAAGAGGTGGTTACTTCGGAAAACATAAAAAAAGTCCACAAAATCGTTTTGGGGAACCGTAAAGCGAAGTTGCAGGAGATAGCTCAGACTCTGAAGATATCTAAGGAACGTGTAGGTTTTATTTTGAATGAACATTTGTCTATGAAAAAGCTGTTGTCAAAGTGGCTGCCGCGCGTGTTGACTTTTGACCAAAAACAACAACGAGTTCTGAGCACTGTTTGGAGCTTTTTCGTTATAAAATTATGTTATTTATTATTAAATTATTATTATTAATAATTTATTAAATTATTATTATAAAATTATTATTATAAAATTATTTTAAAAATTATTATTATTAAATGATTATTATAAAATTATTATTTTAAAATTATTATTATTATTATTAAATTATTATTATTTATTATTAAAGTTATGTTATTTATTATAGTTATAAAGTTATAAAGTCATAAAGTTATAAAGCTTTGCTAAAAAGTTGTGCTTTTTTTTATTAGACCGGGAACTTATCAGCCCATGTGTTAATAATATATAATAATATAAAGTATTACATAAGTTATAATTGATATTGTTTATATGAGCGCAATCGTGCAACACTTTCTTCTTTACATATATTATAAAATACATAAAAATGTACAATATATGTAAAATAAAAGTGTTGCAAAGCTACGATCAAAGTAAAATATTAAAAAAATACATAAAAAATTGAGGTAAAATTAGGCGAAATTGCGTATTTTTCATCAAAAACTACGAATAATACGAACTTTCAGCTTGTGTAAGTTATATAAATCCGAACAAAATGCAGAAAATATTCTTGAAATCGTACTGGATAAACCTTATAATATTAAAAATTGAAATAATTAAGTCAGTATAACAAAATCGAATTTTAGTCTTATTTCATGGGCCAAAAACATGGCTTATGGACCGTGATCCTTTAATATTGTTTGTCGCAAAAAAGTAAGCTTATATTGCAACGATTAGTTTTCTAAATAGGGACAATTAAAAAAAAAAGGAAATATCAGGTTAATGCACTTAATAATATATTTTTTGTTTTTTAACATTTTGATTGCGATTTAAATTTTTAAATGCCAGATATGTGCTTAAAATGCTTTTTATTTCAACGTATTTATACCTATATTCGGCAGCACACTTTTCTACGACATACTTTCTATATTTAATTTTACAGAATAATTAAAGTTCGAAAAATTAAAATTTATGTCTTGTACGTAATAAATATATATCTTTTTTAATTTTCCGGTGATAATTTAAATTTTTCTGTATACAGCTTTAGAATTTTTGAAGTTTTATTTATTTATTTTAAAAAAAGTTGTATTATTGTAAGTACAAATTTCATTCTGAGCGATGGTAATAAAATAAAATAAATTTGCTTTTGTTAGCCGCGGATTTGTATACAATTGTTAATTTGGTCCTCGAAGGTAAACGAGTTTGACATGCCTGTTTTATACCATTTTAATATCGTTTAATGCGGACTTCGGTTAGTGCGAAAAAATGACTTCCATTGGAATTCCGCACTAATGAAATTTCATCGTATATCTATAGCACTATAGCTGCCAACATATCGATATTTTCGGTAGCAAAGAAACGTGTTTGAACCTGAAAATTTATATAATAAATTGTGTCCTGTTTCTTTGTGGTCCGTATGTAATGCATGCAATAAATTAAGTAAAATTTCCGCTTTAAAACAGGTCTATAGCAATTAGGTCAACTTTACAAATGCTCCGAAGGATTTTGGTATTTTGACAGCTAACTATGACACTCCTACAGCGAAGAAAATATTTTAGTACTATCTAACTTAAAATCTACCCATCCGTTCCCATTTTATCAGCGAATAAAAAAAAATATTTTATCTGTGGTCAAAAATACTGCCATATTTTTCTGCGAACATAAAGGATAACAACTCCGGGTTATAGATTATCTATTTTATTATGATATTTTGACCTCTGTGTTACCGATATCCTATTTTAATGCCTTCACTGTAAGTAACTGCAAGGATATACGCTACGTAGCAAATAAGATGTTTTCACAACAGAAGATGAGAATTACGATTAGGATCATAATTAGAGATATTGAAATTGTAAAAGACTAAAAATAAATGAGAATGTTCTTTATCTCCTTTACCCATATTTCACCAGAAATATGTATCGAATAAAAGTAATTTTTTTACGATGAGGGATAGTTTAAGCTTCTCCTAACGAAAGATGCGACAAAGCATGCATTAAATAAACAGATATTTAGAAGATAGAATTTTTTATCTATATTCAAGTGTCAAAGAAGTTGAAACCTTTGTCCTACTTTTAGATACATCATGAAATACATCATACTTTAGATACATCATACTTTATTCTTTTCAACAATATTTTAAAGTCAGACGCAAAGGGTTAGGGTTTATGATGAATGCTAAAGAATTTTGAAAATATACTTAGAATTCGCTTTTGCAACTCTTTTCATTCTCTTTAGTAATTTTTTTTAGTATCCCTTTGAATTATCAATTAAAAAAAGTTTAATTTCACGAAAAAAATATTTGATTTGATTTGTTACGGATCTTTATATATTTTTTTTTAGTTTTGCGTATTACATTTAAGAAGGTTGGGGAGTTGAATGCGCTTGGTTCATGCAAGATGATTGGGAAAGTTTTCATTACACAAAAAGAGGGTCCAATTATGCGTTCTTGAGCATCGAGACAGAGAGTAACCACTTACGATTACCGAATAGTATTTTCTCCTTGTAAAACTAATTATTACAGAAATTCTGCGTTATTATTATTCTGCGAGACGATGATTACCGGTATCGAACCGACACGATGATCGGAACAGAGAAACACCGCGCCTTATACCACTCAGCCACCCTTTTCTCGTTCGAGTGTAATCAAAACTGGTTAGGTTCTAGATTTAATTTTACGCATGAGCAAATGAGTCTTTTTCGTGTGAAAAGTAGAATTTGACTAAAATACCTTTTCGTTTTAATATATAGGATATTTCATTTTGTAAATAAAATACTTAGAAGGTTACATTTGATTTTTTTATTATTATTTCATTGCTTTTGTGTGTTGCACGGGGAATTCTGACCGAAAATTTTTAATTTAGTTTATTTCATGTTTGTATTCTGCATTTTAAAAATCTTGGTCTTGGCAGCGGCTATTCCAGAATCATGTCCCTCCCTGGTTTTGTTGGCCCCACCAGTGGCTGAGAGGTTCTGCTCTCGAAGCTGGTAGACGGGAGGTGCTAGATTCGATCCCAATCGCACCCGTCGGTGTAATCGTTCGGAGTTTTCGTGGTTTTCTTCGAGCCGTGGATTTATCCATGCGTAAATACGGGTTAGGTTCCCTTAGAAAGACCCCCACGAAGGGCACTCCCCCCGGGCCTATATCCCAAGTGTAGATAATTGGCCGTCAATAATCAACCCTCAACCCAACCCTGGTTTTGTTCTGCGAGCGCCCATGGTACCCGTAATACATGTCTGTAATAATTCAGATATAAGTCCGTCCATAATTCAAACGTAATTCAGGCACTTAAGTGTCAGAACTCTTTTTGCAGAACATTTATGTCTGAATTTAAGACGTCATGATTTGTAGTGAATCTTTTTTTATGAATACTTAGGGGATCCAACCCGGGCTTCCCGGATTACAGAATATAAGTTAAAACCTCTTATTATTATTATTATTAAAATTATTATTGCTATTATTATTATTATTATTATTATTATTATTAAAATTATTTATTATTATTACTAAAATTCTTATTATTATTATTAAAATTCTTATTATTATTATTAAAATTGTTATTATTATTATTAAAAACTCTTATAGATTTTTACGTTTAATATTTTTTTGATTGCCCACTAACAACATCAAAAATCATTTTTACATGAAAAATAGCGTTTATGTATTCAAATAAAGTTTTGAAATTTATTAAAAGCGATACCTTCGTGATATAGAAGCCGGAAACTAATTTTGAACAATTTATACTAGTAAATCTACAGATCAGGAGCCTCAACGTCAGCTCTGAAAGTCAATGTTTTTTAAACTCACTTTTCATAATATTTAATATCTTACAATCCGCAAATTAAATTATTTAAATTACTACATATATATTTATATGCATATAAAATAATTCGAAGGTTTCAGAACTTAGAAACGTTAAATTAAAAACGGTTTATGCAATAATATTCTGACATTCTTATGAATTTCTTATTCTATTTTTTAGATTAAAAAAATACATTTCTTCAGGGGATGGGGGCTCTGCCCCGCTGAACCCTCCGTAATCTTATTAAATTTATATTCGTGATTTCCTATTATTTGTGTAAATGATTCTAGTATATCTTCCATTTCGTTCTGCACAGTGGTTTTATTACGATAAGCAAAAATTTTGAAAATAATTTCCTGTTATCCTAATACCTAAATAGCAATATTTACTTACCTGCCAATCACGAAACACTCGTATCTGATTGATACGTTGAATAATATCTCGTGTACAAAAGTAACATATGGAAATGTAAACTGAATCTACTATATATTTCACTTTTCTATTTCAGAAATCCAGTATTATTACAATTTTTGTTTTGGAAAAACAGTTTTGATGGTCAGTGTACAATATTTATTTGATCTAAGTTCATCCTGATCTAATTCGATGGCAATAGCATACTAAAATCTCCCCAAAATAGGCTTATTTGGAAACTTTTAAACCTATTGTGTAATCATTCATAATCGTGCCCACTGCCAATTCACTAAATAGCAACCTTGATTTGGCGCTATAAAGTATTTTTTGTGATAACTTTTTATGATCTCAGTTTCCAGTAATTGTGCTATTTCAGGCTGTATGGATGCGTTTTACTACGCTAATTTCTTTAGATTAACTATCTCGTTGTACGAGATATTACATTCTATTTTTAAAATGTTAATAATAATAATTTTCACCCACGAAAAATCCACATCTCTTCCAGAAAATTAATAATATCTCATATAAAAATGTTTCGGCTATCATTCTATAGTAGTTAAAAGGTAACTTGTATCAAAATAAATTCTCATTTATTTCAATAAAATATTAAAATCACTCAATAATATTTTATTTTGCGAATAAAATATTGCAGCAAAATCGTCTGAGTTACTTGAATTTTATCATTTTGATATTCTTTGAAATATGGTTGCTAGGTTACGGTTAAATTGAAAAGGAAAATAAAAATGAATGCATTTTAATATTTGCAAACAATGATAAAATAAAATGTATTATATTATTAGAACAGATGTAGAAAATTGCACCAAAAATTATACACCTAATTTTAAAAATCTGACGAATGTATAAACAAAATTTCAAATTAATTTGAATAATTTAACACCTGACTTGATAAATTTTAGCCTTCATAACTTACCGTTTAAATACATTAATCAAATGATACATTTTATTTTCAACAACTGAAAAATTTCAAAATCGTCTGAATTCCCATAGGAAAGCATTATGATAAAAAAGAAATGTTCTATATTTTCCGAACGAATGAACCAAATGTAAGTAAAAACTATACAGCTAATTCCGGGTATCTCACCAACATACCTACCAAAAATCAAACTAATCGGATCATTTTTACGGCAGTTATCGCGGAACAGACAGACAGACAGAAACCAAAAACTTTTCGGGTCTCTACAGTGAGCCTCAACTGACGTTTCGGCAACTAGTAAATCTACAGATCAGAGGCCTCAACGTCAGTTCAAAAAATCATTGTTCATTAATCTTACTAATTTTTAACATTATCTGCATAATATTTGACACACTAAAATTCAATCTTTTTAAGTTATTTATACATTGATAAGAATATAAATTTATCGAAAGTTTCGGAAATTTTAGAAGTATCCCCTTAAACACAATGTCATACCATGATAGGATGAACTACTTGTTACTGTATTTTTTCAGAATAACAATACATTATTTCAGGGGGGATCCGCCCCCCTGAACCCCCCGTTGTCGCTTTAATATTCTATTCTCAATTTCCAGTAATTGTGCTATTTTATTTCTTGAGTATATGTCTGAATGTATTTGCAATTTTCATTTCATTAGAATAAGCATCTCTTTGTACAAGAGATTTTATCCTATCCTTAAAAGAATAATTATATTTCAACTACTAAACATCATATGTTTCTGAAGTTGAATAAAATTTCGTGTATAAATTATACTTATACAAATTTAAATTCCTCTTATTTGACCTATATTCAATTTACACATTCAACGTTTTTATTATTTTCATTTGGAAAACCGATTTGGTAATCATTTTTTAGTAGTTAAAATAAATTCTCATCTATTTCATTAAAAAAAAAAGCATATTAAAAACATAAAACCCGAAAATTGGCAATTTTTAATAAAACTTCGCGTAAAAATAATGCGATTCACTTGAATTTTCCTTTGTTGATATTCTTTGAAATATAGTTGCTTAGCAACCATTTATTGAAAGAGAGAAAAAAAATGCACTGGAAATGTTTGTAAAAAATGAGAAAATAATTTTGTAAAAAATGATAGAATAAAATGTATTATATTATTAGAGCAGATGTATAAAATTGCACCAAACATTGTACACCTAATTTAAAAAATCTGACGAATGTATTAACAAAATTTCAAATTAATTTGAATAATTTAAGATCTGACTTGATAAATTTTAGCCTTCATAACTTACACAATAAATACATTAATCAAATGCGCCATTTTATTTCAATGGATGAAAATTTTCAAAATCGTCTGAATTCCCATAGGAAAGCATTATGATCAAAAAAGAAATGTTCTATATTTTCCAAACGAATGAACCAAATGTAACTAAAAACTATACAGCTAATTCCGGGTATCTCACCAACATACCTACCAAAAATCAAACTAATCGGATCATTTTTACGACAGTTATCGCGGAACAGACAGACAGAAACCAAAAACTTTTCGGGTCTCAACAGTAAGCCTTCACTGACGTTTCGGCAGTTATTTTAAGGGGACAGTTTACCTCCAACTTGATCAAAAAATTCGATTTCCTTTTTTTTAAGTATTAAATGAAAACCTGTTTAATTGCAAATATTTTAACACATCATTTTTACCCATACGGCAATTATATCGCGAGATATTGTAAATTTGTTAATATACACAGCGCAATTAGCCACAAACAGCCCTTTAAATCCCTAGTTTACATTCCCATGTGACGCACGCTCCATCAGTTTGTCATTCACTGTGCTTCAGATTTGTATGCTATCTGTTAAAACTCCCTGATTTTTGTCAGACTAGTTGACCTTGGATTTTCCGTCATTGATTGTTTGGTTGGTTGATTTATGACAGCCGATTATCTACACGAAGTATATAGTCCTGGGGGGCGTGCCCTTCGTGGGGGTCTTTCTAAGGGATCCTAACCCGTATTCACGGCAAAGTTCGAAGAAAACCACGGAAAACTCCGAACGGTCAGGTCGACGAGCGCGACAGCGGCTTGAACCCAGCACCTCCTGTCTACCAGCTTTGAGAGCAGAACCTCTAAGCCACTGGTAGGACTTCCCAGATTAGATTTTCATTTTTACGTCTTTTGAAAGAGGGAAGATACAACTAAACAGTTTGTTTACAACAGCAATGATTATTTCTGTTTTTCCTATTTTAAAATTGTTTAGAACACACAAAAAGTACCATTTTTTTATTTAAATAATATATATAATATTTATGAAACATTTTATGTTTTGATTGATGTGACAGATAGTGTTTCACATTTAATTTATTCAAATTTGCTTCAAAAGTATACATTTTAAACTAAAATACGCCTTTCTTGATCATTTTCTTTCATTTACAGATATTTGTTTTTTACCATCATGAAATTTTTTTTATGAATGATATATACATGAAATGTTTTATATATACTTATATTTACACAATTTACAATGCTGTATGCATAATATGTACAAGATTGATGTTTAAGGGGTACTTTTTCACAAATAAAAACTTTAAGTGGCTTTTTCTCCATGTTCATATTTTCTCCACTTTCATGTTTTAAATATGCTAAGGCTTTTTTTGTATTTGAGCTGGAGATTTAAACTTTTTTGTACATGTTTCTTATTATATAGGGGAGAGGGAAGCACGCTTGAACAATTTTTAAGAAAATCAACATATTTCTTACTTGAATTATATTTATTGCATTTTAGATATTACTTGAGAAAAACAATGTATTTCTTCATCATATGAGCCAAAAATTTAAAGTTTTCCAAATAAATTAAATACGTTGTGAGGCTTTGAAAAGCCGAAAGATTTCTGTTCAAACTTGCCCCATGTAGGGAACAAGCTAGGGGCACCTTTGAACAAATAAACAAAATATGAGTTTTTGTGAAAAACTGCATATTTTTAAGAAATATAAAATCATGATAAAATTTATATATGTTTAAAAATGAAAAATAGTTCAAATATATGACAAGACAAGAATCTCTGATGTTAAAAAACCACGTGACAAAAAAGCGTTTTTTCTACACCTAATGTGTAGTAGTTGACAGCCCTGTATCAGTACAACTTTCTTATTAAGTATAACTATTAATTTTCACATTTTCTAAAAAAAATTCCAAAATAATAATATTTAGATGCATTCATAACTCTTTACTTCGTAATTTTAAACGTTCAATGATTCCCCAACTTTTTTGTTCAATGGTACCCCATGACATGGTGTTTAGCATTACAACTATTTACTCAATTAGGCTTAAGAATTTGAATAAAACAAAGCTTATAAGCTACAGCTAACATCTTTATTTAAATATTGAACAATCAATTTAAATTTTAGGGATACAAGATTGTCAACAAAAAGCTTACAACTTTATTTTGTTAAGTTTAGATTGAAGAAAGACAAAAATGCATACCTTGCATAGAGAGTAATGTGCATGCAGAATGGTAAAGCTTTGTATCCTTGTTGCATTGAAGCAGTAGTAATATACTAGCATCTATATTTTAAAAATATAATTTATTTCAAGGAAAATATTTAGTGTTTAAAGGTGCCCCTAGTTCAAACGTACCCCCCTCTCCCCTATGTGATAAATATACGCATGGAATTAGCCTTCAGATGATTATTTATTTATTTTTTAATAAAAGTATATGAAAATGTGTTCGATTTCATCGTTTTATACTATGTATATCTGTAAAAAAAATATATTAAATGCAATATTAGATGTATCTAAAAATCCATGCGCAGTTTTGTGTAATACATATTTGAAAATCTAAAAAAAAATTTTGGGCAAAAATATTAATATTTAAAAATGTAGTAGGGATTTAAAGAAATCAAAGCATAAGCGAGGTGTGTTAAATCTGAGTGCCAGCGGATCAATTGTCACTATTATTTCCGAACAGTAATCTTCGTTTTATTTAATGAAGTAAATTCGACAATTAAAAAAGATGAATATTATTATTCGAAAACTGTGGTTGCAATTGGCCCATTAGCACACAGACTTGCGTGCATGGCGTGCTGATGCATTTAAGTTTCGCACGAATCTGGAATACTTTAGAAAAATATCTTGATTTATGCATATTTGTTTTTACTTTTGTCCGTGCGAAGAACGGATATAATATACATAATCATGACAATATTGATAAGATGATTGTACAACGTCAATAAAATCAACTGTATATCTAAATAATCTGAAGAATCTACTTATATTTCACAGCCTAAGAGGGACTGCTCAGACGAGGAATAAAATGCAGGTGTAGTAGGGTGTTCGTAACCGTAAACATGCCGGGTGCGACCACTCTGGTCTGCGAATCGACCGTAGCTAAACGCCATGTTACGCTTAACGAAAAACATATGCTAACATATGACAGCTAAAAGATAATTTCTTCTACCGCAAATAATGTCTGTTCAGTATATTTTAATATAAAACAAGTCGTATATCAACATTTCTGTAAACAATTTTTTCTGAAATAGTGTAAGCAAACGGAAAGCGGTTTGGTGAGCCATTCATTTTAAGATTCACTCATTTTCCTAAAGATAATATATTAAAAAAGAAAAAAAGCTCTAACACGTTGAATATTTAATTTTAATGTTTTGTGAAATCTTCAGAAATTGTGTTTCACTTCGCTAATTATTATTATTATTACTATTGCAATAAACACTGCTGTGCATTAAAAAATACATATACAATAATTATTAAAAAATATATATAACTAGCATATAAAAATTAAAATGTAAATAAACAAAGCAATGATTTTAACTTGATCACAGATAACGCAGCTGTTTGAGACTTTATTGTAATTACTGATTTAATGCAGCAATGATTTAAAACTCAATTATACTATTAACTTAGACAATTTAAAACTAACAAAATTTTAATGTTTTGTGCAATCGTTAAACCATTATGTGGTAAGACAATCTCTTTAGAATATCATTGATAACACTTTTTTTTTTTCGCACATGGATTTTTTTTTAATACTTAATTTGAATGATTTGTCCAATCGTTGAACTATTTCAAAAATTTAATATTGAGTAAAAAAAAAAAAATGCTCATCGATTGTATAAGTAGAAATCATTTGTCATTTTTAAAATGTACTTTTCTACAATACAAACCTTTCAATAGTAAAATCTTCATGCTGTTTGTTTGTATGAAGTCTTATGAAATTGAAACGCAGATCATTATTCTGTCATTTTTAACGGGGGTTATATACTACATATATAGAAAGTATAATCATAATTTAATTTGTGCTTGTGTGTTTCCTATAAAATAAATATGAACTTTTAACGCATTATTTTTCTTAGGGAAAATGCAGCAGTTGCCCTCAATAACATATATTGTTTTCGTTTTTAGGTGCGTTCGTAATTATATAAATACGTAGCACCATATTCGTCGTCTGGTCCGTCCGTCTGTCCGTCTGTCCGCATATAACAGCGGAAAAACTACCCAACCGAATGGTTTGAAATTTAATATATATATAATCGTTGCAGAATTTTGTAGAGTCATTTCAAATTTGTATAAAAATATGGTGTATAGTAAACCACACGATTTTACTGAATGGTGTATAAAAATTTTTATGTAAAATTATACTTTAAAATTACATCAAATTGACGTTTCGGTCAACTTCTATGACCATCTTCAGAATATGATGTTAAGTAACAATTACACTTATGAACAAAAGGCTTCCATCTTCAGAATATGATGTTAAGTAACAATTACACTTATGAACAAAAGGCTTCCATCTTGAGATATTCACATAACTCATGCTTATGACATGAGCAAGGTCAAATCACAGGCCGTGTAGTGGCGCCCCCTACTAGAAAAAAATCCGAGATACAGAAGAACTATACAGGATCCCGAAATAATAGTATGAAATTACAGTTTAAAAATAAATAGTTGCACTTTCACAGAAGGCATAAAAACATAAATTGTACAAAAAGAATGATTCAAATTTTATGAAAATCGAATCAAAACTTAACAAGAACGAAAAATCATGCGTCAAGCATAGATTATGTAACACTTTCCAACGCTTCCAAAATAATTTTACGAATCATACTCTTTAATAAGCTAAAAGATAACATCTAAGTAATCCGAATACTTTTATTCAGCCCTGTATAGGATCTATAGATTTGTATATATACTACATAGGATGCTAAATTTTACTTCAGTTAGGAAACGCGTAGCACAGTTTAAAATTCTCCGTCTGGAGTTAAATAATACGGAAATGTGTTCGCGAACTTTTGTGCTTCCCTGTATAGGATCTACAGAATTTATACACACCGACACCACGTAATATACAAAAAGCGATTTAAAATTAAAATCGCGTACAGTAACTTAAAACGCACTTCCACGAATTATTGTTAACATACAGTAGAGAATTCTTTTGTGTGTCCCTGTAAATGAACGATGACTGCTATACACACAATATTCTGTAGTAAGTCTCTTGTAATGTACCTTATATAAATTTCAATGCGTTTAAATTAGGGAAACATTATTTAAATAAACCGCAGACGATTTTTCTCCATAGACGTAATGTAACGGAATTCTTTTGACTGTCCCTGTAAAGTAACTATAAGTGCTATGCACACCCTATTCCATATTAAGCTTCTTCTAATGCACCTTAGTGATATATATAAATTTCAATGCGTTTAAAATAGTGAAACATTATTTAAATAAACCGCAAATGATTTTTCCCCATAGACCGCAATGTAACGGAATTCTTTTGAGTGTCCCTGTAAAAAAACTATAAGTGCTACACACTTCCGTTGAAATAGGGACCATGCTATAGATAACGACAATAACATATAAAAATTGCAGAGCAATCCGAGCATATTTACGGGAGTTAGAGCACGGACAGACGGCAGACGGCAGACGGCCAGACAAACCGAAGTCATAAACACTTTTCAACTAGGTTGGAAAGTGTTAAAAAGATATTAATAAAAGTTTTCTTTATTCTATTAAATCATGTCGTACGTAATCTATATAATAAAAGCACAAGTCATGTGACTGAGGAAAACAAATACGGGCTCACCACATGTTTTTCCATATGCCAAGCGGCCACTTTTATTCAAAATTATTTTTTCGAATAAAATTGCACAAAAATTGCATTTTTAGAAAGATCGTTTAAAAAATTGTTTGCTTGAGAGATGAGTTACATTAAAACAATTATAGTTTCGGAGATAGCTTCAGTGGAAATTAGGTTAACAGCCGAATATCTCAATCCATTAAAGTAAATAAACAAAATATTCATTCATCGTGAGTCATAGAAATATTAACAATGGAGGTAATCATTCGCAAAGCAAGATTTACATAGTAAATTTACAGCGCTGTCTGGTGTCGAAAAAAAATTCGCATCTGTAAACATGACATACGTAATAAGAAAAAAAAAGCATCCTCATTTCGTTCATAGCAGACGATATAATTTATTTCACTGAAATACTGACGATGATTTTTTACATTGTAAAGCTAGTTATACCACGAAACGAACGCACCTCATTTGTCACGTTAAACGTACAATTTCCTACTTGTTTAATAGTTCTAAACGTTAAATTTTACTTAAAAGGATTATACATACGGATTAATATATCCGAATTATTTCGTGTTTAAAGACATTTCAATCTCATTCTTCTCTAAAACCATTTGTATCTTTAACGCATATATGCGTGCATTTCGGGAAACGAAAGCAGACTTTTTACTTTATATAATCACAAAACGTCTGTTATTAAATAAAACAAAAAATACGATTCAGACTTTCTGATAGGAATTTCCTGAAATGCACGAATAGATGCACTAATTTTGAAATTGGGCTAAAATGAAGAATGTGATTATAAAATGAGAAAAATATTTTTTTAAAATATTTATTACTAATCGGCTGAGTTCTAACTTAACTTCAATTTTTGCAATATTTTTTTTCTCATTTTTATTTTGCTGAGGGGAAATAAAACGAAACACACAAACTATGTGGATTAGATGGGTGATAGCTTAATGTTTCTAGTCCCACTGGGGTCTTTTCTTAACACTGAACTGATTTTGCTTTGAAGTTTTTCAGGTTTCGAAAAAAAAAATTCAATAGCATAACCGAGTAAATAAAATCATCTAAGCAATTCGCAAGAAAAAGCTACATTTTACTGAATCAAATTTCTGGTTCAAAACATGCCAAACTAAGAAGAGCGCAGCTAGAATTTTCAAATAAGAATGTCTAGGAATGTTAAATTATTAAAAAAAATAAATAAATAAAACAGCAGAAAAATGATAGATTAGATGACATTGTCTCTATAAATGGGGTTGATAAATTAAATTAAAAATATTCCAGTATTTCGCAGAAAATATTGCAAAATTCTGTTTTGACAGGCCGATGATAAAAACGAATCGAGGTTAGAGAATAAAAAAAAAGGTTTCAAGGAAATAACAAGACTTTTTTTTTAAGATAACAAATTGTTTTAAGATAAGCTTCTTAACAGACATTACTATGCAAGCGGTTATTCTCCACGCCCTCTGACGTGAAACATGAAAACCAACAACTGATATAAATAGACGATAAATTTTGAAAACATCATATACTGTTCTTATTCAGCTAAAATAATGTCTGAAATTAAGTGTATTATTAATAATTATTTTTACAAAAACTGGAGGAAAGAGAAAATTCAGGTTAGTGAATGTTTTTTTTTTCGTTTGAATATGAATAGATGAGGTTTATGTCTATTAGGCCCATTAATACTGTTTTGATTTCGGTTGCAGATTAACTTTTAATAAAGATACTTTCACAATCGAAACCAATTCCAAAATTGGAAGTATCCTTATTAAAAAAATATATACAATCAAAATCGAAAGATTATATAGTGATTTGTAATCTAATAACATATTTAATGTTTTAATTAACCTACTTCACCTTGTGATATAATAAAAATAATAATAATAATAATAATAATAAACGAATGGATGTTTGGCGACCTTAATCCGGCTGTTGCAGCCGGAAATTCGGTTCTAAATGTCAATTTTGACACATTTACTGGAACATCTTTTGCTTTTATCGAAAAATGAAAAACGATATTCGATTTAGGCTTTTTGCAATTGCGAATAAAATTTATTTAACAATGTTTCAGGAAGTAGTCAGTTTGAATGTTCAGAATTTTGTTTCCACGATTTGTATAAACGGAACATACAGTGGTGGCCAAAAGTGTGCACATTTTTTGAAAGTTTCATGTTTTTCAACTTTGTGTGCTTGTAGAATATATTAATTTTCACTCAAATACAAACGTTTATATATCAAATTGAAGGCAATTTAATGTAAAATTTAATTAAAAAAACAGTATTACGATATCTGTATTACAAAAAAAGTTATGCAACTAATAGTAAGATCTATCTTAGATTTGTATTTTTTTAAAGTGATACTTACACAATCAATACTTAGTAGGATAACCCTTATTTTTTAAGACAGCTTCACAGCGTCTTTTCATCGAGTGAACGAGTGTTTGGAGTTCATCTTTCGTAATCACATGGTGCCAAGAATCAATTATAGCTACAATAAGTTGTCTTTTATTGGATGGACGTTTTTTTCGTACAAGAATTTTCAAACGTCGCCACAAATTTTCAAATGGATTGAGATCAGGGCTGTTTCCTGGCCATGGTAATATATCTATGTCTTTATTTTGAAACCATGTTTTGCATACGTTTGCTGTGTGGCATGGCGCTGAATCCTGCTGAAAAATAAATGATGCGTTGTTGGGGAAGAGATCCCTGATGGAAGGTATCAATTTTGGTTCCAGGACAGTTTCGATGTATTTTTTGGCATTCAGGATGCCATCAATCACTTGAATTCGGCCCACACCATCTGCAGACATTCATGCCCAAATCATGACATTTGTTGGGTTTTTTGTAGTTGCTTCAATGCAATCAGGATGAAGTGCTTCTCCTACTCTACGTCTCACGTATTTTCTACCATCACTACCAAAGAGCGATATTTTACTCTCATCGCTCCAGATTACTTGCTTCCATTGATTTTCTGACCATTTAATGTGCTCTTTTGCCCACTTAACTCGTTTTTCGCGTTGCTTTTGATTTAAATATGTTTTTTTCCTTGGAATTCTAGCTTATAGTCCAAATCCTGATAACCTTCTTCTTATTGTTCTTGAACTTACTGCAATACCCGCTGCATTCATTTCACATCTAATGACATCTGATGAACTTTTTCTATCTTGAAGGCATAGCTGTTTAATTTTTCTATCCGCAGTAGCACTTGTGCATTTTTTCGGCCTGATTTGGCCTTATTTTCCACTGATTTCGTTTTTTCATAACGTAAACAGAACTTTCGTATACCAGAACAAGTCACTGAACCACCAACTTGTCTTGCAATTTCAGCATAAGAGAGGCCATTTTCTCTCAATATGGCAATTCGGCTTTTTTTTGTAGATGTCCAATTAGTTCTTCTTGTTGATGACATTGTTTAAAATTAGTTTAATTAAAAAATGACTTTAAATATTCAAAAACAGCAATACTCTATTTAATTGTACTAGTATGCATCATTCCGCAAAATATTTCCACAACAATAACTCTCTTACCATCCAAATAACCTAAACTATAGTTACAGACATTTGATTGGTCCTCAGAACAGTGTTTGTGATTGGCTAGTACGCTTGTATTACAAAACACGTCCTTATTCAAAACGATTTGTGTTTGTTTGTTCTACTAAAATGACCATAACTTTTTTTGTAATACAGATATTGTAATACTGGTTTTATAATTAAATTCTACATTAAATTACCTTCAATTTGATATATAAACATTTGTATTTAAGTGAAAATTAATATATTATACAAGCACACAAAGATGAAAAACATGAAACTTTCAAAAAATG
This sequence comes from Maratus michaelseni, assembly GCA_963931845.1. NCBI lineage: Eukaryota > Metazoa > Arthropoda > Arachnida > Araneae > Salticidae > Maratus > Maratus michaelseni. The sequence goes on along the minus strand of OZ007599.1, from coordinate 69,268,611 downwards.
TCCAAACTTTTGGCTAGCTATTTTAAATACTTTAATAGTTCTCATATTCTTTACTATATTTACATTGTTTCCGATTTGTATAATTATATTATTCAATATCATATCTAATACATTTGGGAGACTAATCATTTTCTTTTATCTAAAAAAAATACATGCTGCTAGATTTTATGTCGGTTTTATTTTTAACATATTTATGAAATCTGCATTTTAAACTTAGTGACAATTTCATATTTAATTAATAAGCTAATTAACTATGAAATTATTTTTTAAATACCAGTTTTTCTTATATATGTCTAGAATTTTAATTTTAATTCATATGCTGCTAATTATTAAAAAGTGTCTCATTCTTTATTCTCGACACATACTTTATCTAATAATAAGTTCAACAGGTATTTTAAATATCATAAAAATATTCAAGAAACCAAGATAAATTTTGTATTAATCGCAGTACTTTAAGTTTCTTTATATGATGCAGCTAAAATATGCGTGAAGTATTAAAAAATAAATAAATGAACGATTTATAATTAAAAAGATCCCTCTACATTCACAATTATCTTATATTTCCATCTAATTAAAATCTGCAAGTATGCGCGTACATCTTCAAATATAAAGAATTAATGATCTGCAAAAATAGCAATAACAGTTTTATGTTTGGCATCGATCAAAGAAAAATTTTACCCACTATATACATACATCATAGAACGCATTAGTATAATAAGTTTCAATTTCACCATATTTAAATGCTTATGATTTATTTATTAGTAGAAAATTAAAGTCATACAACTGTATCAAAAGATCGTCACTCCAAAAAATAAATGTGTAAATTTACACATAAAAACAGGTATCGATGATACAAAAACGATTTGTCTATATGAGTAAAGTGGTGTGTAAATTGCCAAAATACACGCCTAACGTGTAAATTTCCAAATACACATTTTAGTGTGCAATTTAATGATAACACTAAGTGTGTAAAAGTGATCTGATAACTCTTGAAATTACACACTTTAATGTGTAAATTGCACAAGCATACACACATTTCTGTGTAATATTCTTAGCCATATATCTGTGTAATATTCTGTGCTTACACATATTTTTGTGTATTATGCAAAATACACATATTTTTGTGTTATATATAAATACACAGTTTTTTGTGTAATATATAAATACACATATTTTTGTGTAACATCTTGTTCCTACACATTTTTCTGCGTAATATGCAAATCACATATTTTTGTGCAATATTCAAAACAGACATTTTTTGTGTACATTAGCTTCACCTCTTTACATTGATATGGGTAAATTGTCAACTAAATGTTTTTATGATCGCAAAACAACTCCTATGCTTGGTGTGTTGTTCTTTCAATCAGGTTTGCTTTAAGACCAGAAAAACCCTTAATGTATTTTGACAATTTACACACCACTTTACACATACCGACAAATCGATTTTGTATCCTCGATATATCTGTTTTTCCATAAAGCAGGATCATCTGAAATTATAGATACTACATTCCGTCTATCTATTACAGTTGGTTTGGAGTTTTAAAATCGTACAGTCAAATTTTATGTGCAGAACATTTAAAATCTGAATAAATAGCCACATACGGTATGGAGAATTAAAGTTAAAAATACAATTTCCCACACACAACCTTACAACTGTAACAGCTCGTGTTGTTTTTAATATTAAAAAAAAAAAAAATCTATTCCAAAAATATATATTCATTTTTTCCCACATGCTAAAGATTGCTCTCATTTATTTAAAATGTTTACAAAATTAAAGTAAATTAATGTTTTTAAATTCGTACTAGTTTTTCGTATATATTGACATTTTTTATTATTTTTCTTTCTATTTAATACTTTCCAACATAGTTGAAAAGTGTTTATGAATTCGGTTTGTCTGTCTGCCTGTCTGTCAGTCCGTGCTTTAACTCGCGTAAATATATTCGGATTGTCATACAATTTACGTCTGGCTATTGAAGCAATTAGGAATCGAAATGAGTTTTTACATTTTTGATAAATAAATTACTTATTGAGTTATAAGCGATTCTTGTCACGTGATGATAATTTTTTTTCCTTTCTGGCGCTGCAGAGTCGAGAATTTGGTTCAATTCACCAACTTTGACATTATTTTCCGAAAGATCTTCTGTCTTTACCAAAAAATGGAAAACGTCGTTCGATTGCATAGTTTTTGAAAAAGAACGTCTGCCTATTTTATGCGTTTTCAAGCAAAAATGAAATTAAAAAAGTGTCAAACAGCCTTAAAGCAAAAACAAAACAACAAAAAAGAACAAAAAAAAAAAAAAAAAAAAAAAAAAAAACAGAACAGAAAAAAAAAAGAACAGCCTTAAAGCAAAAATAAAATTGATAATGCTAATTCCGTGCACATTTTTATCACAGACATAATAAAAAACATGTACAAAAATTATAAACTCTATCTCAAATTCAAAGGGGTGAAAAAAAAATTTATATTTTAAAAACATATTACAGTGAACAAAAAATGAATATTGAGAAAAGACATTTATAGTTTTCATGTCTGAAAATCCTCTTAAACTGCAAGCATGTTCATATTACATTAACAGCATGTATAGAAAGGTTAAATCTATAATTTGAGCTAATAATAAAATAATCGAATTTTTGACGGGAACAGTATGTTCTTTTTTAAATCGTTGAAATTTTGAAAGGTACTTTTTATTAAATATTTCAATAGTTTTTGTAGGACGTCAATGATTTTAATCAGATGATTTAAATCAGTGATTTAATCGTGATTAAAAAAATCATTGATTAAAATAATATTTTTTCTAACTGTTTAAAATTACCTAAACAAATATTAAAATATAACATGAACATAATTTAGAAAGTTTCTTTAGGTATTTTTCCTTATGAATAAGCAACAACAAATAAAAGAGTCTTTAAATATTTTTTGTAAGCTTATCCTTAATTTATCCTTAGGCTTGTAAAAAATTAAGTACAGTAAGTTTGTAAAGAAGAAACTTTTATGAGACATAAAAAAGCATTTCATTTAAAAATCGTATTTAAATCTAATATAATTTAGAATATCATAATTTTCTTTAAGTAATTAAATTATTCGATCTTTTATATAAAATAATCATAGTAAGTATAATAAATTTCTGTACGTAAAAGAAAAATTAGTCAGTATCTTATTTTATCATTCTATATTTGCAATAATAAATGACAGCAAATTGGTGCTAAAGAAGAATGGAAGAACGACATCTGCTCTACAGCTATTCGTAAAAGAATGTATAAGAGAAAAATAACTAATTGGTACAAAAATATTAAGCACAGCAAGAGCTTCTTCAGTATAGAGGTTGAGTAAATGTTTTGAATAAATGGTTGAATAAACGTAACTTTTCAACTCATATATATACCAACAAAAAATAGTTAGGATTGAAAAGGCAGCAAAACATTTTTGTTTTATTTATTTGAAATACTAAATGTTAACAATCCCCACTCAGGGGTAATAATACTGCTATTTAATATTTTGAGGATTTCAAATATAACTGGCTATTCCTTATATTTTCTCTGTATGTGTATGAATGAGTTCACCCATTTTCATACACACACACACACACACACACACACATATATATATATATATATATATGGTTAGAATACACATAGATGTGTGTATGTTTAGATTTAGGCGATTAACAGTAAATTTTTTAAGTACAAATGCAAAACGAGCTGCAAATTATATTTGTTTTGTTATTTGTACTACTAACTAATGAAATTACTTATTTGTAGTTTTTAGTAAGTCTGTAATTACTTACTGTGCCCTCTAGGCCATTTTTAAGGGTCCATTATCCTGCCACTTTTTAAATTTTCAAAATGTACTCTGCTTTTTGAAAAAAATAGTGAAATATTCACCTTTAGTTGTATACAGAAACTTCTTGTAAAAAACTTCCCCGTACCACAGTATTTCTAAATATGTGTGTCTAAGACCTTGTAAAAACCATATAACTTTATTTCTTTACAAAAAACAAGATATTATTAAATCATGTTGTAATTTAATTGTATTTTTCAATTTGCAATTCACAAAATTATTTAAAAATTAATGTCACTTTATTTATCACATAAAAAATTATTACTTTTTTTTTCTTATATCATTACTAAACACATTACTAATATATTTCCTCATAAAATAATGTCTTTTTCTACTGAACTAATGCTCTTTTTTTTAGTACTAGCACCTTGCCCCTTTTTCTTTCTAGAATGAATACTAAATTGTTAATTATCATTTTAGTAATTAAAGCATAAAAATGTATATTATTCTCTCAATTAGAGAGTTAATTGTTTAATAATCAATAATTTTAAGCAGCGTTAACAATTTAATATTAAATGCAGTTATTAATAATTTTATTAAATGTAATATAATAATAAAAAAATAATATACCATTAGTATTTAATGTAGTGTTACGTAATTATTACATAAAATTAATGTACATAATATTTATTGTATACTAACTAATAAATTACTAATTTACACTTTTTATAATTTCTGTAATTACTGACTTATAATTTTATTAATTAAAGCATAAAAACATAGATTATGTTAGCAATTAGAGGTTTAATGGTTTTGGAAACATAAATTTCTTGAGAGCTATTCTGTATTTTAATGCAAGGGAAAAAAATCTTAAAAATTCGATTTAAATAATTAAAAAAACACTAACTTTAATTACAAAAAATCGGATTTTTTTAATTAAAAAAATATTTTAGAAAAATCTTATACGTATTTAAAATACCAGCACAATATTTTTTCCCCATATCATTCATATCCTTCCAGGTTTTAGATCATATTTTTAAAACTTTATTTTATAACTAGATTTTAACCCTTTGTGACTCAACAATATCTGTTTGGAAAATATTTATTCTTATATTAGAAAAAATCATTTTAAGAAAGTAAAAAATAATTTAAATTAAATCATGGAAAGAAAAAAAATATTTAAAAGCTACTTTTACATATTTGCAATAAACAGAAAATTACACACTTCTAATAAATATTGTTAATTTTATAATACAAAATTGTAAAGTGTACGAACTTACCTTTGTAAAAAATCTATTTTTTTACATCTCCAGGCTTTTAAAGTTTACAAAGTTCATTTTATCAATAATGATGTGAAACTGTTTAAATAATAAATAAAACTTTGATATGAAAAATGAACTCAATATCGTCGTATGTTGAGAATTCTATGAGCTATATATATTAACAGTTGTATAGGAAAATAGTAGTAATAAATAAAATCGTCTTTTTAAGTCCAATATCAAATGACAAAATAAGCCCAAAATTCAAATAACTTTGACTTTTGAGTATGATACAAAGGGTTAATTCCTTTTGTATCAGGGTGAAAAACATATTTAAAAACAATCTTTTGGTTATTAAAATATAAGTTTACTAAATGATTGTCAAACTTATATTTTTACTTATGAAATCATATATTAATATAAATAACAGATCTTACTATGATTTTTTGTAAATATCGACCAGTTGTTGTTTATATCACACAGCACCGCAGCTACTTTATTTGGTGTCTGCTGTGAAATTTTTTGTACGTTTTGCTGCTAGTTTTCCATGCATCGATAGTGATACATATATGTATCATATGAAGCCGATGAATGATTTACCTGGTTCAATTTTTGGTAACGAGGCAATAACCACAATAATATGTTATAACTCTAATATCATCATAAATAGCACAAGAAGATTTGAGAGAATGTACTGTACATATTTTTTAATAAAGTGTAGTGGAAATTTTAGATATAAAGCCTCTTAAAAAGTCCGATAATCAAAGCTATATAACAAAAGAAAAAAAAAACATAATATGAAATATTTAACAAGTTTTTAATGTAAATAAAGTATAAAAATTCAGACCATAACACAAAATGGAACACACATTGGTTCATTATCTTTATTAATATTTTATTTATACATTTACAAGATTAGATGGAAAATATAAATAACAAGCCCCTTTTAATCATGCAGTTTTTTAATAATGTAAATAGTATAGATATTTTTAAATTTATCTCTATAAAATAATTCAGGAAATGAAATAGTAAAAGTAGGAAAATATACATATATATACTCACACACACACACACACACATATATATATTTATTTATTTATTACGTTTTATCTCCATTCCTTCAAGTATATCTGTTAATTAAAATGTTCTACTAAAATCGCATTTAAATTCTTACTAGTTGCGTATTTTCATTCGCTAGCGAAATGAAGACTTTCCAATCATATATTTTAACAAGTGAAACGTTTTCAGCCTCTATGAATAGATTTATTTCTAGATTTATGGATTGAAACGTTACAGGTTTTATCAAATTTCCCTCATTGTCATAGATTTTTTCCCCTTAATACTGCATCTGCATGATTTTCTTAATCTATTTTTATAAATTATGTCGAAGTTTTAAATTAAAATATGCAATGCAAATTGTTTCAGAATATATTTAACACAAAATTAAAAAAATAAGCTGCAAACACTTTTATTCAATAAAAAGGGCTTTTTTATTCAGTAATTTAAACATCTTTAAATGTTTCCTAATTATGTTAACCTTTAATTATAATACTGATCCGCATACTTTGAAAACTTAAGAAAACGTGTGATTTTAACCATGTATTAAAAAACTGATAAAAGTGAAACTTCACACATGATTAAAATCTTTGACCTATTGTTATTTATTTCAAGAAAATCAACATTAAATTCATAAACTTTATTAAATTGATAAAAGTTAAATTAATAAAATACTTACCTTTTGTAAAATATTTATATGAAATTAAATGAAATCGTTTTAATTTAATAAATAACAATAACAATAATAATAATAATAAACAGGAAAAATAATTCTTTTCATACTTAATTTTCTTAAACATCATTTTCAATGTTCTATCTTCATGTATAATCCAAATAGACTTTAATTCCAAATCTCTTGAATGTGCTAGAATTTGCACTATTGAACTGGAGATTCTTTTTTTTTTTTTTTTTTTTTTTTTTCAGAACCACTTTCAAAATGGTATGGATTTGTTTCCCAAGTTCAATTAAAAGAATCGCACTTACATTATTTTTTAGAACTTTTATATTTTACGTGCATTTTGAAGGGGTTATGCATTTTACAGCTGAATTAATTAAGATAGATTAAATACTAAAACCAGTGAAACAGAACGTATTTATAGCGGAAAACTTTTTTAAACGAAAAATTTCATGGTCTCGGCGAAAATAATATAACTATAAAGGAATAGTGTACCTGCTAAGATGAAAAGCTGTCTATAGTGCAATTTTATTCGGTGTTTTGCGAATTCGTCTTAAAAGATTTTACTGTTTAAGACTTTTAAAATTATAAATATGCCTGAAAGGAAAATAAAAACACATTTTAAAATAGTTAAAAACTTTTTACTTCAGTTTGTCTATCTGACTATGACCTTCAATTTTTGTAAATAAGATTGGATGTTCACGAAATTCATACTATGATAATGAGGTTTATTACACCATGCTTCGCTATTAAATATGAAATGTATTTTAAAGAATTTATTATTATTTTAACCGGTACATACGAAAGAATACCAATACATTATCGTTTACATGTGGTTTTAGTATTTTTTCTAGAAAAAGAGAAAAAACTATGCAATGTGCTGTGTGGAGTATTTATATCTCCAAAATAAGACCTCATAAAAGAATTTAAATAATACAGTAAGCAAAGCCTTTGTAACAGCAGAAAATGTCTTATATGTTACACAGATCTTATTTATTTATTTACTTGGCTTGCAGATTATTTAAAGGTCACATTTATTGAAAACAGTTAAATAGTTCTTTTCTTTTGCTTGCATATTTGTGTGTGTGTGTAATACTGTAATATTTTAAATAAGATATCTTTAAAATTTGTCAAGAAAGCATCTGCGAAACATACTTTTTAAAATTAAAAAAAATCATAAAATTGAGTTCACATATTGCATGGTTATGCGCGAAAATGCATGTATAGAATTTAATTTGTCATTTCGAGTGTTCGTAAAACTTATATATATATAAATTTTCTTTTCCCGTCATTTGACTTGCATGTGTCAAAATCGTATTCCGAGTAAGTACAGTAAAATCTTGTTATAACGGATTTCTGGAGACCACCGATTAAATTCGTTATACTGAAAAATTCGTTAATTTAAAATTCCAATATGGCTATTAAAAAAGAAAATTTACATGTACATTGGAAAAACATATGTATTGTTACTATATTTATATTAAATTTTAGTTAACATGTCAGTTAATAATAAACATACAGTATATTAGGATTGTGAACTTAATAGTTAGAAATAAGATAATTATTAAGTTAATTAAGTTTCAAGATATTAAACGTAATTGTTATAAAGAAGTTATAATTTATCTTACAATCTTACATACCTGACGTATTAAAAAACTTCACTGACAGATGCCGTTAATGTGACTTTATTTATTTACCAAAAAATCAGGAGGTTTTTTTTCTGCACTGAAGTTGACAGTGCATTTTTAAAAACAAATTGTATAAAATGTTTTCGAAAAATTATTTTCCTGGGATAATTACTTTTTAAGAGTTTCAATGTTCTATAGAGCCCCTTTTGATCGTACAACACAATCTTCAGTACTTGATGGACAATCATCACCAGCTTCATTTTCACTGTCGTCTGCCTCTTCTTCATTGAGTCTCGAAGAAAGTTTTTCCCAAATTATAGTTTTTCAATAGAAATATTTTTTCTTGCCAATTGAACATTCGTAAAACTGGAATGACTATTCTTTTTCAGCCTTCAATGAATTCGTTAATTTGAAAATTTTGTTAATATGAAATTCGTTAAAGTGAATATTTTTATTATGTGAAAAAATAGGACTTTTTTTTTAAAAAATCCAAAATATTCGTTAAATGAAAAATTCGTTAAAGTGACATCCGTTGTAACGAGATTCTACTGTATTTTGTTTTAATTTTTTTCCCTAGAATCAAAACAAATTTCTGATATTATCTAAAACATGTATTGCCGGAAAATTTTGATGTCGTATATTATAATGTATGTTAAATAATTCAAAATAGCTGGAACTTAAAAAAAAGTATAAAATGTTCCAATTTTTAGAGAAAGTTTTTTTTTAACATTTGTAATTGTTTGTACTTTGTGTGTTCTATAATTCGTGTTGAATTTCCATTGTTTTATAAATTCACATGAACAAAAACAACTCTCTCAGTCAATAACAAAATGCACTGATGACTGAATGTTACACACAAGAAAATTTCATATTTTGTTTTATATGTGCCAAATGTTACCATTTTTTAAAAATGTTTGAGATTTTCTACCAAACTTTCACCTGGGACAGAGTTTATCTCTCCAGGTTTTTGGTCATTCAACACACACACATATATATGCATGTACAGTTGAATTTGTTTAATACAAGCACAGTTACAACGAGCAATTTGCATGCGATTGAAGCACAAGACTTGTTCATCATTTAAACTATATTAAGATTTTCACGGTGAAAAGCCGGATCACGGCTACTCGAAAAAACATCTTGTTTATCTCAATGCGATTTTCGGCGGAAATTCAGTTAAAATTAGGAAAGAAATCCCTTTCTTATCGAATACTGTCTTTTATGAGCGAATTTTTTTTTATATACTACAACCGTATTTCTATATTAAAATGTTTTAATTTATTAGTTTTACCAGACAAAATTTAAACACTCAAGGGGATCCCTTCTCCTCATCCAAGAAAAGGCAAACAAATGTCTCCTAGTCATCAAAGAAAGAAAGAAATAGGAAAGAGATAAGGACGTTTCAAATACCGCCCTTTTGTAATCCGCCTCTCTTTGCATCTAAGCCACGGAAAGAAAGGAGCATAGAAAAAATCTTTATTTGTTTCTTTTTTTAAATCCGGACTCCGAACCATATTAATTAGCATTTTCATGTCACTTATTGCACTGTTCAGATGTTTTTCAAATGACCTGCTTAACAACTCGAAACTTTCTGTCACATTTTCTGATTCATTTTTTAAACGCAAAGGCATAACATTGGCAGACCTGACTATGGAAGCAATTTGGAATCGATATGAGTTTTTCATTCTTCGATAAATGAATTACTTATAGAGTTATAAGTGATTCGTGTTACGTGACGATGGGCTTTTTTTCCTTTCCTCGCGGTGCCGCATCGAGAATTCGGTTCAATTCGCCCACTTTGACAGCATTTTCTGAAAGAGCTTCTGCCTTGACCAAAAAATGGAAAACGTCTTTCGATTTACAAAGTTTCTGAATAAGAACTTTTTAGTTTAATATATCATACCATTCAGCAGATTATTTCAGAATTTTTCGAAGTGACATTTCAAGATGCATGTATTTGTTTACTTTTAAACATATAAAGTATTTTAAAATTTAGGATTGAAAAAAAAATCTCCAATAATAATAATAATAGTAATATATTACGATATTACTTTGATTTACTTTTAAACTGTGTATATTTGTTTACTTTTAAATGCATAACGTTTTTTAAATATATATAAGCTCAATATATATATTATTATATTTATTTATTTTTAAATACAAGATGAATTATAAATTTAGGATTAAAATGTAAACAAAAACTTTGTAATAATAATAACGATAAATATACGAAACTGAATACATATTTATTATTATTATTATATTTGTTCACTTTAAATGCATGACGTATTTTAAATTTAAGACTAAAAATATATATATATATATAAATACTCAAAAACTATAATAAATATGGTAAACTGAGTATATGTTCTGATAAAATCTAACGCTTTATACATATCGGAAGTTTAATGATATTTTTTATGTTATTTTTCTGATAATAAAGAGATAAAAAGCATGATATCATCAGACATTTAAATGTTATTATCTTGAAATGACGACTCAATGTGAATATATTTGTTTTCTTTTAAATGTATAACGTATTATACAATTTAGAATTAGAATTTCAAAAAATACTCATAATAATACTAATAAATATACACAACTGAGTCTTCCTGGTAAAATCTAAAGCTTCATCCATATTTTTCATGATATATTTCTTTTAAAATAAAGAGACTAAATACTTGATTTCATATTAAATTTAAATATTAGTAGAAATATTTTAAAGCGACTGTTGAATGTGTATATATTTGTTTGCTTTTAAATACGCAACGCAATTTAAAATTTAGGATTAAAATGTAAGCGCAGACACTCATAAAATTAATAATAAAATACTAAAATAAGAATATTTTCTAATAAAATGCAACGCTTTATAGATATAGGAAGTTTACAGATATGTCTTACGTTATTTTTCTGATAATTTAAACACATAAATAACATGGTTTTATCAGACATTTAATATTATTAAAATATTTTTAATTGACAACTCAAGGTGAATATTATATTTGTTCTAAATTTGAATATTGATATTTGTTCCTCTTTAAATGAATGACGTATTATACAATTTAGGATTAAAATTTCAGCAACCACACACACACACACACACACACACACACACACACACACACACACACACACACACACACACACACACACACACACACACACACACACACACACACACACAATAATACAAATAAATATACGATACGGAGAATACTTTCTGCTAAAATCTAACGCTTCATCTATATTTTTCTGATATTTTTCTGATAAAATAAAAAGACTAAATACTTGATTCCATCTTTAATTTAAATGTTAATAGAAATATTTTGAAGTGACAGTTGAATGTGCCTAAACTTACGTAACGTAATTTTAAATTTAGTATTAAAAAGTAAGCAACCACTCATAAAATTAATAATAAACGTACAAAATTGAGTAGACCTTACTTATAATAAAATCCAAAGGCAAGAAAGTGTCTGTAACCAATCCGGGATGGACCACTCTGGTCTGCGAGTCGACAGTAGTTAAACGCCATGTTAGGCTTACTGAAAAACATATGCTAACACATGACCACTAAATGATAATTTCTTCTCCTTGAAATAATATCTGTTCAGCATATTTTCATATAAAACATGTATATTATATCCAGTTATAATGTTTTAAGTTTTAAATTAAAAATAACAGATTAAACATCGCATTACCTGATGTAAACAAACAAATACTGCTGCCATTCAGAATCATAAATCCCATATCTAGAAAAAAAATGAATGACTCTTTGAACGTTTCATTAAAATATCTGATTATGCTCTTAAAATATTTGTAAAAGCATATTAAAGTCTTTAAATATATTAAAGGATTTCTTTAATTTATTTCTGTAAACATTTTTTCCCTGTAAGTACTTTTTCAGAAATAGCCATGATAGCTTTTATAGAGAGGCTTTTTTGCGATGATCCATCTGCAATTACATGTCGTTCCGAAGTACTTATCTGGCGCCATCTATTGGCAATAAATATAAACGAAGGAGATTTCTGTTTTTTATTTGATAAATGCACCCTATTCTCCGTTTGGGTTCGAGGCTACGATTTCCGAAATGTTTCCCCAAAGCACGTGACTCAACATCACGAAAATCTTGTCCGTTGCTACTCTATGACATGCAGGCTTGAGTTACAAACGAGTCGTTGCATAATTAAGGACTACAATTTCCGCAATGTTTCCCCAAAGCACGTGACTCTGACGTCAGTTGGAATAGGGTCCATTGATAGTTGATAGTTGATATTTTATGTAACATAATAATAAAGTTGTAAAATAATATAAAATGCATGTAACCATATTTTTAAACTAAGAAAAATTCAGTGTGTATTGATTTATTTTAAGATAAACTTTTAAAAGCTTCAGCTTAATATAATTTATTTCTTAAAAATTTAACTTGGTTAAATCAAATTTTAATCGCCTAGCTTATATCCAATTACATCTGAAATTTTGCTTGCATTGTAAAATGAATATTTCTTATGAAACACAATTAAAATATAAGGAATATGTAGTACCGCATACCACATATGTTAATTATATCAATGCAGATCAAATTTTGATTTTTAACATAGTGGCATTTAAACCTAACTTTATAGTGAAAAAAAATGTAATTTAATAAGAGAATGTGAAAAGATATTTTTCAGTTATACTAATGCATTTAATAATTTCAATTTACTTATGAAATAAAATAAGAAGATTTTTAATGATCAAAATTTATTATAGATTTTTCAGGCATATTTTAAAAATAAGACAAAATCAGGTTTTACTTTGATGGATACTTTTAAAAGTTAAAGTTATATAATCTACTTTCATCGTTGTATTTATTTTAACTATTTCTTCATTACTGGATAGCTTTGCTTTTTCTGTCATTTTAAATGGGATATTTTCCTACTGTGAATTAAGAAGCTAATATCCATAAACATGCAATTTTCTGTCTTTCTGCTATGTAGTTGTTTCTTCATGACTGGAAAACTTTGTTCTTCAAGAAATATTAAAATTCCACTCTATTATACTATTAACTTAGACAATTTAAAACGAACAAAATTTTAATGTTTTGTGCAATCGTTAAACCATTTCAGAATTTGCATTTAATTTTTCTTATGTAACCAAATAATGAGCTGTATGTCAAGTTCTTTAGAAACTCATTAATATATATATATTTTTTTAGAAACCTTTCGCACATGGATTATTTTTAGTTTACTGATATATTTTTTGTAATTTTCCTGATAAAATAAAAAAAAAAAACCTGATAACATCAGAGATTTAAATGTTATAAAAATATTTTGAAGTCCTAATTCAATTTGGATACTTTTGTTTATTTTTAAATGCATGACAAATTTTGCAATTTATTATGATTAAAATTTCAGGAAACACTCATGAAAATGCTAATAAGTATACAAAACCGAGTATAATTCTTTGGTAAAATCTAATGCTTCTTACATAGCGGAATTTTATTTCAATTTTTTATGATATTTTTCTGATAAAATAGACTAAACACTTGATATCATCGGAAATTTTAAAGTTAGTGTAAATATTTTGAAGCGATAGGTCAATGTGCATATATTTGCTTCCTTTTAAATACGTAACGTAATTTTAAATTTAGGATTAACATGTAAGCAGACGCTCATAAAATTAATAACAAGTGTATAAAATTGAGTATATTTTCTAATAAAATGCAACACTTTATACCAATAGGGAGTTTACTGATATTTTTTATGCAGTTTTCCTGATAAAATAAAGAGATAAAATAACCTGATATTATCAGAGATTTAATTGTTATAAAAATATTTTGAAGTCCCAATTCAATTTGAATACTTTTGTTTACTTTTAAATGCAAGACGTATTTTGCAATTTCGGATTAAAATCTCAGAAAACACTCCCAACAATGCTAATAAATATACAAAACCGAGTATTACACTTTTTTGGTAAAATCTTTTCTAATAAAATCCAACACTTTATAGGGAGTTTACTAATATCTTCTATGTAGTTTTCCTAATAAAATAAAGAGACAAAATAACCTGATATCATAAATACGATTCGGGGCTCGCACCGTTCCTAAAAAATTCTCACCGCTATTTAATATATATATATCTATATATATATATTGTTAATTTCTATTGCATATGATAAAGGACTCTACCACGAATATTTCGGATTTGAAATTGGGGTAGGAAAGGTTCGATGTGCATATATTTTCTTATTTTTAAATGACCGGACGTGTTTTACAATTTAGGATTAAATTTTAAACAAATACGCATGATAGTAATAATAATAATAATAGTAACAATAATAATAGCAATAGCAATAATAGACTCGCAATAATAAAACTTAATCAGCACTACCTTATGTCAACGTTTAACTGAATCTTCAGTTTGATAAAAACGTATGCATTAGTTCTTGAGATTGCTATTGCGAAAATCATGAAAAATGTAGCACAGCAGCACCACCTGTTGGGCTATTTACACTAAAACGTAAGCAGCATCTATTTATGTCAGGGTCTAATAAAATCTGAAGTTTGATGAAATTCCGTGCATTTGTTATTGAGATATAGCTATAGTAAAATTAATGAAAAGTGGTATAGCAGTGCCACCTGTTGGGATACATACACCAAAACGTAATCAGCGTCTATATATGTCAAGGTCTAACTGAATCTGAAGTTTGATGAAAATAAGTGCATTAGTTCTTGAGACAGAGCTATTGCGGAAATCGCGAAAAGTGCAGCATAGCAGCGCCGCCTGCTGAGCGATTTTTACCAAAAACTAATCAGCACCAATTTATATCACGGACTAACTGAATATAAAGTTTTATTAAATTTCGTGCATTAGTTCTTGAGATAGAGCGCCCACAAAATTTTTGTCACATACAGACAGACAGACAGAGTCACAGACAGACATTTTCTAAAAACAGTCAGATCGTGTTCAAAACCTTCTAAAATGCATAAATCCGTCGAAAACCGGAAGTCGAAAATTTCATGAATACAATAATTTATTCTTGTAAAGAAAGAAGAAAGTAACAGCTATATGCAATACATAAAAATAAATAAAATTGAAAAGTAGCTCATGGAATTTCAGTTATTGTTTTTCTTAAACTCTGTTTAGGAAAAACACAATTGCTTCTGAATTTCTTATGCAGTTCTCATTTATTATATAAAATGAGTGATTTGTTCAGAAATGAAATATTTAGAACAGCCGTTTTTTCTTTGATTGTTACATTCTAGATAATTTGTTTTTCAAGAAAATGATGACTGAAAAGAATGATGGATAAGAATTCGTTACAGGATAATTAAACTTTACATATTGCAGATGAAGTAATAATATTTTTGAAAGTTCTAATTTGTTATAAACGTTTAGTGAAGTATTCATATTTCTCTTTAAGTTTCCATATCTTAAATCACAGTATTAGTTAGTTGAACAAGTTGAGCGGTTTTGTAAAATATTTGTAACATTTCTTTGCTCAAAAAAAAAAAAAAAAAAATATATATATATATATATATATATAGGCTTAAGAATCCTCATCAGTCAGACCGCAAATTCCCCTCTCTAATGTTAAATCTAATATAGGCTTGGAATGCATCCGTATTTTTAGGTGAGTTCGTAATTATATAAATACGTAGCACCTATAGTCTTTGCTTGATCCGCCCGTCTGTCCATAAAAACTACCGAACCAAATGGTTTGAAATTTAATTTATATAATCGTTGCAGAAATTTGTCGAGTCATTTCAAATTTTATGAAAATCGAATCAAAACTTAACAAGAACGAAAAATCATGCGTCAAGCATAGATTATATATCACTTTCCAACGCTTCCAAAATAATTTTACAAATCATACCGTTTAATAAGCTAAAAGCTAACATCTAAGTAAACAATTTAGAAAACGCATAACATATTTAAAAACATAATTTCAGGAATTTCCAACATATACAATATTCGGAAAAATATCCGAATACTTTTATTCAGCCCTGTATAGGATCTATAGATTTGTATATATACTACATAGGATGATAATTTTAGTTCAGTTAGGAAACGCGTAGCACAGTTTAAAATTCTCCGTCTGGAGTTTGTCAATAAACAGAAATGTGTTCGCGAACTTTTGTGCTTCCCTGTATAGGATCTACAGAATTTATACACACCACGTAATAGACAAAAAGCAAGTTAAAATTAAAATCGCGTTCAATAACTTAAAACGCACTTCCAGGAATTATTGTTAACAGACAGTAGAGAATTCTTTTGCGTGTCCCTGTAAATGAACGATGACTGCTATACACACAATATTCCGTAGTAAGTCTCTTGTAATGCACCTTAGTGATCTATATAAATTTCAATGCGTTTAAAATAGTGAAACATTATTTAAATAAACCGCAGACGATTTTTCTCCATAGACGTAATGTAACGGAATTATTTTTACTGTCCCTGTAAAGTAACTATAAGTGCTATGCACACCCTGTTCCATATTAAGCTTCTTCTAATGCACCTTAGTAAAATATATAAATTACAATGCGTTTAAAATAGTGAAACATTATTTAAATAAACCGCAAATGATTTCTCCCCATAGACCGCAATGTAACGGAATTCTTTTGAGTGTCCCTGTAAAAAACTATAAGTGCTACACACTTCCGTTGAAATAGGGAACATGCTATAGATAACGACAATAACATATAAAAATTGCAGAGCAATCCGAGCATATTTACGGGAGTTAGAGCACGGACAGACGGCCTGACGGCAGACGGCAGACGGCAGACGGCCAGACAAACCGAAGTCATAAGCACTTTTCAACTAGGTTGGAAAGTGCTAAAAAGATATTTATAAAAATTTTCTTCATTCTATGAAATCCTATCATACGTAATTAATTCAATGATATCCCATGATAGGTAATGATTCTAGGTTGCCATGGTGATTTCGTCATATTTAAGATATAATCACATTATTTACGTATTACTGGATTTAAAAAACCGAATGTGTATACTGAAATTGTTTAATTATAGCAATGCTATAATCGACCGACAGTTTTTTGGGTAGATGTTTCCGGAAAAATAGATATTAAATAGAAAAAAAGTCTAAATATGGATTTCAAGTTCTGAAATAGTCAAAGCTAGGCTTACGTTTCCATTGGAATTTTTAGCATATGTCAACAAAAGATAAAATGTTGCCAACTTAATATTATGCACTTATTTCGTTACGGAAATTAATCATTATCATATCACAATAACAGACAATATAATAAATTTTTTCAGTGAAATAATAACGATGATTTTTTTACATTGTCTTGTATTAGGTATTTGCACATAGTATAATTTAAATGTACCAGAATTGTAATTAATTGCTTGTAAAAGTGTACTGAAACTTAATTTCATAAAATAAAATTAATATCTACAATATGAAAATCTGCACATAAAATAAATTTTGTATTATGCATTTTTGAATAACAGTGCAACAGCTATTGCACCAAGATCTGAATATTTAGAAAACTTAGTTATAGTACGCACGCAGCTCATTTGTCACGTTTGACGTACAATTTCAAACTTCTTTTAGTTTAAATTTCTTCTCGAAAAATTAAAAATTTTATCATCTTTTTTCTTTGTATGCTCTTCGTGAAGGATGTTTCTTTTTCATTTGACAAAATGTTTCTAAAATATATACTTAACTTTATATTTTAAGTGTTAAAATATGAATGAAACAGGCGAGTTGTAAATAAGATTTTAACACTTGAAACAAAACTATGTATTTTAAAAACATTTTGTCAAATAAAAAATAAGGAAACATCCTTCAAGAAAAGCATGCAAAAGAAGAAGGATAAAACTTTAATTTTTGCAGGGGAAATTGAAAAAATACGGATGCATTACAAGCCTATAGGTTTAACATAATAGAGAGGAGAATTTGCGGTCTGATTGATAACAAGCTTTAAGGCTCTTCATCAGTGAGATTTCAAATTCCCCTCACTAAAGTTAAACCTCTGGGCGTGTGATGCATTCGTATATTTAAAATATCTCCTTAGGAAAGTAATGTTTTAACTTGTTTTTGCTGTGTACTATTTTTAAAGGATGTCTCTTTCTTTCTTAGTTGTCAAAATAATTCTAAAATATATGCTAAATTAATAATTTTATGTATTAAAATCTTAGCAAATCTGAGTGCGATTTTAACACTTGACACATAATTATGTATATATTTTAGAAATATTTTGACAAAAAAAAAAAAAAAGAAAAAAAAAGGGAGACATCCTTCATGAAACGTACACAGAAAAAATAAGTTAAAAATATTAATTTACGGAGGAGATATTATAAAAATACGAATTGTAATTTTTGTAATAAAGGTAAGATTTTTTTAAATTCAACATTATTTATCCCTAATAATCCATTTTAAATCCATTTTAAGTGCATTGTTTTAATAATTTCTGCGTGAGAGGATTATTTCCTGCAATAATCCATGTAATATCGTAGTTACTCGTAGAACAGGCGGAATCGCGGTACATTCAAGACAGCAGGGCCATCACACGGCCATAGGTTAACATTATCGAGGGCACCTTAAGAAACTTTCACCTTGCACCCCATTTTATGGTGGTACATAAACAAATTATTTCACTATCCAAACAGAATTTTTTTACCCATTTCATGATGTTAGCTTCCAAAATCGTACATGCAAATTTGTTTATATAGAGCAAAGAATAAGCTCGAATCCGTCTCGATCGTCCGATCATCCCCCCCCCCCCTTCTAACCCGCTGGTCACTGTCTTAAATTTACTGAATTTCTCTAATACGCTGTCTTAAACTTATTGAATTTCTATATTAAAAATTCCCGTGATAGGAACACCATTAGTATTTCCAGGTCCACTGTCACAAAAAGCGAGACAGGAAGACAAAAATCCGGGACAGTGGCTTCTAAATAGGGACTTAAAAATGCAGTAAACCTAATGAAAGCGGAACCTGTCTATAACGAAATACTGTCAAACTAAAAAATTTCATTGTCACTACGGTGGGAATACCATACAATTATACCTGCTAAGAAAATAGAATGATTTAAACGGAATTTTTCTCCTATCAGTTGTGATTCCGCCTTAGAAAGTTTTATTTTACTAAATAAACACAACAATCTTAAACAGTAAAACTTGAGAAAACAAAATCGCGAAGGACTGAAAAAAAATTCAAATTTAGCAGGTATAATTGTATTATAACATTCCTATCGTAGTGACAATGGAATTTTTACTTTTAAAATAGAATTCCGTTCGAAATAGGTTCCATTTATACAGTTTACTGAAAAAAGTACAGTCAAACTTGTGAATACAGAAATGATAGTTACTACAAAAAAATTCGTTTTAGACAGGTTTCCGTTTAGGATGGTAGATTGATAAGGTATTCCTTCTGGAAGTTACAAAACAATTTTTCGTTATAGACAGGTTCTGTCTTCATTGGTTTTACTTTATTACCACTCGGTGGAGACTTACGAATAGTATGGTACTAAAAGAAATTTAAAAGAATTCGTGAATCATGTGAAATATCGGGAGTTC
This sequence comes from Maratus michaelseni, assembly GCA_963931845.1. Taxonomy (NCBI): domain Eukaryota; kingdom Metazoa; phylum Arthropoda; class Arachnida; order Araneae; family Salticidae; genus Maratus; species Maratus michaelseni. The sequence continues at coordinate 69,248,691 of OZ007599.1, read as the reverse complement.
CGGCGTCCCGTGAAGTTTTTACGCGGGGGACAGGTCTTGGAGTCCCTGAAAATCGGGACATGCCGAGTAAATTGAGACACCTGGCAAGACTATAATAAGACACCATTCTGTTCTTGAGACTATTATAGACACCATTCCTGGCTGTTTTGAAGGTACATCGGTTCCTCCTGTTCCGCGAGTAACGGCGGTATTGCATGGATTATTGCAGGAATTAATTAAAAAAAAAATGTATTTTGCGCTTAAAATGGATTTAAAATGGATTATTAGGAATAAATAATGTTGAATTAAAAAATAACATCTTACATTTATTACAAAAATTCAAAACGAACTTCATATTGGATTTATATGCAATAAAAAACTATTAATATAATATTGATTAAATAGTTTTTGTGAATATTTTAACTTTAGGTACATTAACACAGTAAAAATAAAACAATTTTTTTTGTTATGTTCTTGTTTAGATCCAAGCGCATGAATTCTTTGAGAAAATCGTTAAAATTTCACATTCAATTTACACGCAATAAAAACTATTAATATAATAATGATTAAATAGGTTTTGTGACAATTTAAACTTTCGACACATTAACATAAAGTAAAAAGTAAAACAATCTTTTGCTCATGTTCTTGTTTAGAACCAAGCACACAAATTCTTTCAGAAAATCTTTTATTCCGAACAAAAACAAATTTGTCAAAAATGAATTTTCCAACTAAATATTCGCAAAGAAAAGGATTCTGTTATCTATTGCTGTATTTCACAAGAACTATTTAACTTCATACGGGGCTTATATGTAGTTAAAGAAGTAAACATTCTATATTCACAATTCTCTGAGAATTGTATAAGAATAAAACCTTTTTTGAGATTACCATGCATGTAAAGGTAAAACAGAAATAATTAAATTTTCTATGTATAATGCATATACACGGCGGATCTGAACCATCGTCGCAATCTATTTATTTAATGAAAAATACAGCGCACATAGATGCTGAGCTTTCTTTATTTTTAAGGTAAATAAACATATTCTGAACCAGAAATTTTATGCAGTAAGTAAAATCAAATAAAAACATAAAGGAACATGACGGAATTTGTTAAATACATTTTAGAGATCAAAGCATGTTTGACTTGAGAAGGAAAATCGATAGATTGGCAGCTGTGAAATGGCTACTATGTATGTACAATTAACACTAAGAACGCTTCAAAATTCGGAAGGTATCTGACAATGCATAAGGTGCCACGGACAGAATTAGAGTGCAATTATAGCGCTTCCCTTGATATCATTAAAAAGTAATTCTGTTGAATATTTATCATTAAAATCGAAAAATTCGTTTATCGAAAATATCGTTACATTATCTTCATTATTGTAACAGTTATGAACGAAACCGGGTTCGGCTTAGGGTGAGATAATTTCATAGTTGACAACCTTAGAATATTTTTTAAAATAACATTATCATATATAATCAGACATAAACATTAAATAAATACACTAAACATTAAAATAATATGTGCAAACGTTTCGGGCTATAACTTAGCCCCTCCTCAGTGCAATAACACACGCTGACCGGAGAGTTTTCGAACATGTATACAGTTACTAAAATAAACCAGTTAAAACTTAAAAGTTTTGAAACAACTTCCATTAAAGCAAAACAGTGTATTCAGGTGGAACAGCACAAGATTCATTGATCGGCGAAGTCTGTCTACGAGTGAACCAACCCTCGAGGAACACTCTACTCTTGACATTATTACAGCTGGATCTGATTACTGCGATATTTGCGAAATCCGGAATACGATCTGTATCTAAAGAATGCTGCACTAGTTTTGATTGAAGGCTACCAGATTTATAGGCACGTTTGTGCTCGGCAAGACGAATGGCGCAAGTACGACCCGTTTCACCAATATAAACAGAGTTACAAACCACACAAGGGATACTGTAGACTGTGCCGGTTTTAAGTAGGGGAGGGATTCTAGACCTGCTCAGATCTATTAATATCAGCACAGCTTTCAGGCCACAGAATGTTTTGAAAGAACTGCTTTGTAATTTTAAACCTAGAATCCCTCCCCTACTTAAAACCGGCACAGTCTACAGTATCCCTTGTGGGGTTTGTAACTCTGTTTATATTGGTGAAACGGGTCGTACTTGCGCCATTCGTCTTGCCGAGCACAAACGTGCCTATAAATCTGGTAGCCTTCAATCAAAACTAGTGCAGCATTCTTTAGATACAGATCGTATTCCGGATTTTGCAAATATCGCAGTAATCAGATCCAGCTGTAATAATGTCAAGAGTAGAGTGTTCCTCGAGGGTTGGTTCACTCGTAGACAGACTTCGCCGATCAATGAATCTTGTGCTGTTCCACCTGAATACACTGTTTTGCTTTAATGGAAGTTGTTTCAAAACTTTTAAGTTTTAACTGGTTTATTTTAATAACTGTATACATGTTCGAAAACTCTCCGGTCAGCGTGTGTTATTGCACTGAGGAAGGGCTAAGTTATAGCCCGAAACGTTTGCACATATTATTTTAATGTTTAGTGTATTTATTTAATGTTTATGTCTGATTATATATGATAATTTTATTTTTAAAAAAATTTCATCAGACGTTAAAAAATGTTTAACTATCTTAGAATATTTTTCAAGTTTTGAACTACAAAATTTATTTAATGGAATGTGCCTTATATCTATGAGGTACTTTTTTGATTTCATTTATTAAGTAACATTTCTGGTTCAAAATAAGTTTATTTGACTGTGGAAAATAGGAAAATTGGCATATAATATAACCAATATATTTCATTAAGTGATTAAATTTTCACCTAAGTTTCCTAAATAAAAATTGTTTAACGCCCCTTGCAGATGAAGTAAGTATATGCTTAAATACAACAGAACTAGTTGAAAATTGATTCAACATACTATGCAGCCCAAAGAAGAGGGGCTGTTGAACACAGTGTTGAATTCATACATTTTTCTCCAGGAGGGATTTCTGCAGCTCCGGAGGGGGGGGGGGGCATTACGAAGTAGATTTACACTTATTAAATTTCCGGGGCGGGAACTTTGACGTTCCGTTGTGGATTTGTTTTTCAGCGCTTACAGGCCACACCCCTGAATTCATCAAAGATTGAACATCGATATTGGATCAGGGCCTGATTATCACAAGGACACATGGTGCATGTGTCCCGGGCCCACATTTTCTGGCGAGGGGATCTAAAATGCATTTTGTCAATTCTCTGATGATACAACTTAATGAAAATTGCCATTTATTGTTTAACCCTTTTTATCCTGACTGTACTTATAAGTACCACTTTAATAAAACACCTGTATATTCGTAATATGACCGTTTTTCCTAACGGTATTCACAATGGCACAAAGAGTGTATTTCTGACAGTAGGCAGGAGATGGCAAATTCAAGCACATATCCTCTTTCTTTGCATTGTAGGAATTTTACATTTGCCACGCTACATTCGGAATCCATTTTGCAATAGAATTGACATGCATGTTGTTCTTAATTTGAGTAATTTTAGTGGTTTATTACCGGTTATTTAGTACTATTATTTTCTATTGTTTTCTAGACTCTGCAGGTGAACATTTCCTATATTTTATTTGAAGTTTACTATTTGAAATTTACTATTTTATTTTATATCATAGGGTAAAAAATTTATGGTGGTTACAGTTGAATAATTAACCACTAAAACACTATAAAAATCATTTTCCTCTTTCCTATGTTTATTCTGCACCAAAGCTTAGCCAATGATGCAAAAATACAATTAAAAAGTAGCTGGAAAATTAATTCAGGATATAAAGGGTTAAAGAAAAAATGATTTTTTTCCCATTCATGTAAACTAATCTATTTCAATAATCTTCACTAACGACAATGAAATGTAATGTAAGCTTCAAAATTTCGATAAAAATGTATATTACATCAAACATGTTTTACTCAATCCCTTAGGTTTAGTTTTACTTACTCTAAATGGCATATAAGTACCAAATATTTTACTTTTTCATAATTTGTAAGGCATTTTTATATTTGTCTATAACATATTCTTTTTTCATAAAACTATGCTTTAAATTATAAACTACACATAAAACTGTTTGTCATGTTTATAATGAAATTTTCTTGAGAAAAAAATGAGGGGGGGGATTAAATTACCTGTGTACCACGGGTCCCATATAGAGTTGATCAAGCCCTGTATTGAACGCAAAATTATTTGAGGCAAAGGATTTTAACTTATTTGAGTCTCGATTTAACTAGAGGAGTCCGACGTTTTCTAGACTTTTTCTAGACAATTGATGTTTTTCTAGACAACCGATGTTTTCTAGAAAGGAGAAAAGAGGCACTCAAAATAACCCGAGATCATTACAGGCAAGGTTTCGCTACAGCCTTACGAAACAACCATAAGAGATTTTTTTATCTATTGTACGATAATACCAGACCTCATACAGCTTGATTTGCAAGTACATACAGTACATGCAGATACTAGCATGCATTCGTTATTTAAATCCGATGGAACGGGTCTAGGACACGCCAGGGCAGCGTATTGCAGTTTTACCAATGCCTCTGTTGTCTTTATTAAATTTAGATATTCTACTTCTTGAAGAATGGATCAAACGTCTCAAAACCCCATAGACAACCTCTTTGCATCCACGGAAAACAGGTGTGGAATAATCTCAGCTTTTCAAGCTGTCCGCATTACAACACATATATTAACCTTTAACTGCTGTTAATGGTCTCACAGACCGCTGCTTTTTTCAATTTCCACAGTTTAACTTGTAATTTTCAGTTTAACTACAGTTACTATTGAAATTTTGTTTCGTTTGGAGTCACAGTGTTATTGCTAGCTACGTGTGAATAGGCGAATTTTAATTATAATACCCCTGTATATAAAGTTTAGTACAGAAACAATTAACTATGAGTTATGCGAGACTTTTATTCATCTTTCGATCAAGCGGTCTCAGAGACTCCTCAAAGAAGCTATGCAATAATTTCTGTCACAACAGTTAAGGTTAAAAAATTCTCACCACTTTCGTACATTTTCGTACCACTTTCGTACCACCATTTTAGTGATTTTAAAGGTATTCAAATTGGGGACTTGGAGATTCGAGTTTATAACTTAATTTAAAGCAATAAACTTACATAATTTTACATAAAGCATAATTTTTTAAAAGATTTTTCTGCATCACGGTTTAATAAATTCAAGCTTTCTATTTTATGCTCGTAAAAAACGAGTCCTGTTTATGAATTTATTTATATTATATGGGAGAGTAGGGTAGAGTAGGATAAAACCGGGTATCTAACTATTTCCCTTTGTTAAGAAATGTCTAGGAGGGCGGAAAAATCGGAACATTCCTCAAAAGTGTTTGGGGACACATGGGCTATTGATAAACCACATCTGTTGCCAAAGGAAAATTCTTCCCTACTTGGGAAAAGACGTTTTCAAGGACCATCTGAAACAGCTCTGAATTTTAGTGTTAGGGTAACACCGGGTACTAAACAGAAATTAAGTTTTTACACTTCAGGTAACAAAAAGGTTTATTGTAATAATTTTTTAATCATACTTTGAAACATATATACATTCTTTTTAAACGGTCAGTAACATTTTTTCAGGTTTTCAAGCATTTTTTTAATGTTGTCATATAATAGCTTTCTAAGCTTTTACTTCTCGTATCCGCTGCACTTCTCATGTGCCCATTCTTTGCAGACTGAACATTGTATCCATCCTTCACCACCTGTAGAGTGAAGAAACAATTCATTGCAGAATTCAATGCAAAACCCTGAGTACCGATTTTGCCCCAACAAATGGCCAAAAATTAACATGGTCGTTCTCCTGGGTAGCTATACGTGCACACTTCTACTTGGTATCAAAATATCTTGTGAAAGCTATAGCAAATAGTGGTTTACTTACCTAAATCGCTACGTCAGGCTGGATTTATTTGAAGAGCAGAAAAGACTGCAAAAAATTAAAACTTTTCAGATGAATTTCTTTCCAATAGCAGTGCACGGACACAGATATTAATTCACTTCATAAGCCGATGCCACAATGCTAGGGGACGTTAAGGGATGTAGTTAAAATGGTTGCTGTACACATGGCAGCACCCATCAGTGAGAAAACAGGTTTCCCGGTTTTTCCCTACTCTCCCCTACAAACGTCTCTTAATATACTAAATTTCATTCAGCTAAAAATGCATAACACAATAACCCTTAAGCAATTCACGCCCATAGACAATAATGCTTACGAATTATTTTGTGCACTTCTCCATGTGATTTAAACACCACGTAATAAGCAAAAATTTCGTTAAATTTAAAATCTGAAAAATTCCAGAAATTATCGCTCTTTGAAAGTACCGTAGCCGAATAATTTTACGCGTCGCTGTAAAGGAAACGATAAATGTTATGCACAAAATATTCAACAATAGACATAAAAGGTACTTTTATATTCAGTAAGATGGAAATGTAAGTTGGAAATAGCAACAGACCACGGTTATTGAATCCTTTCTGGCTATTTGGGGAGATGCTTTCTAGCCCTTTGGGGTCTTTTGGCGCCTCTCTCTTCCCCTCCCCAGTCCCATTTTTGGGTACCCTAGTTAGATCTTTCCTTCATACCCATACCCCTTTACGTTTTTAACCTAGGTGGTTTATTTCTTGAATTATTACTATTTTCCGCTCTAGACAGTTTCTCACTCTCCCCCAGTAACATTTTTGGTTCCCCTAAGTTAGCTCTTGTTCCTTTCTTCCCATCCGTATTTCTGTTTTTAACCTAGGTGGCCTTTTTCAGGAGTTATGGCCATTTTCTGCTTTAGGCAGTACGTCAGTCTTCCAGGGTCCCACTTTCTGGTCCCCTAGTTTGCTCTCTTTCCTCTCTTCTCATCCCCATTTCCGTATTTACCCTAAGTGGCCTTGTTCTCGAGTTATTGCTATTTTCCGTTTAGACAGTATCTCGGCCTCCCCCGGTCCCGTTTTTGGATCCCCTAGTTAGCTTTCCTTCCTCCCTTTCCATCCCCATTTCAGTATTTAACTTTGGTGGCCCCTTTTTTCAGTTATTACTATTTTCTGCTTTAGACGGTATCTGTCTCCCGGGGCCTATTTTTATTTTTGAGTACCTTAGTTAGCTCTCTTTCCTCTCTTCCCATTTCTGTTTTTAGTCTAGGTGGCTTCTTTCGTCAGTCATTGCTATTTTCCGCTTTAGAGAGTATCTCAGTATTTATAACACTTATTCGCACAAACTGGATATACATGGTCTTATATTACTCTGAACTATTCGGTTAAGATTTAATCTTGATCTTTTGGGGTCTAGGCCCTTTAGTTGCTTTTCTATGAGGTTTTTGACTTAAGATTTTCCGTTTTAGGCAGTTTTTAGCCACTTTCAAACTTTTACACTAGTCCGTGAAATATATTTTTAGTTTTTCCCCTAAGAACCAGTGCGCGCGTGCACTATTAAGCTTGGATATCTCAGATATTTATTTAATGTAGAAACAAGTATTTTTTCACATTTTCTCCCCCTCCCATCACTAACCTTCATCTCCTCCTTCACTTTTTTTACAAATGCTACGTTTCTTTTAACATTCTGTGCTCTCTTGCTATTGTTTCAATCAATAGTACATCTTTATTTTCTCAAAATGTATGTATTTAGATGCATCTTATCTCGTACTTATTGATTGCTATCGATAGTTATTGATAGTTATTGATTGCTATCGATAGTTATTGATAGTTATTGATTGCTTTCGATAGTACGATAGACTATTGATAGACTATTGATAAATATCAACTACTGATATTTCTTTGATATGTTGAAAAAGAACGATAGATGCAATAAATTGATACAGATAGATTTAAAAAAAAAAAAAAAGATGTACTATTGATTGAGATCGATTAATAGTAGCAAGAGAGCAAAGGAAGTTAAAAGATGCCTAGCCGTGATAAAGCAAGGAAAAGAGATTGAGGCGGGCAGAAAATGGGGAAAAAATACCTGTTTTTACATTAAATGAAATCTGAGGTATGCAAACTTAATACTGAACACGCGTCACTGTCCTATGAGCGCAAAAAGCTAAAGATATAAATCCAGGGCTACTGGAAAAGGTACAAAAGGCAGAAAAACTGACTAAAACGCGCTATGAACACGCTAAAGCTGAAGTTAAAAGTACCATAGACCATAGCACGAAAGCTAAATCCTAGGCCCCAAAGGACCCCAGAATAAGGCTTAACCGAATAGGTCATAGTTAGACGATACTAGAGAATCGAAATCCAGTTTGTGCATATTAGTGTTATAGGTACTGACTACTGAAATACAGTTTACAGCCGGAAATAACAATAAGTCAAGAAAGAAGCTACCTAAGTTAAAAACGAAAATGAGGATGTTAAGGGGAGAAGGACAGCTAATTAGGGGCCCCAAAAGTGGGACACGTGAGACTGAGATACTGTCTAAAGCGTAAAATAGAAATACTTCATGAAAGACACTACCAAGGTTAAAAACGGAAATGAGGATAGGAAGGGAGGAAGGAGAGCTAACTAGGCGAACTAAAAATGGGACCGATGGAGAAGGAAGGAAGGCCAAAATACAATAAAGAGCCAAAAATAATCACCTAAATATTTGAAAAATACGGAAAACTGCCTAAAATGGAAAAGGGAAAGTTATAAAATCCCATAGCACGGAAATTAAAGCGCCGAGAGATCAAAGGACCCACAATAAGGCTTATCCGAAGAATTCAAAGTTAGACGACACCACGAATATTCAGTTTGTGCATATAAGTGATATAGGTATTGAGATACTATCTAAAGCGGAAATGAGCAATAATTCAAGAAGGACGACACCTAGGCTGAAAACGGAACTGAGATTTGAAAGGGATGAAGAAGAGCTAACTACGGTACCCAAAAATGGGACCGGGGAAGGAGGAACGTAGGCCAAAATGTACCAAAGGTTCAGAAAGTGTCTCCCCAAAGGGCTAGAAAGGACACAACAGTTGTTAGACTGTTGCTATTTCCAGCTTACAATTAAATATTATTTTATATAATAGTACCTTTCCTCTCCATGAAAGTGCTTTCTGGTGTCTGAGGAGGGTCTGCAGATACCGGATCGCCTTTAGAGACTTGAAGGCAGAGTTTATCTCTCATTCCTGGAACGTCAGCTTTCCACTGTATACTGTATTTTCATTGAATTAAAATACTCTATTTTATATGTCACCATCTAGTATGCATTTCTGCCTTAGCATAAGGGGGGGGGGTCTTGCCCTGGGGCTCTTATTGGCCCTTTGGGGTAGTTTGGTCTCACTCCTTCCCCGGTCCCATTTTTGGATCCCCTAATTAGCTCTCCCTCCTCCCTTCCTATTCCCATTTCCATTTTTAGCCTTAGCTGGACTTTTTCGTGAGTAAATTGCTATTTTTCGCTTCAGACAATATCTCAGCACATATAAAAATTATATGCACTAACTTGATATCCATGATATTGTCTAACTCTGAACTATTCAGATAATCCTTATTCTGTGGTCTTTTGGGGCCTAGTTGTTAGTTTCCGTGGTATGGTGTTTTTATCTTCTGCTTTTCCGTTTTAGGCAGTTTTTCAGCCTTTTCAACTCTTTCCAGTGATCCTTGAAATATGTTTTAACTTTTAGCTCTCATGGGCCGTTGATGCATGTCCAGTATTAACTTGAATCTCTGAAATATTTATTTAAAGTAGAAAATGGCTTTTTCTCATTTCCTCCCATGCCCCCCCCCCCCACCCCCTTTCCGTCTTTCTTTTATCATGTCTAAGCTTCTTTTGAGTTTCTATGAGTTCCATCTATGTGATCAGGAGTCAATGCAATGTTTTTTTCCTTGAGTCACCATTTTGTGAAAAGAGTAAGAACATTTTGTAACGAATGATTAAATCCAATTAATTGAATCTCAACTAAGCCTTTTCTAATACAAATTTTTGTAAGTCCTCCTGCTATAATTTTCTTTCCTGGTAAGCCCATTTTGTTTGCAAATTACTCATTTCAAATTTAAAAAAATAAAAACAGTTATGAAGGAATGGAATTATGTGAAGCGATTCTTTTTGCAAAATAGAATTTTGTGAAGGGTTCTGTTTCAGTAAATTAAATTTTGTGAAGGAACATTAAAGAGGACCAAATATAAGTCTTGTAGAACTTATTTCTCGTGATTTTCTGTTCTTAAAGAAAGATAATCTTTGTCAATGATCCGCCATTGAAAGCTTTATTTTAACTTGCAGTGTTCAATTCCTCTGTCTCCATCCATAGTATGAATGTCAGCATTTATGTTACAAGTCCAAAAATACGTAAAACCGTATAATATTTTGATTACACTGGTTTTCTTTTAAAATTTCTATAAAGATTTAAAAATTTTATTGCAATATGAAATAGGTAGCAAAATTAATGCTGAACTACTTTAGTTTTTTGTTCATTAGTTAGGTTAGATCTAAAAAATACAGACAATTCCTGGAAGCATAGTAAACAATTTTGCATTACCAGATGTTTATTCAGTCATCATATAAAAATGTTAATAATTAAAAATGGATGTGTATATTTCTCTCTTTTTGAAATGCTTGCTGTTTTCATAACTATTAATGTTTCATGTTTAAATTTGAAAATTCTAAATGGGATTGCGCTTTTAATATAATATATCACTTGTATTTCTAGATTCCTCTTCATCTCCTGAGCAAGATTGTAAAAATGGACCATTGCTTTGACTATTTATGCAAACCGGATTTACACAGAAACTCTCTTATCAAAAAGAGAGTTATTCCTGTGGGACTTGTAGATACTCCTCCAACTAGCCCTGATGAAGGTTTTACAAATAAAATTTCTTCTGATAAAACAGGCCTTGCTTCTGACAAAGCATCTAATGATAAAGGCCTTCAATCAACACCTTCTGGTGTTGAATTAATTTGCAAGCATCTTTTATTTATTGGTAAAATCTTCAAAAAATGTATAAAAGATGTCATGAAAGTTTGTAGTCTACCCTCTGGAAACTATCAGAATTTCTGCATAGTTTGTGGGCAGGGAGGTTATTTAGTGTACTGCAGCAATGTTACGCGGTCAAGGGCCTTTTGTAAAGAATGTATTGAAAATTTTTATAAGATTACTTCTGCTGATAAGTTGATTTTTATCTTATGTGAACCTGTTAAAAGACAAAGGTGCTTAATAAGAAAAAGAGCTATAAAGCAAGAAGCTCAAACTGTTGCTCCTAATCAGGTTCCTGTATCTAAATCAACTTATCACAGTCAGTCCAATACTATAATAGATGCTATTATTTATGAGATTTTGAGGGGCAATAAAGATCTTGAAGAAGTTTGTATTGCTTGCTGCAAAGAAGATGTTATATTAGTATGTAACCATCCTTTGCTTATGGGAAAAATTTGCAAGGGATGCAAAAAAGACGTGATGAAAGTTTGCAGTCTTCCCACTGGAAAACACCATAATTTTTGAAGATTTGCGGAGTAGGTGGGTCTATAGTTTACTGCAGTGACTATAAGTGCGTGAGGGCTTACTGTCAACAATGTATTGAATATCTGGATTGTGAAAAAAGGACATATGAAAAGATTGTAAAAGCTGACCATTGGTTTTGCTATTTATGCAAACCGGATTTACACAAACTTTTTGGTCAGAAAGAGAGTTCTTCATGTGGGACTTGTAGTTTACAAATAACATTTCTTCTGATAAAACAGGCCTTGCTTCTGACAAAGCATCTAATGATAAAGGCCTTCAATCAACACCTTCTGGTGTTGAATTAATTTGCAAGCATCTTTTATTTATTGGTAAAATCTTCAAAAAATGTATAAAAGATGTCATGAAAGTTTGTAGTCTACCCTCTGGAAACTATCAGAATTTCTGCATAGTTTGTGGGCAGGGAGGTTATTTAGTGTACTGCAGCAATGTTACGCGGTCAAGGGCCTTTTGTAAAGAATGTATTGAATATTTAGAAATTTTTTTATAAGATTACTTCTGCTGATAAGTTGATTTTTATCTTATGTGAACCTGTTAAAAGACAAAGGTGCTTAATAAGAAAAAGAGCTATAAAGCAAGAAGCTCAAACTGTTGCTCCTAATCATGTTCCTGTATCTAAATCAACTTTTAGCTCCTCCTAGTCAAGTTCCTGTATCTAAATCAACTTATCACAGTCAGTCCAATAATTCAGTAGATTCCGTTATTTATGAAATTTTCAGGGGCAATAAAGATCTTGAAGAAGTTTGTATTACTTGCTGCAAAGAAGATGTTGTATTAGTAGGTAACCATCCTTTTCTTATGGGAAAAATTTGCAAGGGATGCAAAAAAGACGTGATGAAAGTTTGCAGTCTTCCCACTGGAAAACACCATAATTTTTGACATATGAAAAGATTGTAAAAGCTGACCATTGGTTTTACTATTTATGCAAACCGGATTTACACAGAAACTCTGTGGTAAAAATGAGAGTTCTTCATGTGGGACTTGTAGATACTCCTCCAACTAGCCTTGATGTGGAAGAATCATCTACAAATAACATAAGATGCTATCAAATTCAGAACTTTTCAAACAACTTTTGAGCCAACTCTTGATTTGAGTCGATTTTCCGCAAGAAATCGCCCCAACACCCAGTGAAATAGCAAACAGCAATATCCCCAATTTACTTGCCATAGCTCTGAAAATAATGCGGCTAGGAGCGCCTTTCATCCAACTTACAGGTATTGTCATTAAATGTGATTTTATTAAATTTAAAAAGTTATAAAACTCTAAAAATTGTAAATTTCGCATCTTCTTTTTCTTCCTCATATGCAGGAGTGGGAAATATATTACTTTACTCGCCACTGGCAAGTGGATTTTCTGACAGAGTCAGTGAATTTTTAATCAGCCTTTGAAAAACTGCAGGCTACAAAAGATAGGCCAAAATTTTATTTTTTGTTACTAGTTCGCTATATTTTGCAACTTTCCAATTTACCGCGATGTAAACATGGTATACTAAGTTCAAGCATATAGTAAACTTTTTTCTGTTGTACATATTTCTTAATTTTAAAGAAAAAAATATGAAAATGCATTGTAGCAGTAGTAATTGACCATTTTTGCAGTCACATACATTTTGTCATAACAATTTTAATTGTACATTGCATCATGCTGGCTGGTAAATTAAATCTTTGGCTGGTAAGATTTTCTGAAAATTCCACCACCCCTGCTCATATGTTATCAATAAATATAATTTTTTATACCAATTATTAATTTTACCAGTAAATATTTTTTTTAAACTTTTTATTTTAGAAAATATTGCCAGTTGGATACGAATACGTTCTGTGTAATTTTGAAGGAAATGGTAGCGTATTTACTACAAGATTTGATCAATATAACCACAAAAGTGAGGTAAAGAAGTGGCTTGAAGATTTTTCTCTTTCATCATATAGAGTGTCAAGAACTTTCCCAGAAAATGGAGTAAAATTAGTATACAAGGTATTCTGTTTTATTCCTTCCAATTTCAGAGATAATTTAAATGGCTGATTATTTATTTATTACTATAGAGCCACAAATAGAGCATATTTATTTTTATAAAGAATTTTAAACTTTGTATGCTGAGGGGGGGGAGCATAAATTTTGGATGGAAGCCGGGGGATAATGTAGTTTAAATAATTGATTTTTTACTTATTGTTATATTATAAGAAGGACAAAAGAATTTTAAATTCTCAAGATTTTAAACTGTTTGTGTTGGGGAGGGAAGAGAAGGAAAGTGCATATTTCATGTGAGGTGGCGATTTCATTAACATTATATAAAAACATAAGAGGAAATCTACCAAAAAAGTCAAAAGATTTAAAATTCTCTCCCTTGAATTTTTAAAATCAATTTTTTGTGCAATAAAATTGTGTGTGTGTGTTTTGTAGGTGAAGGGGGGGGGGGGTTATATTTGGAAATTGTAAAGAAAATCAAAATTGCTTAAAAGTGGGGGAGGGCTTACAATCAGAATTTTACAGTACTCAACCAAACAATATGATGATAAGAACACAACAACTTGTACACGTATCAATACTCTAATATCTTTGTAAAAATATAGAGTTCACCTAGAATTCTACTTTAAATCAGATTACCAATCTTCATATTGAGGTACAAGCTATGGAACACACATTTATCTCACGTTCTTTTTTTTAAATTTACGCTTCACGAGAATATCACCTCATAATAATCTTGTGATATTGTGTATCGACTAATTGTACCCTTGAGTCTATTATCTTGTATCGTTAAGAATATTAATTTATAGATGGACATTATTCCAATCCCACATATATATACAAATCTTTTGTTATTCATGAAAAATTCTGGACTTTTTGTGAGTGTGTTTTTAAAACATGCTTATTAAAGAATAGTAGCTTTTATATGCACAAAACTGTAGTGTGGTTTTTTAATCTAATTCTGGTATTTATCTCTACTTCAGCTGTGAATATAGGCGCATCAGGGGTGCAAACTTTATAAAGACAGTTGATATAAAAAAATTATTGAATACTATAATTAAATATAAAGGTGCAATATACATTAAATTGTATATTAATTAAAAAAATTATTGAAAAAATCTGTTTTTTTAATTAGTTTTTTAGAATAAGAACTAATTTATTAATTTAAAAACATTTCTTAATTATACTTATCTATAAAACTACCAATTTTCAGACATTATCACATAAAGAGGAGAGAATAACTCATGTATATATGCATCGTTTTTTTTTAATCATTATTTTTACTATACAAAGAACTATTGTCCTTTTATAAGTAAAAATAATTTAAAAAATGCCGATATACACAAGTTGTTCTCTCCTTTTTATGTAATAATGTTTGAGAATTAGTTGATTTACAGAAAGAATAATTATAATAAAGGCCTTACTTAAACATTTTATTTTGTTTACCGACTATCTGAAACATTCCTTAATCTTATTTATTTTTATTTTTATTTTTAAAAAAGTGCATACTTTTAAAAGGAAACAAGTATATACAACTAAACCTCAATTTCACATTTTACCTCGCTGAAAAAACAACAACAACAACAAAAACAGTTAATAGTCATTCTCTATCTTTCTTTTAAAACAAATTGCAGAAACAAGTTTTGCTTTTGAATATGTGTGTGCTTAGCTCCAAAGCATTTGTACTAAGTGTTGTATTACATAGTACCGGAATAATTCTCATCTTGCTAAAATAAATTTAAGTATTTAACTAATATACTACATTAAATGAAAGCAATGTGAAGAAAATTATCTGAGCAATATTTGAATTTGGCATACTTTTATGTTATAATGTCAATAAATTTGAATAATGCATTAAAATTTGTGGGATATTTTTCAGGTATATATGCATTGCATCAGGTATATATCCATGATTTATCAATAACGTATTTTCTTAAATACGAAGTTAATTTCTGTATTTTTCCAATTAGACATTTCTCAGGGAGTTGAAACTTATTCAAATTGCATTTTGGGATTATTATTTTTTTCTTATTGAAACTTTGCAGTTGCAAGGATGTGTCTAGGCAGCATTCTAGCAATGGTCACTGGCACCCTGGGCTTTTGCCCAAAACTGATTTTATACCCCTTCTTTCCATAAAACACAAGAAAGATTCCTTCAACTTCTTGGATGGTACCCTTAGAAATGTGTTTCTCAGAAAATGGAGTAAAATTATTATTGAATGCCCATGTTGTTAAAAGCAATATTTGAGGAAATGCATTATTGGTTCAATACTTTTATTGATGTAAAATGTGATGCATCAGCTTTGCAAATTTGTTTTTGTATCATTATTAAATATTGTTTATTTCTTAGGATTATATTATTTAAATGTTTATAATGTGTTTTGCTTTGTTTTTCTTAGGAGTAAAGATTTCCATCTTCCTGTCAAGCCAACACCGGCTTGAAACCCCTTAATCAGCACCATAACTGCTGGATGATGATTTGAAATGTGAGTGATCACAATACTTCAAAACTCGTTAGGGTTTTCATGGTAACATGACGTCAGTCATTTGGATGAACATGTTGGGATGAACATGTTGAACATTACTAAATGTGAAAGTCTATAAAAACACAGCATTTGTTAGCAGCTATTTAAATTTCTTTCCTTATAATTAAAACTATGTTTTTGAATCTTATGACAAGATAGTGAAGTATTTACTATTTTACTGTGAAATCTTCTGCTTACTGTGAAAAATCTGCTTTGTTAACAGCTACATCATGAAAAACTGTGCTGATTGTATGTTACTGTAAATGTAAATAATTTTAAACTATGCTGCAATAGTATTGTAACTAAATGTGACTTTAACCTAAAAATGTAAATAAATAACTGAATTCTATTTGAATTTTATTGTATTTTAAAAAAATTGTCTTTAATCTACAAATGTTGCAAAATTTCAATTCAGGAAAATTTTGAAGAAATGCTCTAAAAATCTGAGAAATGCCAGGGAACTTTTTACTTGGATTTTGTAACAATCCTGTTGGTTTAACATATAGTAAAATTAAAAGGAAAAATATTCATGAATTTAAAAAGCAACAGATATTTGATACAGTGGCCGGTAATCTAAAAGCAAAAATTAAACATGAAAAACAGCTTAGAATATTAGTCCCAACATTAAATTTTATCAAAAAGATTCTTTCTTTATTTAGTTTGTAAACTATGCTTAGTTTGTTACTTATTGTGAAAATCTATTAAGTCTATTTTACTTAAAAAAGGCTCTTTTATAACAAATTTGTAATGATTTTTATTTAATTTAATGATTGAATTTGAGTTAATTCAAAGAACATATTATTACTCACAAAGCTGTTTGAAACAACATAAACAAGTTTAATCAGAATATTTGGTATTTGGCCATATTACCGAATAATCAGTTAGACTGAATATCCAAATATTCGGTCTGTTAAATATTCAGTTTGCCCGAATAGATATTTTGCCAAACCAAACACTTAAAGAAAACATTTTTAAAAAACGTAGATAATTTCTACTTTCAACAATAACTGAAGATATTCAGAAAATTAAGAAATATAATCATATTTAAATAAATTAAGTTATTTACCATAATACTTAAATTAAGAAATTACTTCTACATTATTTAATTGCTGCTTGAAAAGTGACAATTAAGAAAATTAACGGTGTATGACAACATTCATAAGAATTAATGATGCATAAATACGAGTTCCTGAACACTGTCAAGTCATAATCTGATAATTGCTTTTTCACAAACTGGGTATTTCTTAACAAAATGGAAGATACTAAGCAATAAGACAAAGAGTTTTTGTATAGGGAACCAAGATCACAATCCACTTATTCTTTATTCATTCAAAAATACAGTGTATCTCACTACAAGTCGAACTTGGATTTAACTTTAACAATAATGAAGATATTGTAATAATATTTTCAACAGACATACTGTAATTTCTGTGAAATATGACAAGCACTGCTAGAAATTGCCATCATTCACATCTAAACAACATTTTGTTAGACATTCCATTATTCAGAATGCAGTGGATAGCCCATATACTGTATCTCTGATCAAAATTCAGTCACTTCCATCCCAACCCTGAGAATCTTAAGGGAAAAATAAAGACAGGGTAAAGAAAAAATTATCAGATAAATATGAAAAAATAAGACAAATTTGTTAAAAAAAATACGAATATCCCCTTCCTCCTATCCTTGGATCCACAAAATGTATAGGGGAATGCATACTTTCAGAAAAAAAAACTATGCATAATTTTTTTTATGTCTAATGACTATTGTAATAATAAATAATATTAAAGGATCAACGAAATATTTAGTTGGCTTCTGTTTAAACATTTAAAAATGGTAACAAATAGAATTAGAAGTTAATTTTGTTAAGGTTTGAGTTTATGAGGTATAATGAAATTTGAGAGAGAATATTTTAAGATTCAGAATTTATGGAAATAATTCCTGAAACTTGATATATTTGGAGAATACTGATTTTTACTAAGTTGAATCAACATAATTTTTAATAAAAATCTTGCATATTAAATTTGGTGAAATTCCATCTCATAGATGCGGAGATATAGCTATCACAGAAATCAGGAAAAGCTCAGCACAGCAGTGCCATTGAGAAAGATTTATCATTACTTTTTTATGTTAAGATTTACTTAATGCGAAATGTGGTCAAATTGCATTCCATGAAAATTGTTAATAAAAGTGCATATCAGTGCCAACTATTGGATTATATGCACCAAAATTTTATCAGTACTTATATGTGCCCTGATAAGCTATCATGGAAATCACAAAAAAATACAGCATGTACACATACAGCCACCTGTAGAGCGATATATGCCCAATCTTAATCAGCATCAGTTTTTATCAAAGTCTAACAGAATACAAGGGATAAAATTGTATCACTTTTGGCAAATTTTTTTAATGGTTACTTCTAGTCACATTTTTCTGACTAATAGTGATAAACTGACCAAAAGTTTTTCAAACCTATGAAAGCTGGCTCAACCATTTTTAGTCAGAAAATGTGACTGAAAGTGTTTTTTTATCTGTTTCATATTTATGGATATTTTCACCATAAAAGTTATTTATACATTTGTACAAAGTAGTCTGAAGCTATATCGCCATTTGTACTGATGGCGGTACCTAATTACTACAGCCAACAAAAAAGACAAGCCACGATACTTCTATCCATTTTTGGCCGTCAAATTATTAGGCTGGTTTCTACCAATTGTCAAACTATCATATGATGAAGATCACAGACAATAGAGCCCTTATCTATTCTAATATATGCTATTCTGTGATCAAGATAGCTTGAAAAGCAGCAGAGAACAGCGGAGTACTGTGGCCTGTCTCTTTGCTGACTGTGCTAATTAAGCTGTCAAAACTGGTATACTAGAGATGAGATAGGCTCATTTTTTATATTAGTCTTCAGGCTCAAAGTGAAGATTTTATTTATTCACAAAGGGGAAAAAATATGCTATTTGAGAAACAAGAATGTAGTCCAAGTTTAATAAAGTGTTTTAGAAGCCTTTAAAATCAGTTTGAAAGATAATTTAATTGTCATTAATGGGATATAAGGTGAAATATTCTATTTGATTCTGAAGCCTTTGAAAAGTCAGTGTTAGTAATAAAGAAGCCATGGGGTATATTTTGCCTATCTTACCTTTTGCCTATCTTTGCCTATTACTGGAAAATAAAACTCATGTCTTTCTGCCATTGCTGTGCAATGATATTTTAAAATAATAAAAATTGTGACTTTTGCAGATTTCTGCCAGTGGTCGGGTTTAAATTACTAATTTACTATTTTAAATGACATTAAAATCACGAACTGTCATCAGGGTAGAGCATTTAAGATAAATAGTGTATGTATATGTAAAAAAATATTTTTAAAGGAGAAAATTAAATTAAAAAAAATTATCTTTCTACTGGTTACTTTCAATAACGAATTCTAATTTTTGGGCTCAAACTCATCCGTAGTGTCCTTGTGTAGGGTCATAAAAAGGTCATAGATATGCCTATTCTTAGGTTATACCTAAATTATAAGTTATTCCTGAATTGTAATTTTTACCATATTTTATCACAGAATTTTGCAATTAAATGAAACAAAGATTACTACTTAGAAATAGTGGTATCCAAATATAAGGACCTCTACACACTCTGACATTGGGAAATCTTTCAAACATAATTAAAATACTCATATCTGGTTCAAAAGTGAATTACAGAAATAGTGAAGAAAATGCCTAGATTAGACTGTTGTTGTAATCGATATATGGATTTGTTTGATGGTACATGGCTTGCACGCCAATTAATGGTGGCTAAGTTAAATAGTATATGCACAGCTGTAAATCCATTTTTAAAAAGCACATCCAATCAGCAAAGTTTTAAAGAATAAATCAAATATAGCCATCCAATTACTTGTCTTATTTCAGTTCATGTTAAAAGGACTAAGCTTAGGAAGAAAAGTTAAAGTTTTGTAATTGTCAATAGAAATAACAAATATTGAAATATTTGGATTTCATTTTGTGAAAGTAGGTCAAAACTTTATAGGTTAAAATTCCATTTTTTAATATTAATGTCAAAATATATATTATATAAAATTAATTAATTCAAAAAATATGAATTGTAATGAATTTTTAAACAGAAATGAATTTCTAGAAACAAATCCAAAATTACAGCTTATTTACCAAATAATTTTTGAGTTACGCTTAAAGAAACTACCTGCATTGCTGCTTGTTTGGCAATTCTTAATGGGAATCAAAATTCATGTTTCAAGCATAGATTACTTTCCAACACTTTCAGAATACTGCAATGGAACTTCAGCAATTAAAGTAAAACCAGGTTTCAGCAATTAACGTCTATAGCTGGAAAGGTATACAAATACTTTTGCGCGTTCCTGTATTATGATGATTTATATGCATTCTATATAGTATGCTAATATTTAGCTTAGTTACAAAATGCATAACACAGTTGAAAATTCACCTTCAGCAATTTCCACATATAGACAGAAATTCACTCGAATAATTTTGTACAGCCTTGTATAATGTATATTTATAGATTTTTATACACTCCTCACATTAAACTAAAATTTAATTAAGGAAAAAAATGCACAATACAATTGAAAATGCACTTTCAGAAATTACTAACCATACACAACAATGTATTCAGTTCTTTGCATAGCCCTGTTTTATTTTAGAAAAATCTCTGGGTCTTCATAAGCGCATACTCAGAAAATTTTGAAAAAAATACATAATATTCTTCCCATGAGGTTATATATATGTTTATAAAAAAGATTTCTGTGGAAAAAAAATATATATATAGAAAATTAACAATCGTATTCTACGGCTTAGAACAAAATTTAAATTCATCAAAAATGAATCAAATTAAGAATTTGAGTGCAATTCTAAGCTTTGTCAATTTCACTTCGATATTGTTAGTGACAGAGAGGGGGAGAATAAGAGAAATGGTTGCCACGCCCCAATGTTGCCATGGAAACATTGACTTATTCAATATCCAAATGTATATTAAAGAGTGTTCTTAATCTGGCAATTACTGTTAAGATACACTTAAAATTTATCCAGCCAGTGAAACTGTGTAAAATTATAAAAACTTCAGCAAAACACAACTTGTATAGATCTTATATAAGCTTACAGAAAAAATAATAAACTATTTAATCGTTTAAGCTTAAATTCATAAAGTACTGCACAATTAAACAGTCATTAAACTAGAAATTTTCAAATGAATTAAAATCACTTGCATTTGGCGAGGAAAACGTGTTGCTCACCAAATCGCCTCTTTTTGCACCAAATATTCAAAAAAAAAAAAAATTTTTTTTACTGATTTTTTACTCGGATTCTGCATCTAAATTTGACTGATACTTTATTACATACATGAGAAATTTCTTTTTTTTTCGAAATATTCTGAGTATGCGCTTTAAGGACAACTTCCTTGTTAGTACACTAAATATAGTTCAAATAAAAAATGCATAATTCAATTTAAAAAAAACCTTTAGCAATTCACACTCATACACATACTTATGAATGATTTTCTGTAGTCCCGTACGATCTATAGATATAATACACACCATGTTGTATGCACAATATTAAATGCACCTCCAGCTTTATCACTTATACAAAATATTTTATCTAAATGATACAGTAAATCTTTTGTATGCACCTGTAAAATGAACAATAAGTTTTATGCACATCATATTCTGCAGAAAGCATCTTGTAGTACAACCTCAATAATGTATATAAATTTCGTTACACTTGAAATAGTGTAATGTTACTAAAATATGCTGCAAACAATTTTTCCCTCATTATGCAACTGAATTCTTTTCAGTGACCCTGTACATGAATAAATGCTTTGCACGCCATATTTTACAGAAAGCATATTTTAGTGTATTTCAAAAATGCAAATCAATTTAATTTTGTTTGAAATAGTGTAACACCATTAAAATGCAACACAAACAATTTTCCCCCATTTACTATGATGTAACTGGATCCTTTTGAAAGTCCCTAAAATTGAACTATAAATGTTACATACTCCATTTTCAATAGCGAATATGCCATAGTAAACTTCAATTGCATGGCAGTACGAGTATATTTATGAGAGTTAGAACATGAACAGACAGACAAATTGAAGTCAAATACTTTTCAACTACGGTGGAAAGTGTTAAAAGGAAATTAACATTAAGAGTTCCAAATTTTACATCAGCATAATCCCTTAACTACTTCACAGAATGTCTTTTTGTTTGGTATCCCAGGATAAAATTTACTGAAGAATCTAAATACCTCAAAATTGGATGTTTGTGTTGAAAATTTCAAAGTATGTTCCAATTTTAATATGGAGACAGTGAGTCCAAAGCTTTTTTTCACTTAAATAAGACATAATTCCCAATCTATCTTTCCCAGGCTATTTTTGTTACTCTCTGCAAAAATTTGGCAATTGAAATGTTCTTTTTCTTAAAATTTGTAAATTTAAAAACAAAATATGTTTGTACTCTGCAAAATAATCTTAACTGCTTGCAAAATGTATATCCCCCCCCCGCCCCCCACAATGCATGATTAATATAATGACATTACTGTTTCAACTATTTTTATTCAAACTATTTTCTATTCAAAAGATAACCTTCCTTGACAACTGCACAAATCTTTTGCAACGTGAAATGCAGAAACTATATGACAAAATCCTTAATTAGCAAAAAGGAAGTATTAAATAATCATACTGTAATCATAAACAAAAAATTAGAGTATAGCAAGTTTTGGTACTTTCATGTTAGCCTATTACACAAATTTCACCAACAGCAACTTTTATTTTTTCCATATGTAAATTAGAAACTATGCTGTGATGTTGAAATAAAATGTTTTTATTTGTGATATTCTCCTTTTTTTGTGTGTATTTTAAATGAAATGAATAGAATACAAATGAGAGTGATGGAAATAATATTTAGTAATTTATCATTTGCGCCTGGCTAACATAAAAGTGTTTCTTTTAAAAAGCGGTAACATGCAACATAACATATATTTGAAAAGAATTTTATTTGTTATATATATCTAGTAGAATTCTTTATTAGTCATTTTCAAATAAACTACTTGTTTAGGTTACTATCAAACAGAAAATTGGTTTAAATGCAAAAAATTGTTGTGTTAATAATTTTTTGTAGGTTAACACTCAGAAAGAAAGTGATCATTTATGACTTTCTCAATGTTTCAGCAGGACAAAAAGAGTTTAATAACTGGTTATTTTGACTGATGTTACTTTTAAAAACTATTGTTTTATGTTTCTTGAAAAGAATTTTGACTTAAGAAAAAGGTTACTCTAAGAAAGATAGTGTTAGGCCTAATAATCCTATAGTAAAAAATATCTAATTCTTAAACAAAAAATAGTTATAATTGAATAAATAAGTAATCCTAATAATATAATAAATGTGATTGTGTGTGTAAATGTTTGGCTGAAGTAAACGTGAAAATGGATGTTTTAATTCTTCTGTATCTTTGCATACAGATGGATTATAATAACCCTTAAATGAACATAGGCTAGATTTTATTTATTTTATTCAAATATTTTTCTTAATAATTAAAAATTTCATTATTTTCATAGAGAATAAATGGACATTTTCCCATAAAATTTAACCATTTTACTTTATCGTTGCTAGGGCTTTGATCGTTGCCAATAAATAAAAATACGGAAAAATAACTTTCCCTCAACAATTAATTTTCAATTGAACGATTTTCACGTGAAAAATGAAAATTAAAATGAATTCAAAAGAAGATGAATTTCCGGGATATTTGTAACACAAATATGGAGTATTTGTTATACATGAAGTATAAATATCGGTTACGTTGAGAACAGATTTTCTGTCAAAAACTGCTTTGTAATTAGAAGGTAAAAATGAATAATAATTATATTATTAAGAAAAAAGCTTGGACCATGGAACTATGAAAATGATCCTTTTCGGCTTAAACAAATATGACGTCATAAATAAAACATGTATTTTTTAAATATTCGTAATAATACAAGAAGCATGAATATCAATGCATAATTAAAGTTAGATGGATAATGGAGGTCATATTTAAGATGAAAAACTGAAATATTTTTTATCGATACTGATAGCTTGAATACGAGTTACATACAGATGTGAATTTTCCGCTAAAATTTACGTCCTGATTGTCAAAAAAAGAAAATTAATAAGAATTATATCATTAAAAACAGATTTCCCTCGGGAAAAAGTGACGTCATATTTTAAATAAAACGGGAATTTTCAAATATGTTTTAAAAGGAGCGAGAATCAATTCCTTACATTAATAATACAAGGTTCAGTAAGTATAGAAAGTAGATGAGTTTCACGCCATATTTAAAACGAAAAATTCAAATATATTTTTTTATCTATACTGATTATTAAGTATGAATATCAGTTACATACAGATGAGAGTTTTTTGCCAAAAACCAAAACAGGATTATTAGGAAAAGAAAAATAAACACGAATCTATTATATTGAAATCTGACCGTCTGGTTGTATTTCGCAACTACTCCTTTCAGATTATCGAACGTAACGTGATTCACTTAACACCGGTTATCATTGATCCGAGGATGTCATATAAACTCTCAGAATTAAAAAACAAGAACGAAAAATCATGCGTCAAGCATAGATTATGTAACACTTTCCAACGCTTCCAAAATAATTTTACAAATCATTACCGTTTAATAAGCTGAAAGATAACATCTAAGTAAACAATGTGGAAAAAAGCATAACATATTTAAAAACGTAATTTCAGGAATTTCCAACATATATTTCCAATATATACAATATTCGGAAAAATATCCGAATACTTTTATTCAGCCCTGTATATGATGTATAGATTTGTGTATATACTATACATAGGATGCTAAATTTTAGTTTAGTTAGGAAACGCGTAGCACAGTTTTAAAATTTCCTTCTGGAGTTTCTGTCAATAAACGGAAATGTGTTCGCGAACTTTTGTGCTGCCCTGTATAGGATCTACAGAATTTATACACACCAAGTAATAGACAAAAAGTGAGTTAAATTTAAAATCACGTTCAGTAACTTAAAACGCACTTCCAGGAATTATTGTTAACAGACAGTAGAGAATTCTTTTGTGTGTCCCTGTAAATGAACAATAACTGCTATACACACAATATTCTGTAAGTAAGGCTCTTGTAATGCACCTTAGTGATATATATAAATTTCATTGCGTTTAAAATAGTGAAACATTATTTAATTAAACCCCAAACGAGTTTTCTCAATAGACGTAATGTAACGGAATTCTTTTGACTGTCCCTCTAAAGTAACTATAAATTCTATGCACACCCTATTCCATATTAAGCTTCTTGTAATGCACCGTAGTGATACATATCAATTACAATGCATTTAAAATTGTGTACCATCATTAAAATAAACCGCAAATTATTTTTCCCCATAGACCGTAATGTAACGGAATTCTTTTTTGAGTGTCCCTGTAAAAAAGCTATAAGTGCTAAACACTTCAGTTGAAATAGGGATCATGCTATAGATAACGACAATAACATATAAAAATTGCAGGGCAATCCGAGCATATTTACGGGAGTTAGAGTACGGGCAGATGGCCATACGGCAGACAAACCGAAGTAATAAACACTTTTCAACTAGGTTGGAAAGTGTTAAAAATGATTTAAATTCCAAGATTTGTAAATTTTAACGAAGTTTCTCTAAAAATGGTAACTAAATTATTCCATTTTTGTGATAAAAAAGGAGAAATAAAAGGGATTAATATATTTTTTCTCAGTAAAACTGGAAAAATAATTTATTTTCAATTTGAATAGATGGTGAAAGAAAAAAATTTTATTTGTCATTTAGAAATACATTTTTTTTTTCAGTTACAGATTAAACCAAGGAGGCAAATTTAAGCTCCTTGCATTTATGTGTACAATTATTGCTCCCTATTCACAAGAATTGAATTTAAAGAAAATAATATACTAATTCCGATTACTTATCTTTGAAAAATGGCTACTAAAACGTTTTACAAAGGCGCTAAAAGTAAAATGGTTTATCAGGTAAAATTGACATTTCTTTTTACCCAATTCGTCGATTTCATCGATTTTATTTGGCCCGTTTTTTCCATTGGTCGCAGTTTCATTTTCGTGATTATTTGTCACAAAATTTCACTTTTTTAAAAACTGAATTAAGTCAAGGCCTCTATAACAAAGAAATACTGTAGTCTCTTATGGAATGTGATAAAGAGTTAGTTAATTATTTACATTTTTAATTATCGGAAGTGAAATATTTTGCTTAATTAATGCATTTATTCTTCTTTTAATGATACGTGAATGAAGTCACGAGTAGCAGCTAGTAAAATATATAGGTAAACTCACGAGAGGTATAATAAAAATATTGTACCATTTTGAATATGAACTTTTCAATAAACTAGTCGTTGGGGGCCACCGTAATACTTACCCATCATGGATATGCATAATGTAAAATATTAAAATAAAAATGTGTAAACTACTTATAAAATGCATTGCAATTCAAATAAAATCGTGGCTTGATGACGTCACAAACTTTAAAGGCTCGATTACTGAATTGCTTGAAAGAGGTTTTTCCTTATAACTCCAAAAATAATAATCCTATTAACTAGCGGTTTATTGCATCTGATTAAGCGTCAAATTTCCAATTAAAATATCTCTTTGAAGTGAAATTTGGATGAAATACAGGGTCATGAAAAATCGAAGAGTGTGGAAAATAGGATTCCAAATATCTCGGCAACTAATTATCCGATCGATTTCATGCTTTATGTAAAATGTATGTTTTTTTATTGTCTTTTATATTCATTTCTTAAAATAAACAATTTCGAAAATTTTTATATACCTTTTATCAGAACGAATATTTCGAGGGTCCGAATAAAATAGTTCCGGTTAATCGAGGTTAATGAAATGAAATAGGCTTCTTCCCATTATTACATACTAAGTACATACCAAATTGCAAGTCTCTATCTCAATTTTTTCGGGAGATAGAGCGTTTACAGACACACACACACACAGACACACAGACACACAGACGGACGGCAAAAATTTTTTTCTAAAAATATGTTTTTCGGAATCTCCAGTGTCTGAAACGTGTAAATCCGTCAAAAAAATATTTTCGATTTTCAAAACGATTACAAGACTTACCCTATACTACGTATGATGGGTAAGTAATAAAAAAGAAGGTAGTAATTTTGTTTACACTAACACTACTATTGCGTCACACTTTGTTTACACTATACTAAGGAACAATAAGCGCTTCCTCTCGCTTTATTGTCAACTACAGATACTAAAACTTTTGTAAAATAACTATAATAATACTCATGAGACACATAAAGACTAAAGAGCAGACATTAATATTAAATTTTAAACTATTATATAAATATAGAAGCTATACTTGTATGCTTATATATATTTCAATGCATACACTACAAAAACTAGTATAGTTAAAAAAAATTATGAAAAACTTTGTTAAATAGATATTTAAATTTCTGTAATTTGATAATTACAATTATCTAATATTTAAATACATATAAACATGTTAAAGAATACATTATATTATAATAAATGATGTGATACATACATGTTTTGTTATAAGCATATCAAAATGTTTTTTTTTAACACGGAATATGTGTTCAAAGTTTAAAGTATTAAACAGGCAGTCATTTTGAAAATCTCTCATTACTAAAATGAATTGAAATTACCTTTATTCTGTGGATGGATGACAGCACTGAAATTTTTAAATGTAAACGGCATGTTAAATTACAGTTGAATGTTATTAATACTATGCACGGACAAATTACAGAATAATACACAGGTGCTTAGAGTTTTACATTAGAAATAAAAATAATTGGAGAAGAAACTCAATGCTTACCAAATCTGAAATTGCTTTATTCAGCTCTCTGACTTTTTAGGTAGATTTCGTAAGAAATACTACCTATTACATTCTCCCTTAAGTTGGAATTCTAAGTTGACTTCCAGAACCCAAAATCACCCCCAGTTCAAAACTTTATCTGTCTATCTATTTATCTATCTATCTATGCCACTTTTTTATGGACACGATAACTCCAATAATTCTGCCCAAATATCTGATACATAAAATCAAGGGGCATAAAATCTCGGTCTAGTTCGTTAATGGGCAAAATCGAGGGGGGGGGGGATGTGGGGGCTTTTTGTGAAAACATAAAAAACCCCATAACTTCTTAATTATGATACGTATATAAAATCCGTTTAAAGTTATTATCACTTCTAGGAAAAGGGCCGAAAATTCATGTATGACAGATTTTTGATATCATTAAAAATGGCCCCAAGGGGGGGGGGAGAGGGGTTTCAGAAGAAAAAAAATCATAACTTCGTCAATTCACAAGATATAAAATCCGCTTACATTTACTATAAATCCTTTTAATATTATCTAAAACTTTTATATTGTCCAGTTTTTTTATAGGACCAACCTTCATAAGTAAAAAAAATAAATAAAAACAAAAAAACCCCTGCCGGCTCCGCCTACAGACAAGCTAGATTTCGAAGCGGGCGGTCCCAACCGCCGCATCATGGCAGAAAGGTCATTTCTTCTGCAATTCCCAACAAACAGGCGCCCCATGGTCTGCGCCTTCGAAATCTACCTGTGCCTGTTGGCCAAGCCGTCAGGGATTTTTAAATTTTATTATGTGTAATTGGATATTGATACAGTCAAAATGTATGATTATTATTATTTTTTTATACAATAGACGAAATTGCTTTAAATTTTACAAATAATGTATGAAATATAAATATGTGTGTGGGATAACAACCATAATGCATCCTTCCTTCTAATGAAAGGGGGTTTTCGGTTGATGGTTGTTATTACTGCTGCAAATTAGAGATCCGGTACTCTTTTTGTTAGAATTTAAGCCCTGCCTGTGAGTATGAATTTTGAAAAAAAGAGGTGTTAAATTTTTGCTAAAAAATATTGATTATTAGAGGGAAACGCATTTTAAAAGACACGTTCTTGTTTGGTTGTTTTTATTTTTGTTTTTTTTTTCCTCATAAGGACCTCTCGTTTCATAGTTTTTAAAAAAATAACCCCAGTTGTCTGAATCCTATCATTTTTTCATCAGTTATAAATATAAAGGTTTTACAGACAGTGGAAAAATATTGATATATAGTTGTAAAAGAAATGTTTGCTTCTCGCTTTTTTTTTTTTTTTTTTTTTGTGACGGGTCCCTTAAAATAACAACAAAAAAGAGTTATTGTCCGAACTCTCTGAAATTTTATTCGATTGTAAATATAACTGTATCCAGACCCTCTTTAAAATTCCATGAAAAAAGTCTAAGTTTTTGACTAAAGTCGAAGAGAACAGAGTCACATAAAAAAAGTCACATTTAATAGTGAAAACATGAGCCGAAGCCGAGCGAACCCACGCCGAAACACCTAACTTTCTTTTAGCATTTTCATCGAAAAATTATCAGATTTTTTAAAAATACTTTTATTCATCATTTCAAAAATTTTGTAGGCGCTGTAAATTTGATCTTCCGAGATGTTTTTAAAAGATTGTGTCGAAATACAGACGTTTAGTTACTTTTATCACAGAGAAAAGATCGTGTCCGAAAGACGCGATATGACGTGCGGTTCTAAATAAATCGTAATTTAGAATGCCTTCTGATTTTTCACACCTTTAAATTTCACATTTATAATAAACTCTTTATGCTGAGTATTTGCATCTTAAAAGTAAACTCTATACTAAATTTCAAGTTTCTAACACTAACAGTTTCAACTAAATCATAATTTAGAACGCTTTTAGAAAGTTTTCCGCTCAAATTATCATTTTAAATTTTGAATATTTAAAAAAATGTTCTAAGGAAGCGTTTACTACATAAAGGTATTCATCTTGCCAAATTCCAAGTTTCCTTACCAATTGTATCACATAAATAGCAATTTTAGAATGCTTCTTACTATTGCATTCTTTTAAACTTCGAATTGAAAAAATTAATTCTGGATGAGCATTTATGTCTCTTAAGTAACATTTATATACAATTCCAAGACTCTAGTCCTAAAAATTCTAAATATATTATGATTTGGAACATTTTAAGAACGTTTTTTGTTCATTTCACTTTTTTAAATTTCGAATTTTTTTAAAACCGTCTTGAACGAGATCTTAAAAATAACCACTTTTTCAGAAAAAAAAACAAGCATTTATACCAATTGTATCACACAAATCGCAAATTTAGAACTTTTTTTTTCTTGCATCCTTTTACATTTCGAATTTTTAGAAAACTATTCTGGATGATCATTTACATTCTTAGAGTAACAGTCGTGCCAAATTTCACATATCTAGCACAAACAATTCCTAATTAATTGTTTTTAGATCATTTTCAGACCATTTTCCGCTCATTTCATCCTTTTAAATTTAGAATTTCTTTAGAAATCGTTCTTAGAGAGCATTTACATCCCAAAAGCTAGCACCATGTCAAATTCCAAGTATCTATACCAACTGTATCACACAAATCGCAATTTTAGAACATTTTTTTGCTCCTGCAAACTGTTCTGGGCTATCATTTAAGTGTCTAAAGTATCAACCATGCCAAATTTCATGTTTCTAGCCCTAACTGTACAAATAAATTGCAATTTAGAACGTTTCCTGCTCCTTTTCCATTTTAAATTTCGAACTTTTTAGAAACCATTTTTAGTGAGCATTTACATCTTTTTAAAGTAACCGCTAGAGCAAATTTCAAATTTCTAGAACCAACAATATCATAGAAAGTGCAATTTTAGAAAGATTTTTGTTCTTGCACCCCCTTTGGAAATTGTTGTACAAAGAAAAATTGTTAAAAAAAACAACAAGAAAATTGTTTGGTTTTGTTGTATGAAATATAGCCTATATTAGAGAAGAAATGCTTACCAGAATTTTGGCACCATTATTAAGGTTCCATACTTAAAAAGTAAAAACGGAACTATTATAAGATCACTCATGTGTGTTATTTTTCTGGGGCTCAGCGGGGAGTTGAGGGTTATCGACGCAGAATCATCTAAGGATTGTTGGTAATGATTTTCGAAAAAAATGTGTCTGTAATTAGCTGAGATATTAATTAAAAACCCATCTAGAAAACAACGGCGTTGATCAAATCAGTGTTGCTACTTTGCGACCTCCTTTTGAAGCGTGCCTGGCACAATGCTAAGTTTAAACTTTGTACAAGATATTTGCTTTAGGTAAGACGAATCATAATGATAGTCAATATTTTTCATACCAACTGAATTCAATTATTGAGGGCTAATATTGAAAAATAATTCACAGATTAATTCCAAGACATTAAGAGTCAGTAATTTTGAGACAACAATCGCTTATAATTCAATATATAATTTATTTATAATGGAAAATCTTTTCGATAACAAATCACTTGAATTATCATGTCTGCATATGCTTTCATTTTTGAAAATGAATCGGAATGTTTCGCGTTGTTCAGCATACTTTTTTAAAATGCTTTAAAATTGTCTACTATTACGTCAAATATGATTGACAAGTAACTTTTCTTGTGAAACTCAGCGACTTCTTCCAAAGCATGATTGGTTCTCTGTCAAGTTTAAAGTTTGTACATAAGGTCTTTGTTTTAGAAGGAGGTATATTTATTGTTTTTCATTCCAATACCAATAAAATTAAATTATGGCGTGTAATATTGTTTTAGGTATGTGACTATGTGAGTATATTGTCTTTGGACAGTTCTGACATTTTGTGTGGAACCCTTTGTACGCGAATAAAACTCGCATATGGCCAATTACTTTTTAAATCCGTTCTATAGTTCCAGAATTAGCTCCTGCAAAAAGAACAAACGTTGCTGTTTTATAACATTAGTATAGGTACGACTTCAATTCAAATTCGGATATTTTTAGAGAACTTTAATAATAATTATATTTTAATGAAATTTTCATCAGATTTACATGAGATAATGTGAAATTCGATGCTATTTAAAGTACTGGAAGGGCACAGTAATTATGGAAAACGCTATTTAAATGAATCATAACCAACTTAATTGCGGAGAAAAGCATTATGATTTCATTAATTTTAAAGACGGATTCTATTAACCGGTGATTCATATAACCGGCAACCATCTTTATGAGAAACTCAAAACCCTCCCTAGAACCGAATTTTGGCTGCGCCACTGTCTAAATATATATACAGGGTGTCCTAAAAGTCTGGAAACGGTCGAATAACTCAAGAAATATACATCCGATTGAAAAATGGCAAAATTCATGTTCAGTATTTTTGAAAAATCTATTTAGGGATATCAAAGTTGCTCCCCCAACTCTGCCCCCCCCCCCTGGGAGGAAAGGGGGGCAACTTTAATCTTAAACGATAACCCAAATTTTTTATTGCAGATTCGGATTCTACGGGAAAAAATACGTAACTTTTGTACTGAACATTTTCTTCGGAAAATTGTAGACGGCGCTGTAATCGAGTGCAATGCAGTGGGAATCGTTTCCATTGAAAAGTCTGGAAACGGTCGAATAACTCTAGATATGTACATCGGATTGAAATACGATAAACTGCATATTCAAGAGTTTTGAAAAATCTATTTAGGGATATCAAAGTTCCCCCCCCAACTCGGCCTCCCCCTGGGGGAAGATTGGGGCAACTTTGAAATCTTAAATGATAAACCCCTTTTTTATTGCGGATTCGGATTCTACAGAAAAAAAAATACGTAATTTTTGTATTTAACATTTTCTTCGAAACATCAAAGATGGCGCTGTAATCGAGCAAAATATAGTGAGAATCGTTACCATTGCAATGTCTGGAAGCACTCGAATAACTCGAGAAATATACATCAGATTGAAAAACGGAAGAATACGTGTTTAATATTTTAGAAAAATGGCAACTTTGATAACCCTAAATAGATTTTTCAAAACTATCGAACATGCATTTTTCCATTTTTTAATCCGATGTATATTTCTCGAGTTATTCGAGCGTTTCCAGACATTGCAATGGTAACGATTCTCACTGCATTTTACTCTATTACAGCGCCATCTAGTATGTTTTGAAGAAAATGTTAAATAAAAAAGCTACGTATTTTTTCCTGTAATTCGAATCTGCAAAAAAAAGGGGGTTTATCATTTAAGATTTTAGAGTTGCTCCCCTTTTCCTCCAGGGGGACAGAGTTGGAGGGGGGGGGCAACTTTGATGTCCGTAAATAGATTTTTCAAAAATAGTGAACATGCATTTTGCCGTTTTTCAATCCGATGTATATACCTCGAGTAATTCGACCGTTTCCAGACTTTTCGGACACCCTGTATATTAATAATGTTGTATAAAAAATATAATTTAAACCTTAAAACATTCTGTTTATTTGTACAATGCTGGCAGAATTAAACAAATTTTAACTATAAGACATTTATTAATAGTATACTTATAATTGTAGAGTATTTTCACAAAGAAATATCATCTACTACTTTTTTTAAAGCATAAAATACCTACTAATATACCCATGGTTGAAGCGTTATTTTCTCCAAACTTTGGTTTGAGTTTGAACATTTGAAGGAGTGATACTTTGAGACCTATAGCTACAAAGGCTGTGTTTGAGTTAAATTACTTTTAGAGATTTATAAGTAAAAAGAAAATTACTTTTAAATATTTATAATGAGGTTATACTTTTAGAAATATATATTAAAATAAAATTACTTTTAACTATCTATAATGAAGTTATACTTTCCCTTGTAGTTTTATACAGGTATGAAACAGAATTTTAAGTTAAGCATTCAATTCCTTTATCAAAAATATTAAGTATAAATTTTTTTAAACATACAAGTTAAAAAACAAAATTTAAAACTGATCTGTTTAATTGTTTAACTTAAAAGAAAGAAAGAAAATTAATAAAGTCATACTTCAATAAACAACTTCAAATTTTATTTTATAATCTGAGAATTCAGGTACAATTTTCTAAAAAATATACATGTAAATTGTGAAAATTATTATAAAGCGTTTAAATATCAATATAAGGAAAGCTGGCAATTCATTAAAATTTTGAGAGGTATCTTTTACTCATTGATAGAAAACTTACTATAGTTCATATTTTGAATTATAAACAAAAGTTTTTCGGCATGTTTTGGGGCCAAACGTTTTCTGTTATCTGTATGTATTCACTTTGCTGTGCTAAAGAAACGTACTGAATTTACTGAACTTGGTGGAACAGATAAATATTTTAACCTTCTAACCGCGGGCGATGTTTCCGTTTTCTTATATAAAACCGCGGGCTATTTTTATTTGTCATTTATAATAGTTATAAGGATTGAATGTCACCAGAATTTACAAATTTATTTCCAAATAAGTAAAAGCAGTTTTTTCATGTACATTATAAAAACAAAGTTGTTTTTTAAAATTCAGGTGGGAATGTGGCATTTATAGGTTATTCACATTTCAAAAACCGCAGAACTTTCCGAATGACATAATATATGAAATGATACATGTATTATAATTTGTAAACGAATCTCTCTATTTCTAAATAAAAGAAGACAGATTCAATGAAGAAATAGAGTCTCCCGATGCTTCAGTACTATAAAAATTGTAGGCAACGCCAAAATAGCGTACCCCGCGGAATTGTATAGAATAGTGAAACGCGAAAGGAGCGTTGCCCGCAGCTGGAGGGTTAATACTAGAGGCTTTATTATTGGAAATTCTTCAATATATTTCCACCATTCAGTTGGGTACTTCTTTTAATAAGAGGAATACAGATATGCTTTTTCCTATTTCATGACACTAAATAATGGTTTTAGTTCTGATTTCAAACTAAATATGTTTTTTATACCAAAATTCAAATTATCATGTATAATATAAATTAAAGTATTCATTGTTTCTTTGTCTGCCATTACGTATATTTGCCCTTTTCCGTAAATAAATTAAAAATTTATTTTGTAGTGTGAATTAAATAAGAATGGAAGCAATTTTGAATCTATAATTAAAGATTACGTGTGATCCAGAAAATATTCTTTTACATTTGACTACGAAATATTAGTTAACCAATGTTGTGAATTCAGAATCATTTAACCTCATAATGATAAATGTCCAATATACTTTTTTTTTAATATGTGGGCAACACAATTTCTGAATAGTAATTTTTGCCTTTTCTAATTGTTAAATTTCTGCGATTAGATAAGGCAAAAATTACTATTAAGAAAAATGATATTCAAATTACAGTATCTTGTAATAGTTAAAGTAAAGTTACGAAGGGGTTGTTGAATTTTTTTTTTATTAGGTGCACGTTAAAATTAAGTATTTGTATAAGATGAAAGCTAAGTTTACTTCAACGAATACAATTATCTTCTTTAAAAAAATTCTTAACATATATATTTTATTTTTTTCTTTCAGGGAAACATGTCAGGATCGGATGTTCTCCGAATGTTAAATCCACCTTTGTGAACTACAAAAAGTACGACAGCATTGTTTTGATGGCAGCCTGTGATGCATCCTATTGTTTCACCTTTGTTGATGTTGGACAATATGGAAGAATAAGTGATGGAGGAGTTTTTACTCAGCTTTAACCCTTTCCGGCACAGACAAAGTCTGTTCGAAAAATGAGAATTTGCTGACTGACACCAAAATTTACAAACGACTTTTTTAGAAAATATGAACTCCTCATTTTAAGATTTCATTATAGAAGCAAAATTTTATTAAAATATTCTTGGTGCCGAATGCAAGTTTGGAATTAAAATTAGGTGTGCCCGGAGTGGGATCACTGTGCCAGAAAGGGTTAAGTAATAGTAATAGAATCCTCTCTTATGCTTTTGTAGGTGATGAGGCCTTTTCCCTATAACGATATCTAATGCGACCATTTCCAGGAAGAGATCTTGTAATGGAAAAAAGGGTATTTAATTACCGGTTGAGTCGTGCACGAAGGTGTATCGAGAATGCATTTGGCATTTTAGCTGCTCGTTGGCGAGTTTTGTTGACAACAATGCCATTATTACCAAATGCATGGGTAACATTGGCTTGTTGTTGTCCTCATAACTTTCTGATGGAAACTGAAATGCAAAATGCCAATCAAGTTTATTGCCCTGATTCTTTTTCAGATCGTCCCTATGGAGGTGGAGCAATAGATGAAGGGGTTGCAAGGTCTTATAACATACTTGATCCTTTAGAACCAATTCCAGACATTAATACCACTGATCAGATTAGAAATATATTCACAAGCTATTTTAATATTGAAGGTGATGTTTCCTGGCAAAGAAATGTTTAATTTGTATTTTAAAATACAGTAATAGATGTTTATACTGCATATCTACAATTCACACTTCTATAAACCACATAACTTTTTTCATGTAAACAGTGAATTTTTAAACTAAGGACTTCCTGCATTATCTATTATAAAAATATAGGCAAGCCATTATATGAGGCATTATTTTCATCTACTATCTCCTACTTTCCCCCACACTCTTTAATAGAAACTAATTTTACAATATGATTTTTAAACAATTAAATGAACAATGAGTTTTTGCCACTAATTTAAATATTTATTTCCCTGAACAATAAATACTAAAATGTTAATATAACAATTTGTTCTACCCTTATTTGGACTTGTTTGAAACTTTAGTAACATGTAAAATGACCAATATTATGAAAATTTTTATAATTACGTATTCAGTGCAGCATAAAATCTACTATATGTAACCTCCCATCCCCCCCCCCCCTAAAAAAATCATCTTACAAAATAGTAATTAACGTGATATTTATTTAAATTTAAAAAATATTTCTTCCTTTAAACTTTTTTTTATGTAATGCAAAACCCTTCATTACTTTTTTTTGTACGAGTGTGTCTCCATAACACATTCTCTGTGTAAAAAAAAAAAAATAATAATAGAGAGCATTCATGAATTATCACACTAGTAAAAATAAAATATTATGCATTGTAAATACTTTTGTTTTTTTTACCTACATATCGATTATGTTTATAACTTTATGTCAACCTGCATCTCCTGATATTAAATTTATTGTGAACTGTCAATATTGTGATTTATGTTTGCACAAAATTTAAAATTATTGGGAAAAAGATCTAATATTTTGATAAATAAATGTATTTTAAATAATGATAAATAAATGAATTTTGATAAACAAATGTATTTATCTTTTTTTCATTTTTTATTAATAATAAGCCATTTTTTCTGGTTGAAAGTGGTCAACTATTGATGATTTTATTTTATTAAAAGGTAGAATCTCAGAAATTTTCAAGAGGTGAGAAAACTCTTCTGCAGAGGAGTAGAAAAAGAGGAATAATAGTTATCGATTTTGGCAATAGTGAGTAAATTGCTGCTTCGAAATTCAAAAACTTGTGGACCTGGTGATTACAAATTTCTGTACCCTTTCCTAATATTGTTATACAAAATAATACTTCTGTGTTTCATAAAGGTTGTAGAATTTAGTACTTTTTAGTCATAAACATTATTTTTTAACAACACAAATTCAATTTTAAACAAAACATTTGTAACAGATTCAATTTAGATATGTGTATTTAGTTGTTGACACAAATACACTTCATGAAAAGTTATTAAAATTCTAATAAAAACTGTTTTGAAATTCATAAGGAAAATATCATAAGGCTAGAAAAACAATATATATTTAAATAATAATTACATTATAAATATTATAACTAAGTTTATTTAGTTATTCAGTATAACCTGTGAAAAAGGAATCGCAGGTGACCAGAAAATTCAGTTTAAAAAAAGTTTCCATCTTAACAGGTATAACTGCAAGTTTTCCTTTTGTCAAGACCATAGAATGTTTCAGTTTAAACTCTTCAGGATGAGCGGCGTTTACAGAATCTTTGTTACTGTTTGTTCAAAATAGAAATTTCAGCTTAATTTAATTCCAGACATGCTTTAATGATATAAGACAAAGTTTTCAAAAATAAATTACTGGTAGAAATAATAAACGATTTTGAGTTCTTTTGTGTCCCGTACATATGTCAAAAAGGTGTTAAAGGGTGATTCTATTATACACAGGTTCCATTTTCACAGATTTTACTACAGATGTTTAAGATACATAGATTGGCTTGCGAATTTTACGTTTTTCTCGGGACCGATTGACCGCGAAATTTTCCTGTAAACAATTGGGGAATTTCCAGATTTTTTCCCACGACTACTAGTGAAACTCGTGTTTTTTCTTCATGCAATAAATGGATTAATTTAACGATTTTTTCCTGCAACTGACCGAAAAATTTTGCAATTTTTTGTAATGTTTTTGAAATGAAACAAATTAAGCTTTGGTTATTGTTTTGCATTCTGGTTTTCCAAGCATTCCGGATAAGGCAAAGCCGGATAACTCCCATACTGTATATATATCCTGTGTGCTATCATTTCTCTATACAGGATTTTTTTTTAAATTACAGTCGTTGATTAAACTTAAAAGTATTTAATTTAAATATTTGTTGTGGGTTTAGTCTATTTCTAAGGCAAAAGAAAAAAAAAGGTTTTAACCTGTGTCCTGTACAGTTATAAAAACTAACAATCTGCAGATAAAATTTTATCGTTTAATCAGTAAGTCTATTTTTATTTATGAATTTACTTAAGAATGTCCTCTTTTAATAAATGTTTCATTAATTTATTTAGCCATAATTATTAAACTGAGAACAAAATGAAAATTCCCAATTTGATATGACCATGTATTAGAATTAGCTATGTTTTTTTTTACCTTGCATACCTTGATATCCATGGCTTAGTACTTAACAAATGTAAAATAGAATTCAAGTAATTAAAATTATATTATTAATTGTTACCTACAAGCATGAAATTATAAGTTTAGCGTGAGACTGATAAAAATAAAATAAATGAAAAATTTTAAAAGAATTGGAAATACCAAATATTAATAACCTTTTTTCATGAGAAGAGACCTGGAAATCATGCGTAACGTAGCCACAGACAATCCCATTACCGTCAAATCGGCATGGAGAAGAAACGGGAAGGTTGTCATATTTCCCAATTTTAAGACATTTTGGCCTATTTGTTTATTTATTATTATTGACTTTAGACGAGAATTTCTCCTATTAAGATGGCTAGGATTTTGTATAAATTATGCTACATTGTTTTAAATTATTATGATAATGACGATAATTACTTTTGTCTTAAGTATATTTTATTAAAGTTTTGTTATAAAAATACTTACCTTTTTTTTCTTTTTTAATAATAAAACAAAATTATATAAGACAAAAATAAAATAAAATTTTGGTCTTCTACTTTTCTGAATCTGCGAACGACCAAGTAATAACAGAAAGTACTATGTTTATATAAAAATCCAGAAATACCCCCCACAAACAAAAAAAAAACACAAAAAAACGCAAATAGTATTTAAAAAATGAATCTAAGTGTGGAATCTAAAAACTAAAAAAAAATATGCATACAGTTAAAGTAATTTTAAGGTGATTCTCAAAAAAATATTTTTCTCCACTCAACGTGAATCTTTTGACACATTTTTAAACATAAAAGCATGATATTTGAAACATGTTTATTGAAGTGATTTGTAATCGAACTTTTTATTTTTTCATTTTCCGATGAATGAATCACATCTTCAGTTATAAACTATTGTTGTCTCAGGAAAGCAGATTTTTCTTTTCTTTTCTGCACTGTCGCGTCCAGAAATGCTGTTCAAAATGCCAACTTTGACAGCATTTTCAGAAAAATCTTTTGCCATTATCAAAAAAGAGAAAAAACTGCTCGATTAGACAGCTTCTGAATGAGAGCACTTGCCAATTTGATGTGTTTGAGAACAGTCTTAATGTAAAATACATCCTTATTTTATTTTAGCAATAAAACTGCAATGATACTCCAGTGGCAGCAGCAGCCTGCTTCTGTGCGTGACATAAATGAAGCAAAAGTTTCTGAGCATTTGCTTCCTTCTAAAAAAAGAAAAATCAGTAACTTTGTTTACAATCATTCTTTCTTTTCCTTTTGAAGACATGTTTATTAATAAAATAACAATTTGTTTTGAAAAGAAACAGTTTAAATATAGCATGATAGAGTAAAAGACAGAGAGAAAAGTAAAACACAGCTAATCAAGAGCAGGAAAACGGGTTTCTGAGGAGTTAGTTAAAAATATTTCGCGCGAAATTTATAGATACATTTGCTTGATTCAAAATTTGTTTGGAGAAAGTGACCAGCGTAGCGGACGAAGCTTGCTAGTTAATAATAAGTACAAAACACATTAAGTTACAATATATTTTGAATAGTGTGATATTTTATTTATATTTTTCTGAATTACAAAAAACGTAACTCGACTAAATATTAAATCTTCAATATAATCCTTAAGGGGAGGGGAAGCACATTCTTCCCTGATATAAAACAGAATATAAAACATGAAATAATACCCGAGTCTAACACATATAAATTACACTATTTAAGAAATAAATCACGGAATTTGTGCATTTAAAAAGGAACAATCACCTAAAATGTCACAGATATCACAGCTAAGTGTCTCAATAATAGTGTATACACAAGGAATAATATATAAATTATAACAAAAACTTCTGAACATTTGGAGCAAACAAAAAAAAAAAAAAAAAAAAAAAGAAGAGAAGGGTAATAAAAGTATTCTTGGATGGAAAAAATTCTATATATATGTATTTTTTTGTAATTTTTCTAGCATTATTCTTTGAATTTTCTTTCATGATCTTAGTAATTTTATCCTAAATCGCACACCATTTTGCCGGTGATCAAAGGCAATATCTATTTGGTCTGTAATTTAAATAAAAAATGACTTGCACTATAGTCCAGTGCATTAAACATTTATTTCATTATTAGAAGCTTCACAAAAATCCCATACAAAACAATCCTCTCTATTGTAATGGTAGATATTTTTAGATTGAAGCAGTAAATATAGAAATATATCTATATAAATATTTTAATCTGCATCTAAAATCCGCCTTTAAAACGTTAGTTAAAATTCTCTATATCTGAAAAAAAAAATATTAAATATTTAATACTTGGAAATTTTTCCATAGAAAATTTCTCACGCCTTGCATTCGTAATATTTGAAATTTTAATAGCTTAAAAGGCGTATAGCCAATAGAGTGAAAAAGTATCCAGTCCCGGCTTGGATAATTTTTCACTCTGTTGGCTATACGCCTTTTAAGCAATTAAGATTTCAAATATTAATAAATAATTTTATTAAATTACTTTACTTTATCATCATAATCTTCAAATATTAACACCGCGACGAATTGACGCCATGACGAATTGACGCCATGAAGAATTGACGCCGCGAAGAATTGACGCTGCAACGAATTGACGCTTTGATGAATTGTGCGCGACGAATTGACGCAGAACCATCTGTATGTAAACTGCTGGATTTAACTGTAAACCTCATGTTTTTGTTCACTTGAATTTAACTTTATTATGCTTTGTAAATTAAGAAAAAATGATACGCTGAAGTTAATTAGCGTTATTAATGTTTTAATAAAATAAGATACTTTTAACTTTGCAATTTTATTAATTTCTTTTCAAAATGCAAATAATACAGCCAATGAATGGGGATTATATGTTTTTCACGGATGCTAAAAGCGTCCTACTAGCTCTACAAAAGCTTAACCGAAAATCAGTAGCTATTATCACTCAGTTGAGAGAAGAGATTAATAGGAAATGTAATGAACAGTATAACATGACTTTCATTTGGGTTCCTGGGCATAAAGGTATTGAGATAAATGAGTGTGCGGACAATTTGTCTAAGAGTGGACCTTTCAGCAATGTACGCATTCCGTGGCTTTCTGCTGAAGATTGGGTGACGAATGTGAGGAATAATAAACAGAAAGAAGCTGAATGGGAGTGGGAGCAATATAGGAAAAACTGTACTGGTCGTGGTTGGGATTACGGTAGCATCGGACATCCGCATCAGTTATTACAAAGAAAAAGTGGTGTTATATTTGCCAGATTTTTAACGAAAACAATTCTAACTCAGGCCCGGCGTAAGAGATTTCTTGGTCGTGGGGTATCGACGTGTAACCTATGTGGATTGGAAGACAAAACTGAGGAGCATTTGGTGTTGAGATGCAAGAGATTTTCGGGGTTGCGAGACATAGTGTTTCGAAAGTTGCAGGTATCGAAGAACAATTCGTACGAGGATATTTTTGGGGCGACTGGGCGTAAAGGTGGAGAACATATTATTTTACTTTCTCAGTTGTTGGATGAGATCTATGTACATTGTCCGAGTTGGATTGACGGCGCTGGGTAGGGGAGTATCAGGCCTTGTTTTTGAGTTTCTTGGCGTCCGCTGGATGCAGGTTTTTTGTGATTTCGGGTTGTTTTACCTCTGGTAGAAGTCTGGTTTTTGCGGAGTAAGACAGCTGTATAGGAATAAAAAGTTTCTCACCGGGCCCACGGGCCAAATCAACAACAACAACAACAACAACAACAGCCAATGAATGGAGAATCAAATGCATAAATGGGCTCTTTAAACTCATATTTCTATATTGTAATAAACTTTCCGTTTGCATCGAACATAAAACAATGCATTTAAACATATGATTTCACTGTCTGAAAATTTTCCTTAGTTTGTCTAAACATTACCCTAAGGAATGAAAAAGAATTTCCCCAGCATGAAACAATGCAATAATGTCTTTTTGAGATGCCTATACTTAGCTTATGAATTTTGGAAGTTTCTGTTAATAGATTCAAAGGTAGTCAGTTCCTTCTTAATATCATTTAAAACCTGAAACTAAAGTAAATAAACATCCGCTATAAACAAATTTGAAAATGTCGAAAATAAAAGTTGGTGGACAATTTTTCTGAGTCTTTTTTTCTAGCGGAAAAGAAAACTTGCTAATATGTGAATTACAGCTTAGGCAATTTTAATACAACAAGAAAAGAGGTTTAATTACTTCCACTTAAACAGAAGAAGAAAATAAAGTTGAAAGTTTCTAAACACCCAGTGCGTCTAAAAATGAAATGTCTGTAAGTGTTTTGTTTCAAAATTGCCCTTGTTACGCCTATGGCACTTTTTTTGTTGGACTAGAATCAAGTTAGAATATTGTCTCATAAATAGCCCCGATTGACACTATCTCAATTTACTGATTTTTTGCGGATTTTAAAGTAGTTTCGATACATGACTGATTTTTTTTTATACATCTATCTCTATCATGTGCATCCTGACTGCGAAAATCAACCCAATTGCAATTAAAACAATATAAATAGTTCAGGATTTGTTTCCGGCTAATATTTGATAACGAATTAAAAATTTCACCATTAAACAAGAACGAAAAATCATGCACCAAGCATAGATTATGAAACACTTTCTAACACAGCCAGAAAACTACAACGAAACTTCACCATTAAATAAGGTGAAAGAAGATATGTAAGTAAACAGTTTAGAAAACATATAACACATTGGGAAATACAGTTTTAGAAATTACCTTCCAGTGTTAAAAAATCAGTCGAATTATTTTATGCAGTCTTGTATATGATCAATAGATGTGGATATATAGTATGATAAAATTTAGTTCAGTTAGAATAGTTAGAATAGTTATTCACATTTAACAAGTTTCGCCAATCGATGGAAATCCACTCGAAATCT
Organism: Maratus michaelseni; assembly: GCA_963931845.1. Lineage (NCBI taxonomy): Eukaryota > Metazoa > Arthropoda > Arachnida > Araneae > Salticidae > Maratus > Maratus michaelseni. The sequence goes on along the minus strand of OZ007599.1, from coordinate 69,205,284 downwards.
TTTGTACAGCCCTGTATATTATATGAAGGCTTTTGAACACACAACATATTAAGCTAAAAAGGAACGTAAAACTCACTCGCAGGAATTACCAACCGTAAACGACAATGTATCTTTCTCTTTGCGTAGCCCTGTATATGAATTTATTTATATTCCACAAACTTCTATTAGTCTACTAACAATAGTTCAGCGGGAAAATGCGTAAACACAATTAAAAACTACCCTTAAGCAATTCACTCCCACTGTCTGTAATACTTACGAATGCCCTTGTGTAGCCCTGTATATGATCAACCGAGTTTATAAACACACATGTACTATGAAAAAATATAGTTAAACTTAAAACCGCAATCCAAAGTTGAAAATCCACTTATGACACAGAGACTGTAAATATCGCACATGTACTGTAACCAATATCTTCTGTGTATCCCTGTAAATAAACGCAATACACACAAGAGAGCAATTTATAGTGCACCTCAGTAATGCGTTTAATTTTCATTGTTTTTCAAATAGTGAAATATCACTAAATTACACTGGAAACGATTTTTCCCCATTGAAAGATGTGTAACAGAATTCTTTTGTTTGACCCTGTAAATGAATAATAAATGCTTTGCAACACATTTTCTACAAAAAGCATGTTTTAATGTGCTTCATAATTATATATCAATTTCATTATGTTTTAAATGACGTAGCGTCATAAAAATGCACTTGAAACGATTATTTTCCATTCACTGTTATCTAACGGAATGCTTTTGATTGTCCCTGTAAAAAAACTATAAGTGCTACACACTTCTGTTGAGATAGGGGACATTCTATAGTAAATGACAATAACATACAAAAATTTCAGGACAATCGAAGCATACTTACGGGAGTTAGAGCACGGACAGACGGCAGACAAACCGAAGTCATAAACACTTTTCAACTAGGTTGGAAGTGTTAATAAATAAATAAAAGAAAACTGCCCAGTTAAACTGAGGGCATTGAGCTCACAGGCTATTCACACTAGATGTATATTATACTCTTATTTCAAAGAATTTGAAATAAGCCCCTCGAAAAATAAAGAAATCGACAATATATTAAGAGGGGAGGGGTCATCCCCACTTACCCCCTCATAGTTAACTAATGGGCCCCTTAAACTAATCAGGGAATCCTGTAATTACAATGAATATATATACAAAATTTGAAGAAAATCTAATAATTCTGCATGAAAAACCCATTTATCTAAATTAAGGGGAGATTAGCCTCCCCCTTTCCTCCTTTATACTTAACCAATGAACCCTCAAAACTATTCAGAGAAGCGCATTATCAAAATGAACTTATATACAAAATTTGAAGAAAATGGGATAATTCTGCATGGAAAATTCCTTTATCTAAATTAGGGGGGGTATCCCCCCTTTCCCCCTTTATACTTAACCAATGAACCCCCAAAACTATTGACAGAAGCGCATTATCAAAATGAACCTATATACAAAATTTGAAGAAAATGGGATAATTCTGCATGAAAAACCTATTTATCTAAATTATGGAGGGTTAGCCCCCCGTTTCCCCCCTTTATGCTTAATCAATGAACCTCCAAAACTAATCAGGGAAGCGCCTTATCACAAGGAACCTGTAAACAAAATTTAAAGTAAAACGGTTAGTTCTATCAAGAGTAATCGCGTTACGTACATACATACATACGCACGTACATACAGAACCGGCGGGCACATAAGCTCTCAGGCTTTGATAGCCTGTGAGCTAAAAACTGATATAATATATATAAAACGTAATTGTACTAAGGACCACTGAAATAATCAGAATCAAAAAAGCTGCTGTAAGTATCGAAATCTTTCGCTGTTATGCGCCTGAAACGAAAGTAGAGCTTTTAATAAATTTCAAAATTTTATTTGAACACATTATTAATATTTTTCATATAAAAATGCTTTTTGGTGTTATCTAAAATAATATATTAAATGTTCAAAAATATGTTACAATTTTTCAATAAATAAATGGTTTCTACCTAGGTTCTGTAACCCGGGATGCTCAGATTGTATCCCCTAGTATTTATAAAGTAATTTTATCGACACTTCAACGCGCTTGAAAAAAGGTCGATTGGCATAAAATGCCCACGAGGGACCCTTCCCTTAAATCATTTATACAGTAGATTGTCTATGTGGAAATCAGTAAAATATCACGAATTTTCAGTTAAATAGCAAATTGGACATAATAGTTTTTAAAATTTCAGCTTTTTAATTTCGTAATTACACAACACTTTTTCGTGTTTTTTACGAATAATGCTTGGCATATGTTAAAAATCTCTTTCGAAACAGTTTAATGAGATCGGGGAAGAACGTTTTGAAAAATGGTAAATAAATTAAAAAAATACATGGGCGTTTATCTAAAAAAAAAAAAAAAAAAAAGAAAGAAAAAAAAAGAAAAAAAAAACATGCTCTCCCTTTGAGATGAGATAATTTTTGACGATTAGGAAAATATATTTGCATTTAGAATAAAACATCTTTGTTTATCGAGGGTTACGGCTTTCGAGATTATGGATTTTCTATTTTTATTATGATATGTTGGCCTCTATGATTGAAAGATTTGATTATTACTCTGTATTTCTGATAAGCGATTTTAGTTAATTCACTTTTTATAGCTCTGACGACATCCGTTACATCGCTATCAGAATGTCTTTCAATTATCAAAAAAGAAAACATGACACTGCAACTGAAGCTGAGAGTTTAATCATTAAGGTCAAGATTAGAGTTATTGACAGATCAAAAGACGAAAGATGAATTAGAAAAGCTTTCATCTTTCTTTCACAAGAAGGATGTTTCGAATCAAAATAAGTTATCCAGCATTAGAGGAAGTACAATATTTCCGTAACAAAAAACACAACAAAGCTTGCATTCAACAAGCAGAGGCTTAGGAATAATAAACTTTTTATCTAAGTTCATGTATCCAGGAATTCGAACTGTTCTAATCTTAGATACAGCTTGAATATTGTTTTTCTCACTTCAAGAATATTTTCAAATCAAATGCAAATGGTTTTAAGATAAATGCTAAAGAACTCTGAAAATAAATATAGAATTTGTTTAGTATTTCTTTTACTTATCATTTAAAAGAAGAACAAAAATTCATGTATAAGACATAGATAGAATACATAGATTATAATTCATAGCATACATAGATTATGAAATACTTTCTAACAATAAGAAAATGTTATTAAGAAATTTTATTTTTTCATACAATGAAATGAGATATCTAAATAAGCAACTTAAAAACAAAAACAAATTCACAACTTAGTAAAAATCCATTTTCAGCAATTACTGTCCTTATTTGGCAATGAGTGCGCATTCTTTCGTGTAGCCCTGTCTATCATGAGAGACGGCAGTATCTCGAGTGACGCAGCAAAAACCGAAAACCGAACGCCCAAAACCGAAGATTTCCCGAAAACCGAACGCCCAAAACCGAAGATTTCCGTCACTATATATACGGCTAGAAGGACATCAAAGAGAAATCAAAACGCCGACATTTAATATCTCAGCAAATATGAGGAATACCGTTTTGATTTTTTCACATTAGTCTTATATCTATGGTCTAATTCAATCCTGAAATTTATACATTTCTACGTGCAGTAGATTTTAAGAACTGGAAGTCCATTTTTAACTAAATTTGGGTAAATGTAAGGCCTCTGAAAATTTATCTCAAAAATGGCTCGGGCGATTTTTTTAAAATTAATATATTATATTAATCGGTTTTAGACTAAGCGAATGTCGTTTCGCGTTAACGGAGGAAAACTCTTGTTTTTTAAATAATCTGGTTTAAAAATGGGACTATTTTCTTAATCCTATTGCGTAGACTTTTTACGCATTTCTTACGCGCATGGTAATAGAATACCTCAGGTAGGGGAACGCCATGTTTGGCCGGAGCGCCATCTATTGTCAGTAATTGAAGTTCAGCAAATCGAAAAAAAAATTTTTTTTTCTTGAGCTGTATTTAAAAAGAAATTTTGTTATGTTTTTTACGAGTTTTTTAGTTAACAGAACAGAAAACGAACTATTTTTAGAGTTTGTAAAATATTTATGTTAAATTTTACAAATTGTAAATAATATGTATATATTTTTTCCCACTGTATTATTAAAAAGGAACAAAAAATATTCATTCTTATTCAAAACAAGCCTGGCACTCAGATATATCTTTTTTTCCTTTAAATTTTATTGTACTTTGATATCCGGGATTTATCACGTAATTCTCGTAAATATTTTATAGAATAACTTTTTTTTCTAATTAAAACAAATGATGCAATGATTTTATATGAGTAGTAGAGAAAGGGGAGTTCACCTGCAGCAGGCGCAACCGCAACCGAGCAACCGAGCAACCGATAGTGCATTTTTCAAAAACAACCCTCTTTTTCTTACAATAATCTTTTCATCTCATTTTGTTGGTACATCTGATATTTTGTAGAAAGTTTTGTGTGTGTGTAAGAGTATGTTTTAAAAAGCATATATGTCTTATAGTTATTATAAATAGTTCTATGTGTGTGTGTGTGTATGTGTATATGTATGTGTGTGTGTGCGACAAATAGTTTTATGTGTGTGTGTGTGTATGTGTATATGTATGTGTGTGTGTGCGACAAATAGTTTTATGTGTGTGTTTGTGTATATATATATATGTGTGTGTGTGTGTGTGTGTGTGTGTGTGTGACTATCTGCTTGTTTATCAAAGTTTTAGAAATATTTTTCATGTTTTTATAACGAAAAAAAAATATGCGGTAGTTAAAAAGTTTCACAAATTAAAAAATATATATATATTTTAGAAAAAGTTTCACATTACTTAAAAATTTTTAAAAAAGTACTCAATAATAAAATCAACAATTTTTATTATAACAAAATAATTTACAGAAAGTTATTTACAGATCAAAATATACATCACGATTTTGCGTTAGCAATACAAATCAACATTTTCTTCTTTATTACAAACGGTATTAATGTCCTAATGGCCATATGCTAAGCTGCTTATTCCATCATCCAATAAGTAACGCTTGTCGTCAAAGGGACTTAAGCTAATTTTATTTTGAGTTAATGTATATAGGCGATGGTCATCTTGGGCAATCCTTACCTGTTTCTCCATATTTGTTTTCTGTTGTTGTAGGCACTCCAAGTAGTCTTCATGTTTAATTTTCTGCCGAACAATCTGCGTAGATACGCCTTTTGCACGCTTCTTTTCGTCTTTAACAGATTTTAGAGAATACATTTTTGATTTCAGTCCGACAAACTCAAGGGCTAATTCACCATTCAGTTCATCCTTAAACTTTCCGAGCGTCTTCTTATTATCCTCAGAGTATAGACGATGAGATTTCGGGTATTCAGAAAAGTCAAACAACTCACGATGCTGCTCCAGATCCTTATAAATATTATTGGTTTGAATATGATACGTTAGGGAATCTGTATCCGTAAAGAGTAAAACTGCACGATCTTTGTAAGTTTTTTTTATAAAATTGTAATGGAAATCATACACACAAAGTTTAGATAGTTCGAGTATAGAAAATCCAACATAGATGGGTCGGTTCATATGTATGCTAGTTTTTAATCTCTCCACAGCAGTCAAGTCCTCATCATAAGTTTTAAACGATTTAAAAGTAGGCGATGCTACTAATTTTTTGGCTCTTTTTTCACCATTACAAAGCACAATATTTCTTCTTTTTCGTAGATTTTCCATGGTTTTACCAAAAACAGAATTGCTCATTAACTTAAAAAAGTCTTTCTCAAAAGAAGATTTTGCTTCTTTCCTTTTCTCGGTATTGAAATTAATATATTTCTGTAAACATGGACCCTGTTTAAATTTTAAGGCTTTATGCACAGCTGTAATTTTTAAACCAAGTTCTAAATAAAATTTAAGATTACGATAATGGGTTATATAATTTCGTTTGTTATTTAAATTTGGTATAAGTTTAGGAGTTCCGACGAATTTTCTATTGTTGAGTAAACTTCTTGCATGAGAAGATAGCATCTGATCCTCTACAGTTACTCTCTCAGGGGCGACAGGGTATTCATTATGCAAAGGATGTAAATGTTTTGGGTATTCCATATCTACCTCGAAAAGATACCCAATTTCGGAGCTATCAGATAGAGATAGAATCCACTTTTCTGTTATATGACTTGTTTCACACCATTCAAAACCGTCGTAGGGTAAAAATTGGCTCATAGCCCACCCGTATAAGTTATTGGCATCCCAATACATAATGTAGCTGGGTGCCTCATTTTTCTTATAATCAGGCGTACCAGGGATGTTTGCTCGGGCATATCTTTTACTTATCATGCTAATGCCGCCTCGTATTCCATTTTCAACCATAAGCAACATATCTATATCACTGAGTAACTCTAAAGGTGTATCAGACATTTTCAAATAAGCCTGCCTTCCTAGCCCAGGTGCTGTAAACAGGTGAGCAGGGTCAATTTCATAATACTGCTGACATAATTTCCTAAAGTTTTGAAACACGTCAGCAAGTAGTAGAACATCTGTCTTCACATAAAGGTTGTTGTAATCACCAAGAGTCTTGATACCAAATGTTTTCCATACATTCTGAGCGTGTTGGTACTCCTTTTCATCTATAGGCTCATTGGTTAAACTATTAAAAAAGGCAGAAGGCGAGGGAAGCTGCTTCTCAGTAAATTTTTCAAAGCAAGTAAAATAATCATAGGGGTAAACCCCTTTCCGTATAAGTAAAGATAAATTATTATTTTGGGGGAAATTTTCTTCAAGTATAGTGAATTGATCAGGTTGAAGGTTTTTAACAAGTTTTTCCAATGACGTAGGCAAAAATTGGAAAGAATCTATAAACACCATCTGAGATGTAGGCTTTCTGATTTTAAAGGTGATATAGTTTTCCATAGAAGTAGCAATAACATCGATTTCATGATCTTTGAATTTTCCAAGCTTTGTCATAATATGATGGCCATCGTAGTTTTTCAAGTTATGGAATATAACAGGAATTGTTTTACACTGCTTATAGTTCAAGTTGCATTCTACATGTGCAGCCCCTATGTACGCACCTGACAGGTGATCATGGTTACGTGTGCGTTTCTCATCTAAAGTTTTCTTACAAATATGACAAAACTCTGCTTCTCGAAATGCCTTTTCTTCCTTGGGAGAAAGCTTCATAGGTTTAATATTATGTAACTTTTCTCCTAAAATTTCCTCTTGCATCATTCGGTTTAAAAAATGCTCAACACAGTTTCTACCCCGATATACCTGTGCTTTCTTCACACACGTTCCATCGGGTCCAATAACCCCATAGGCATAACCACATGGTAAGTGATAGGTTGTTTTCTCGGTATAGGATGCTTTAGAAGAGGGAGGGGCTGATGAAATAGGTATAAGGAGACTCTCAAAATCCGCATAAATCGTATAGGCAACAGGATGTTGTAAATGAATATCTGTAAATTTTAATATATTATCATTTTCATTAGGCATCTTTATAGCTTGCGCAACATGTTGAGAACAATATTCATTATGCTTATCCAATAGATCTTGTTTTGAAAATCGATGCAAACATCGATAACAATAGTGTTGCACACCATTATGCTTGGTAAGATCACCTAAAAGTCTTGAAAAACTTCTTATCAAACAATAGTGTTGCTTTTCACCATCACCAACCAATAACAAATTAATCACATCTTGATCTTTCTTTTCAGATATATACAGGGGACAAACTTCATCCTCTTCATAACCAAACACATTAACCCGTAAATTGTTGAGTTGTTCAATAACAGGTACCTTCTGAAGGGGTACAGGGCATTCTACACTACCTAATTTAATATCATGTTCATAAGGTCGATAATGTGAGACACGTTCAGGTTTTTTTGTATAATCTAAGTTCAGTTTAAAAGCCAAAAGACACCAAACTAAACATTTGTTATCTTCGTTTTTTATATTCAGCACTGCTTTTTTATGATCGAGTTTTTTAGACAAAGGAATATAGGAACTCGCAGCGAGGGGGTGATATTTAGCAATCTTGAGTTCTAAATGAAGAATTTTTCTAAGTTTCCAGCCAGAACCTCTTTGTACAAATTCTTCAAAGGATTTAATAATCTTCGAAAATCCTTCCTCAAAATGTTGTGAGATAGTATCTTCTATAAGTTCGATCATACACGAACATCGAAAATAACATTGAATTTCTTCAAACTCCTCATTATCAGTTAGACGTTCAAGTGATATTTTTTCTACCATATACCATTTAATTGCACCTTTTTAATGAATTTCACTTATTAAACGTTCTTGTATTTCAGTTTGTACATGACTATGAAATACCTCTAAATCATTTTCCTCACGTTCATCAGGGTGCAAAATCACTGTTTTAAACACATTAAGCGCATCAGAATACTTTGTGTTTTTCAACTTTGCATTAGATAAGCTCATTTTGCGTTTTACACTCACAAGAGGTGTGCGGGGGTGTTGAGTCCGTACATGTTGTCTCAGATCAAATTTTCTTCTAAACACTTTATCGCAATCACGGCAAGGAAATGTTAAATTCCGATGCGACTGTAAATGCTGCTTCAAATTATCCTTCCGGGTGAAAACTTGATCACATTCATCACACTTAAATGTAGACTGTCCATAGGCATTATGTATTTTCAGGTGTCTAATCAAGTCCGATTTCCTTCTAAAACACTTTCCGCAAGTTTCACAGGAGAACGACTTGTCATTAATATGAATCTTAACATGCTGATTTAAATTAGAATATGTTGCAAACACTTTGTCATAGGTAAGACAAACATACTTCTTTTCCACATTCGTAGGGTTCACAGCCTTTAAAAAAACATCCTCTTCAACTTGTTGATTAAAATTGGAAGAACTTTGAGATATAGTATCTTTTTCTGTAAGAACTTCAGCGAATCCATCATGCTGTATCAATCCAACACTATCATGTGTTTTTAAATGTCTTCGTAAGTTTGATCTTCGCCCAAAAGGCTTCGAACAGATATCACAAGTATATAATTTCTCGCCAGAATGAATTTTCATATGCTGGTTCAGATTAGAAGTGTTCGAAAAATCTTTACCGCAAGTAAGGCAGCTAAACATCTTCTTAGCAAATACAGAATCTACCACAATCGGGGTTTCATCAATAGACATATCAACATCCATAATAAAAATCAATAAAAAAACTTTAACTCTTAAAAGCAAACAACAACGATTCGCACCGATAAAAAGCGGGACCAATTTAAAACACGTTTAACCACTAGCGATAGGAATCATCAAATGATGAAAATCATAATTTTCCCCCATCTATTTATACCGACCCGAAGGCAAAGTTGAGTTGTAGTATTGCTTGATATGATTGTTATCAAAACGCGTCATACGATTTCATAGTCCAACTTTCTTTCCCCTCTTTATATTATAGCATAATTAAACAGATAAACCCGAATGTATACAAATTTAAATTCGTAAATTATAATATATCACAAAATATAAAAAATCCTACTGAATAAAAATAGAATTTAGCACTTACCCCCAAAACACGTTCACTTTAGTTGTTGGTCATCACTTAACTAATCTTTCTTCCTTATCTTTAGTAGGGGGTGCTGCCATCGGCGCTAGAGGCACTGCCCGTCTTCCGGTGTGTGACGTAATTTCCGGTTTGCGATAAGAATAAACCTTAAATACACGCGCTTAGTCATTCTTCCCTAACTCTTACTCGCTAGTAGTTGTCAGTTTCTTTTTTAAACGTGTTGGGTGACGTCATTACATGTTTGCGATAAGAACAAGATTATCCCCTTATCAACAGGTAAGAAGCTGCGCCTCAGTGACGTCATAAGTCATATGACACAATGATGACATAAGATGTTACAATTTGATATTTAAAAAATTTCATGCTAAACGATATGATTATATGTTGTTCATCATACTAAATCCACAAATTTTAATTCGAATTAAATATTATTAAAATTATAATCTAAAATAAATTAGTTAAAATGACTAACAAATTTCAACAAAAATAAGCTAATTATAAAAGGAAATGTACAAAGTTTATAAATTTACACATGTGTTAAACGCGTTTACAAACCTTATCATAGGCACAAGTCTAATTCGACTAGCCTATTTGTTATAAGTTTAACTATAAGTCAACATGTAAGATATTTGTGAAAAGGAATCTTATGATTTTTAAATTTCCTAGTTCAGTTTCAATCATATTGTAAAAGGATAATTCCAACTTTGAGATGATCTATAATAAAATACTTAAATTAAAAAATATTTTTGATAGTTTAAGATTTATAAACTACAACTTCGACTACTTTTTAAAATGTTTACCCAGTAGGAAACTACAATAACATGTTTATGCTTGAATTTTTCTGATAACATGTATGTGTTTGAATTTTTCTGATAACATGTCTGTGCTTGAATTTTTCTTATAACCTGTCTATGTTTATTTTTTCAGATAACATGTCTATGTTTAATTTTTCTCTCTTTTTGAAATGTATAAACTTTTACTATACATGTCTTACGATTTCATTGAAGAAAAAAGTGATTGATCAACTTTATCAAACCAATTAATGTTAATATTTTTAAACGAATGCGATAATCAGATAAAAATATATGTAGCTAATTCATATTATTCCACTAAACATTGCAAAACCAAAAAACTCTTAAAAAATTTTTATACTTCAACATTCAAAAATTGACAATATTCACATCTTAATACTAAAAAACAATCCTTATCTTACAGTATTTCCTGTAACAAAATCTAAAAATTTCATATCAACAAGACCCAAATTAGAAACTTTACCTATGAAGTTAATACCAATCTTTAATCATAAAGTGATAAAACTGACTTATTTTTTAAAAAAAGTTACTTCTAAAACATCTCATAGATGGCGCTGTTAAAAAAATTAATTCAAAACTTGTTTAAAAGACTTAAAAAAATTAAATCTAACTTTAAACTAACAAAAACCTGTAGAACAATCACTTTCAGTTAGAAATATTTAAAAAAAAATTGTTAATTCTAAAACCGCTCACAGAGGGCGTTGCTGAAAAAAAATAAACTCAAAGTTGTTTAAAATATATTAAAAAATAAATCTAACTTTAAACTATCATCAAACTCCAGAAAAATTACTTTAATTCAGAAGTATTTTAAAATAATTAAAACTTCTAAAACCGTTCATAGGGAGAGCTGCTGTGAAAAAATCCTTTCGAAACTTGTAAAAAATTAATCCAAAATTTATTTAAAACACTTTTACAAAAATTTGGCCAAAATACCGATAAACATCAAGTAGATAATAAACACCGGTTCTGCATCAGAAGCGTACGAAGCGTATGCTCAAGGTCGAAGGAAGGTCACGGAGCCGGAAGTGGCTGGTGTGGACACCGGATGTAGCAGGTGCTGATGGAAGTGGAAGCTGGAAGTTCCAGCTTCGACTTCCTGTCGTATTTCCGGTCTTACTTCCGGGATCACTCCTGTCCAAATATGCCCCACTTCCTGTTCCAGCATGTCTGTTATCAGCACCTGCTAAATCTGATGTCCACACCTGCCACTTCCGATAACTTTCATTCCACTTGCGACGCACCTTATTTATTATCTACTTGATGTTTATCGGTATTTTGGCCAAATTTTTTGTAAAAGTGTTTTAAATAAGTTTTGGATTAATTTTTTACAAATTTCGAAATGATTTTTTCACAGCAGCTCCCCCTATGAACGGTTTTAGAAGTTTTAATTATTTTAAAATACTTCTAACTGAAAGTAATTTTTCTGGAGTTTGATGATAGTTTAAAGTTAGATTTATTTTTTAATATATTTTAAACAACTTTGAGTTTATTTTTTTTTCAGCAACGCCCTCTGTGAGCGGTTTTAGAATTAACAATTATTTTTTAAATATTTCTAACTGAAAGTGATTGTTCTACAGGTTTTTGTTAGTTTAAAGTTAGATTTAATTTTTTTAAGTCTTTTAAACAAGTTTTGAATTAATTTTTTTAACAGCGCCATCTATGAGATGTTTTAGAAGTAACTTCTTTTTAAAAATTATCAGTTTTATCACTTTATAATTAAAGATTGGTATTAAGTTCATAGGTCAAGTTTCTAACTTGGGTCTTGTTGATATGAAATTTTTAGATTTTGTTACAGGAAATACTGTAAGATAAGGATTGTTTTTTAGTATTAAGATGTGAATATTGTCAATTTTTGAATGTTGAAGTATAAAAATTTTTTAAGAGTTTTTTTGTTTTGCAATGTTTAGTGGAATAATATGAATTAGCTACATATATTTTTATCTGATTATCGCATTCGTTTAAAAATATTAACATTAATTGGTTTGATAAAGTTGATCAATTACTTTTTCTTCAATGAAATCGTAAGACATGTATAGTAAAAGTTTATACATATTAAAAAGAGAGAAAAATTAAACATAGACATGTTATCTGAAAAATTAAACATAGACAGGTTATAAGAAAAATTCAAGCACAGACATGTTATCAGAAAAATTCAAACACAGACATGTTATCAGAAAAATTCAAGCATAAACATGTTATTGTAGTTTCCTACTGGGTAAACATTTTAAAAAGTAGTTGAAGTTGTAGTTTATAAATCTTAAACTATCAAAAATATTTTTTAATTTAAGTATTTTATTATAGATCATCTCAAAGTTGGAATTATCCTTTTACAATATGATTGAAACTGAACTAGGAAATTTAAAAATCATAAGATTCCTTTTCACAAATATCTTACATGTTGACTTATAGTTAAACTTATAACAAATAAGCTAGTCGAATTAGACTTGTGCCTATGATAAGGTTTGTAAACGCGTTTAACACCTGTGTAAATTTATAAACTTTGTACATTTCCTTTTATAATTAGCTTTTTTTTGTTGAAATTTGTTAGTCATTTTAACTAATTTATTTTAGATTATAATTTTAATAATATTTAATTCGAATTAAAATTTGTGGATTTAGTATGATGAACAACATATAATCATATCGTTTAGCATGAAATTTTTTAAATATCAAATTGTAACATCTACTAAATTAATTTAAAATCCTATTATAATATATAAATTACTGTTACCTTATATACAGCTGTTGGAGCTCAACCGTCTCATGCAATGACTTGAAGGGAAATAGATGATTAGTACAAATTCTTATCAGCTAATCTTACCGTTATCAGCTATGTGTCACTGAGGCGCAGCTTCTTACCTGTTAATAAGGGGATAATCTTGTTCTTATCGCAAACATGTAATGACGTCACCCAACACGTCTAAACAAGAAACTGACAACTACTAGCGAGTAAGAGTTAGGGAAGAATGACTAAGCGCGTGTATTTAAGGTTTATTCTTATCGCAAACCGGAAACTACGTCACACACCGGAAGACGGGCAGTGCCTCTAGCGGCGGTGGCAGCGCCCCCTACTAAAGATAAGGAAGAAAGATTAGTTAAGTGATGACCAACAACTAAAGTGAACGTGTTTTTGGGGTAAGTGCTAAATTCTATTTTTATTCAGTAGGATTTTTTATATTTTGTGATATATTTTAATTTACGAATTTAAATTTGTATACATTCGGGTTTATCTGTTTAATTATGCTATATTATAAAGAGGGGAAAGAAAGTTGGACTATGAAATCGTATGACGCGTTTTGATAACAATCATATCAAGCAATACTACAACTCAACTTTGCCTTCGGGTCGGTATAAATAGATGAGGGAAAATTATGATTTTCATCATTTGATGATTCCTATCGCTAGTGGTTAAACGTGTTTTAAATTGGTCCCGCTTTTTATCGGTGCGAATCGTTGTTGTTTGCTTTTAAGAGTTAAAGTTTTTTTATTGATTTTTATTATGGATGTTGATATGTCTATTGATGAAACCCCGATTGTGGGATATTCTGTATCTGCTAAGAAGATGTTTAGCTGCCTTACTTGCGGTAAAGATTTTTCGAACACTTCTAATCTGAACCAGCATATGAAAATTCATTCTGGCGAGAAATTATATACTTGTGATATCTGTTCGAAGCCTTTTGGGCGAAGATCAAACTTACGAAGACATTTAAAAACACATGATAGTGTTGGATTGATACAGCATGATGGATTCGCTGAAGTTCTTAGAGAAAAAGATACTATATCTCAAAGTTCTTCCAATTTTAATCAACAAGTTGAAGAGGATGTTTTTTTAAAGGCTGTGCCCCCTACGAATGTGGAAAAGAAGTATGTTTGTCTTACCTGTGACAAAGTGTTTGCAACATATTCTAATTTAAATCAGCATGTTAAGATTCATATTAATGACAAGTCGTTCTCCTGTGAAACTTGCGGAAAGTGTTTTAGAAGGAAATCGGACTTGATTAGACACCTGAAAATACATAATGCCTATGGACAGTCTACATTTAAGTGTGATGAATGTGATCAAGTTTTCACCCGGAAGGATAATTTGAAGCAGCATTTACAGTCGCATCGGAATTTAACATTTCCTTGCCGTGATTGCGATAAAGTGTTTAGAAGAAAATTTGATCTGAGACAACATGTACGGACTCAACACCCCCGCACACCTCTTGTGAGTGTAAAACGCAAAATGAGCTTATCTAATACAAAGTTGAAAAACACAAAGTATTCTAATGCGCTTAATGTGTTTAAAACAGTGATTTTGCACCCTGATGAACGTGAGGAAAAGGATTTAGAGGTATTTCATAGTCATGTACAAACTGAAATACAAGAACGTTTAATAAGTGAAATTCATTAAAAAGGTGCAATTAAATGGTATATTGTAGAAAAAATATCACTTGAACGTCTAACTGATAATGAGGAGTTTGAAGAAATTCAATGTTATTTTCGATGTTTGTGTATGATCGAACTTATAGAAGATACTATCTCACAACATATTGAGGAAGGATTTTCGAAGATTATTAAATCCTTTGAAGAATTTGTACAAAGAGGTTATGGCTGGAAACTTAGAAAAATTCTTCATTTAGAACTCAAGATTGCTAAATATCACCCCCTCGCTGCGAGTTCCTATATTCCTTTGTCTAAAAAACTCGATGATAAAAAAACAGTGCTGAATATAAAAAACGAAGATAACAAATGTTTAGTATGGTGTCTTTTGGCTTTTAAACTGAACTTAGATTATACAAAAAAACCTGAACGTGTTTCACATTATGGACCTTATGAACATGATATTAAATTAGGTAGTGTAGAAGGCCCTGTACCCCTTCAGAAGATACCTGTTATTGAACAACTCAACAATTTACGGGTTAATGTGTTTGGTTATGAAGAGGATGAAGTTTGTCCCCTGTATATATCTGAAAAGAAAGATCAAGATGTGATTAATTTGTTATTGGTTGGTGATGGTGAAAAGCAACACTATTGTTTGATAAGAAGTTTTTCAAGACTTTTAGGTGATCTTACCAAGCATAATGGTGTGCAACACTACTGTTATCGATGTTTGCATCGATTTTCAAGACAAGATCTTTTGGATAAGCATAATGAATATTGTTCTCAACATGTTGCGCAAGCTATAAAGATGCCTAATGAAAATGATAATATATTAAAGTTTACAGATGTTCATTTACAACATCCTGTTGCCTATACGATTTATGCGGATTTTGAGAGTCTCCTTATACCTATTTCGTCAGCTCCACCCTCTTCTAAAGCATCTTATACCGAGAAAAAAACCTATCACTTGCCATGTGGTTATGCCTATGTGGTTATTGGACCCGATGGAACGTGTGTGAAAAAAGCACAGGTATATCGGGGTAGAAACTGTGTTGAGCATTTTTTAAACCGAATGATGCAAGAGAATGAAATTTTAGGAGAAAAGTTACATAATATTAAACCTATGAAGCTTTCTCCCAAGGAAGAAAAGGCATTTCGAGAAGCAGAGTTTTGTCATATTTGTAAGAAAACTTTAGATGAGAAACGCACACGTGACCATGATCACCTGTCAGGTGCGTACAGAGGGGCTGCACATGTAGAATGCAACTTGAACTATAAGCAGTGTAAAACAATTCCTGCTATATTCCATAACTTGAAAAACTACGATGGCCATCATATTATGACAAAGCTTGGAAAATTCAAAGATCATGAAATCGATGTTATTGCTACTTCTATGGAAAACTATATCACCTTTAAAATCAGAAAGCCTACATCTCCTATTCAGATGGTGTTAATAGATTCTTTCCAATTTTTGCCTACGTCATTGAAAAAACTTGTTAAAAACCTTCAACCTGATCAATTCACTATACTTGAAGAAAATTTTCCCCAAAATAATAATTTATCTTTACTTATACGGAAAGGGGTTTACCCCTATGATTATTTTACTTGCTTTGAAAAATTTACTGAGAAGCAGCTTCCCTCGCCTTCTGCCTTTTTTAATAGTTTAACCAATGAGCCTATAGATGAAAAGGAGTACCAACACGTTCAGAATGTATGGAAAACATTTGGTATCAAGACTCTTGATGATTATCACAACCTTTATGTGAAGACAGATGTTCTACTACTTGCTGACGTGTTTCAAAACTTTAGGAAATTATGTCAGCAGTATTATGAAATTGACCCTGCTCACCTGTTTACAACACCTGGGCTAGCATGGCAGGCTTGTTTGAAGATGTCTGATAAACCTTTAGAGTTACTCAGTGATATAGATATGTTGCTTATGGTTGAAAATGGAATACGAGGCGGAATTAGCATGATAAGTAAAAGATATGCCCGAGCAAATATCCCTGGTACGCCCGATTATAAGAATGATGAGGCACCCAGCTACATTATGTATTGGGATGCCAATAACTTATACGGGTGGGCTATGAGCCAATTTTTACCCTACGACGGTTTTGAATGGTGTGAAACAAGTCATATAACAGAAAAGTGGATTCTATCTCTATCTGATAGCTCCGAAATTGGGTATCTTTTCGAGGTAGATATGGAATACCCAAAACATTTACATCCTTTGCATAATGAATACCCTGTCGCCCCTGAGAGAGTAACTGTAGAGGATCAGATGCTATCTTCTCATGCAAGAAGCTTACTCAACAATAGAAAATTCGTCGGAACTCCTAAATTTATACCAAATTTAAATAACAAACGAAATTATATAACCCATTATCGTAATCTTAAATTTTATTTAGAACTTGGTTTAAAAATTACAGCTGTGCATAAAGCCTTAAAATTTAAACAGGGTCCATGGTTACAGAAATATATTAATTTCAATACCGAGAAAAGGAAAGAAGCAAAATCTTCTTTTGATAAAGACTTTTTTAAGTTAATGAACAATTCTGTTTTTGGTAAAACCATGGAAAATCTACGAAAAAGAAGAAATATTGCTTTGTAATGGTGAAAAAAGAGCCAAAAAATTAGTAGCATCGCCTACTTTTAAATCGTTTAAAACTTATGATAAAGACTTGACTGCTGTGGAGAGATTAAAAACTAGCATACATATGAACCGACCCATCTATGTTGGATTTTCTATACTCGAACTATCTAAACTTTGTATGTATGATTTCCATTACAATTTTATAAAAAAAACATACAAAGATCGTGCAGTTTTACTCTTTACGGATACAGATTCCCTAACGTATCATATTCAAACCAATAATATTTATAAGGATCTGGAGCAGCATCGTGAGTTTTTTGACTTTTCTGAATACCCGAAATCTCATCGTCTATACTCTGAGGATAATAAGAAGACGCTCGGAAAGTTTAAGGATGAACTGAATGGTGAACTAGCCCTTGAGTTTGTCGGACTGAAATCAAAAATGTATTCTCTAAAATCTGTTAAAGACGAAAAGAAGCGTGCAAAAGGCGTATCTACGCAGATTGTTCGGCAGAAAATTAAACATGAAGACTACTTGGAATGCCTCCAACAACAGAAAACAAGTATGGAGAAACAGGTAAGGATTGCCCAAGATGACCATCGCCTATATACATTAACTCAAAATAAAATTAGCTTAAGTCCCTTTGACGACAAGCGTTACTTATTGGATGATGGAATAAGCAGCTTAGCATATGGCCATTATGACATTAATACCGTTTGTAATAAAGAAGAAAATGTTGATTTGTATTGCTAACGCAAAATCGTGATGTATATTTTGATCTGTCAATAACTTTCTGTAAATTATTTTGTTATAATAAAAATTGTTGATTTTATTATTGAGTACTTTTTTAAAAATTTTTAAGTAATGTGAAACTTTTTCTAAAATATATATATATATATTTTAATTTGTGAAACTTTTTAACTACCGCATATTTTTTTTCGTTATAAAAACATGAAAAATATTTCTAAAACTTTGATAAACAAGTAGATAGTCACACACACACAAAGAGAACTATTTGTCACGCACACATACATACACACACACACACACATATATATATATACACACACACACATAAAACTATTTGTCGCACACACACACATACATATACACATACACACACACACATAAAACTATTTGTCGCACACACACACATACATACACACACACACACACACACACGTAGAACTATTTATAATAACTATAAGACATATATGCTTTTTAAAACATACTCTTACACACACACAAAACTTTCTACAAAATATCAGATGTACCAACAAAAGGAGATGAAAAGTTTATTGTAAGAAAAAGAGGGTTGTTTTTGAAAAATGCACTATCGGTTGCTCGGTTGCTCGGTTGCGGTTGCGCCTGCTGCAGGTGAACCCCCCTTTCTCTACTACTTATATGCTTTTATTTATTGTTTAAATAAATAAAATATGAAAACCAGGACTTTCAGTTTAAGAATTCGTTAAATATTCATAATAAATTTTACAAACTGTAAATAACTAAAAATTATTATTATTATATATATACATTCTGTTTCCCAGCTGTATTATTTAAAATGAGCCAAAAATATCAATTCCTATTCAAAGCAAGTAATTGGAATAGGGTAAATTTTTATTAGCATTAATTTTATTGTACTCAAACTATTTAAAGAGCGTAAGACAGTAGCTAGATTAAAAAAATATATATGCCTACTGCAAATGTAAAATAAATTTGAAACTTGTAGCAATTGTGTGATTGCACGCTAATTGGGCCCTCGGTCCCCAAATTTAGCATTTAATTTTCAGTTAGAGCTGATATTTTATACTAATTGAGTAGGTTAATAATAAATATATTTATCTAAAATTTTTTTTACATACTCCCATCTATACTTTGAGACATTGGAAATGCTCAAATTTTTGTGACAATAAAGGAAAGGGGACCCTGGAAAAGAGAAATAGGGTTTCATATATTGCTGGATTATTGTAATTTTATTCTTATATTAAATGTAATATAAATACAAATACAACAAGTTTTTTCTGTAAATTAATACACATGTATAATATGAATCATTTTCTACATTTAAGACTTGTTGTCAATAACTTCCTATTTGAAATATTGTTTTTTTTTTTTTTTTTTTTTTTTTTTTAATCAAAACATAACTTGATTGCCTATGTATTTATCGCATATGATCAAGATATTTTGATAAATTAAAAAACATTTGTGCCTATGTGTGTATATTTAAATAAAGATTACACAAGAAAAGTTATATATCTTTATTTAAGAAACAAACATTTATTTAACAAAGACAAATACAAAAAAAAAAAAAAAAAAAAGAAAACTGCCCAGTTAAACTGATGGCATTGAGCTCACAGGCTATTCACACTAATTGTATGCTCTTATTTCAAAGAATAATACCCCTCGAAAAATAAAGAGATCGACAATAAATCAAGAGGGGGGGATTGGCCCGCCGTTTCCCCCCTTTATACTTAACCAATGAACCCCCAAAACTAATCAGGGAAGTATCTTACCACAATGAATCTATATATTAAATTTGAAGCAAAAAATTTGAAGCAAATTGGGTAATTCTGCATGAAAAACCCATTTATATAAATTAAGAGGGGGGTAGTACCCCGCTCACCCCTTTATAATTAACCAATGAACCCCCAAAACTAATCAGGGAAGTATTATCACTATAAACATATAACCAAAATGTGAAGCAAAACGGATATTTCTATCAAGATTTATCGCATTACGTACATACTTACATACATACGTACAGACAGAACCGGCGCACATTAACTCTCAGGCTTTGATAGCCTGTGAGCTAAAAATATAATTTCAAGAATTACTCGGATATAAACATTTAAAAATCACAACATTCATCTTAGATTTAAAAAAAAAAAAAAACCTATATGTATATATATATATAATTCCAAAAAGACGCACAAAGGCTATCCATTTTATTCAGTTAATTTATCTGATGAACCCCCCCCCTCCCCCCCTTTTTTTTCCGGAAAGGGTGGATTCATTTTTTGAATTGGTGAAAAGATAAATTGAAGGCCCGCTAGCGGGCGAAACCACTAAGTTTTATTCTTATAAATTTATACCCTATGCTTAATTTCGACTGAATGAAATTTTTATCAATAACCGCACAAAAGTAATGATATCAGTACAAAAACCCTTAACGGGTTAAAAGTTGTGACGCAGCACTTTCTTTTGGCTCTAAGAATTTTAAATATGGGTCTTAAAAGTAATGATATAAAATTTGAGTGACGCTATGTTAATAATTTTCTTTTTAAATCATCATTTTCTTTTTAGTTTTATTTATATTCACAGGTGCAATTATTATCTTAACATGAAAACATATATAAAATTTATTCGCTGATGCTTTTTCATTCAGATCTCTCGGGAATTCAAAATATGGGTTTTAAAAGAAATGATATCAAAATTTGAGTGCACCTTGACGTGAATTTAATAGGATTGTTTTAAAATTCAATTTAAATTATTTTTCGTTTGTCTTCTAAAGTATATTTACACATACAAACAATACTTTTAATTTTTCAATACACTGTTAAATATATTACTTTCACTGAGCCTATATTATGTATTCAAATGTATTTATTTCAATAAACTGATTTATGTTTTGTGCCAGGCTATCCAAAATCATAAGTAAAATTTATGTAAATGATTATTTTGCGTCATAGTATCCAAACCGAGGCTAACGAAAAAGAAAGGCTACTGCGGTGCTTTACATCTATCTTTTTTTACAGACCGCCAGAGTCACGTGATGCTCGAATGCACCAATGGAAGTCTACGAAAAGAGCAACACGTCACTGTAGCGGTCTGTAAAAAAAGATAAGTGGAATGCACCGCGGTAGCCTGTCTTTTTCGTTAGCCTCGATCCAAACAAAGGAAAATGTATGCAAGTGGACAACGTGACCTATGAAAGTACACTTCTTTTAATAGTAACATTTGTAGCTTTTTCTGTAATTGAAATTTTTAAATTCTGCTAGTTTTCATGTATAGCACCTTTTTTTAAATAATGTTTAACATGTGTCAAGTTTTATTTTAACTTATAATGAATTGTTTGATATTTTATTTAACTTTATAAATTTGTTCTTAGTAATATTTCTTTCTATATTTCTTCGTAAACTTTTTTTTACAGTATAATTTAGCACTGATTTTTACAACTGTAAAAAAATAAAATAAGAGTTTATTTTTCAAAACAATTTTAAATAATTAAGTTACATCAAAATTGAGGTAAATTTTTTTAAATTCTATTTTAATTTATTATTATTATTATTATTATTATTATTTTTTTTTTTTTTTTTGGGGGGGGGGGGATTGAACGTGAGTGAAAATTTTGACTATAAACTCAGTACGCTGGTCTTTATATTTTAATTTCTTCATCTTTTGATCCTTAACCTAAAAAAAGTAATGATATCAGTAAAAAACCCTTAACGGGTTAAAGTTTGTGACGCAGCACTTCACCTTTTGTCTGTAAGAATTTCAAATACGGGCCTTAAAATTAATGATATCAAATTTTGAGTGACGGTATGCTATAAATTAAAAAACTTATCTCCCCCCCCCCCTACTGCTATATTGATATTCAGTGGTGCAAATATTATTTTTTACATGAAAAAATATATATAAGTTTTTTGCTTATGCTTTTTCATTCACATCTCTGATAAATTCAAAATACGAATTTTAAAAGAAATGATATCAAAATTCAAGTGACGCCTTCATGTGACTTTAATGGGTTTGTTTTAAAATCCAATTTAATTTATTTTTGGTTTGTCTCCTAATGTATATTTACACATGCTAACAATACTTTTAATTTTCTAATACATCATTAAATATATCACTTGCAATGAGCCTGTATTATGCATTGAAATGTATTTATTTCAATAAATTGATTTATCTTTTGTGCCATGCTGTCGAAAATTGAAAGAAAAAATTATGTAAAGGTTTATTTTGCGTCATAGTATCCAAACTAAGTGAAATGTATGCAAATGGATAGTATGATGCAAAATAAACCTTTACATAAATTTTTCTTTCAATTTTCGACAGCATGTCACAAAAGATAAATCAATTTATTGAAATAAATACATTTCAATGCATAATACAGGCTCATTGCAAGTGATATATTTAATGATGTATTAGAAAATTAAAAGTATTGTTAGCTATTAGGTATTGAATATATGATATTTCACCCTAAAATGTTGAGACCTGTTCTATATGTTGCATGACACTTGAATTGGGAACATTTTAAATCAGAGAGAGTTTGGAATGATGGAAATAAAGAAAAAAAATGTACTTTCTCCTTATCTACAGATGTTTTCAGATGTAGGTTGTAGGTATGTTTTATAATTCTGCTCGGAGCGTGCATTAAGACAGGATGTGGGAATATAAAAGTAGGATGCCGTAGTAATAGAAGAAGGATCATGTTGAATATAGAATCTAATATATTCATCCTTTTTAATAAAGATAAAATACTGTTCAGTTTTTCCTTATCTTCACTGTTGAAGTTCGAAAGTTTGTTTTGATCATTCATAACTTTTAACTCTATGTTTTTAATTTGAGCTTACTAGAATTTTTTTTCAGATATTAATATTTCAAAAAGGTAAAATATGCAAAATACTACGCAAAAGTCCAAAAATCTTCTTCAAGTACAAATATCTATGCAAAATTCATAAAAATGCCCTACATAAAAAAAATCTTAAAAAAGAAAACAAAATCCCTTAAAATGCAAATTTAAACAAATTTATAGGCTTTGGTACTGAGTTACAAAATTAATAGTTTGTTGTAACCTGTTACCAAGCTGCTGGTATAAAAGTGGAACCAGTTAACAAAAAGTAACTGTTTTTCCCATCTCTATTGTAAAACAAGGTTTCAGCAAGTACCATCCGAAGCTGGAAAAGTACTCCAATTCTTTTGTACAGCTCTGTATTTGATATATAAATTTGTATATATTCTACATAGTACACTAAAATTTATTTTATGGAAAAAAAAGGCTTAATAGGTTGATACCATACCTTTATTTGAAACAGTGCATTTCTTTGGATTTAGATATATTTTCAACAAACAAAAATAAATTAAACACACAATTATCCTTGTTTTCTGTTTCACAACTGAATTATTAGCCTCTGCTCAATTACAACCGAATCCCTCTATATGCAAGTAATATTAAATGACATTTAGATAGAACGCCCGGTTTTACCTCGAATTTCTGTTCTTTTAAATTATTTTATGACGCGTTTTATTATTATTATTAATGCCATGTTTATTATTATTATTATTATTATGTGATGTAATATAAACGATAAATTCTATTAAAATGTTTACTTGATAATAAGCACTAATTTAAATTTATCCAAAATAGACATGCATAAAAACTGCTTATTTTAAAAATAATTTCATCGTTAAATATTTATTAGGTATGTATAAAATGTTCAGAAAGCTTAAAAATACATATTTCTTATAGTAAATATATCTGACACATAAAATCTGACAGTAAGGCCGATTTTTTGCATTAAAAAAAATTTTTTTTTTTACTTGTTTGAACTTGAAGGTAGTTTAAATAACTTTTTTTTTCTTTTTCCTGCTGCTATTTCTTAAAAAAGAAGCCGAGCAAAAATTATAATTTTGTATAATAAATTTACTAACTCGCGCTTCCTACCATGCTTAAAAAAGCTATGAGTTTTCTATAATCGGGTTCGGTGCTCACGGCAAAGTAACCTACTGTAAGGAAATTTTTTTCGAAAAATCATGAATCACAGTCATAAAAACTACTTTATCGAAAATGTAGTTAACTGCAACTACAACTACTTTATTTAAAAAGTAGCGACTACAAACTTCTTTTCAAAATTAGTCACTTCTTCGTTACTTTCGGATTTTGCCAAAAGAAATTCTTCTCGAAATTAAAGACACGGATTCAATTCAGTGACCCCTCGTTATATTGCGTCTGTCCGGTACAATTAAATAAGTGCGATATAATCGGAATAATTAAAATTTTAAGAAAGATAACATGCAAAAAAAAAAGTTTTGTGTTTGTCTCCAAAATGTTTGTTTATAATAAATTTCTTAGCGAAATTTTGAAAGATGCATAATACAATCAATACTTATTTACAGTTACTTTAAAAAATCCGACGTGACTCGCTCGACTTTTCGAATATTTTACAGAATACTGTGAGTTCAAATAAATAGTAATATAACAATAAATAAAAAAATTGTTCCTAATTTTACGAAGGTGAGAGCTTTGGGGACCAGAAAACGTGAGAAAATGTTAATATACACGCAATCTTCCACACATGCATATGGTGTTGGTGTTGTTTATAACGTCCGATTATGACTCCGGAGGAGGGAGTGTACCCCATGGTGGGATCATTCTAAGGGAACCTAATCTGTATTTACGCAGTTATCCAAGATTCGCAGAAAAACACGGAAAATTCGCACGATTACACTGAAGAGCGCGAATGGGTTCGAATCCAGCACCTTCCGTCTACCAGCTTTGAGAGCAGAACTTCTCTGCCACTGGTGGTGGTGGGGGGGACATACGCATGGTATCATTGTGAAAATAGGTTTAAAAATTTTCAAGCCAGCTTAACCTGTAAAAAATATGCCAATATTTTCAATATCGGTGTTTATCATGATTACAATACTTTCCTTAGACTGTATGTGTTTGTGTATGGAAAGTGAAAATGCGATTAAAGTAACAGTTCTTTTTTTTTCTCGGGAGGCAGGAAAACACAGCTCTATATGCGAATGATGGATATAACACGGGGCTATTCTTGTATATAACATATTTATGCACAATCATACACTGTATAAATTTCCTTTATTACTGTAATTATTGCATTGGGATGTAAAATTACCGTTGACATGTACAGTAAAACCTCCAAATAACGAACACCTCAGGAGCGCGCAGTTTGCCCGCTATTTAGAGGTAAAAATGCACAAATATACAGAGTGTCCACGTATAACCTGACCGACCTTTATTTTCGCAACCGTTGGTCCTAGATGCATACTTCCAATGATTGAGCTGGACCGTTACACCATCAAAACATTATTGTACAAAAAATTTTGTGTATAGTAAACACACGTTTTTATTGGCTGGTGTATAAATATTTATGTAAAATTATACTATAAAATTACATCAAATTGACGTTTCGGTCAACTTCTATGACCATCATCAGAATAAGATATTAAGTAACAATTACACTTATAAACAAAAAGCTTCCATCTTGACAAATTATTCACATAGCAACTCATGCCTTATGACATGAGCAACGGCTATTTTACTTGTTTTATCAGTCTTTAAGTTAAGCCATAAGTTAAAGAAAGACCGGAATATTGTTTTCTTAAAGACTGATAAAACAAGTAAAATAGCTGTTCTCAACAGGTGTGACTATATTAATAAAGTTAAAGTTTGCATTCAAGAGATGGGATGTGAAACACTTAAAAAAAAGACTTGAACACATCAATCTTCAGAAAAACACAGGAGTTAGTAAGAAATGGAGTGTGGCCAGATTGTATGAAACATAAAATTAAACTTAATCACACTGGTGTTACCCCGAAGCTCACAGGTCGCTTAAAAGACCATAAACCAGGCCTCCCAATCAGGCCCATCGTAGCTCGTTGCTCCGAACCTGTATATATTTTAGAAAAGGCTTTTGTGATTTTTCTTAAAATGATATTACCCCCTTCAAGCTATGTGGTAAACTCCACAGCGGAATTTTTGGAAAAGGTAAGGGCTTGTCCTATCAATGAT
This sequence comes from Maratus michaelseni, assembly GCA_963931845.1. Lineage (NCBI taxonomy): Eukaryota > Metazoa > Arthropoda > Arachnida > Araneae > Salticidae > Maratus > Maratus michaelseni. The sequence goes on along the minus strand of OZ007599.1, from coordinate 69,179,280 downwards.
CACACTATTTTTGCTAGCCTGGACATAGTGTCGTTATACCCCTCTCTTGACATGTTTGAAATTATTCAAGATATTGGTACAATTATTGATAATCACATGCAATTAAACGATGGCATGAAAACTTCACTTAAATCGGGTTTAAATCTCATTGTACAGAGTAATGTGTTTATCTTCAGTAACGAATTTTATAAACAGTCCAGGGGAGCCCCTATGGGGTCTCCGATTTCAGGTTTATTCGCAGAATTTAAATTAAGACCAATGGAGAAAGTCTTATTCAACACTTTTGATGAAAAACCAGCATTTTGGGTTCGTTATGTTGTAGATGTTTTCATTATGTGGGATCATAGCCGTTTTGCCCTGGATAATTTTCTTGTTAATATTAACAACCTGGATCATAAAATTAAATTTACATTGGAAATTGAGAAAGACGCTTGCTTACCTTTCCTGGATGTGCTTTTGGATCATAGTAACAAAATGCTGGGCCACAATGTTTCAATGGCGGATCTAAGGGAGGGGCGATGGGGCGATCGCCCCCCCCCTTGGGCTGAAAAAGGATCGGTAAACTGACATTTGAGTCCTCCACGGAAAAGGTCTCTGGCGAAGCAAAAGGTCTTTGTCCCGAAAGGTCTTTGTCCCGCTGGTCGGGCCGGGTCAGGTCTTCACTCTTTAAGGGTCGGGTCGGTACCGGGTCTTATTTTTTTCTGAAGACTTGGGCCTGGACCGGGCCTCGCTTTTTCTGGAGACGGGCCGAACCAGACTTCTTTTGTTTCGGTTCGAGCCTGGCTTAGATTTCATTCTTTCTAGAAGTCTGCACTGCCGAAATTTGCAGGCCTCGGCTCAGATTTCATTCTTTCTAGAAGTCTGCACGGGCCGAAATTTGCAGGCCTCGACTCGGCTCGGCATAATAGCTGAAAATTCGGCCTGGTTGCGACCAATGGTGGATCGACGACCCCCCCCCCTCCCCCTTGCGCTAATAAAAGCTCTGCGATGGGACGATCGCCGCCCTTGGGCTAAAACAGGGTCTGTAAACCGACATTAGAGGGCTCCACGAAAAAAGACCTCTGGCGAATCACTGCCCGACCCGCGGGGAAGGGACAGGTCTTCACTCTTTAAGGGTTGGGTCGGGACCGGGCCTTGCTTTTTCTGGAGATTGGGGCTGGACCGGTCTTCTTTTTTTTCGGTTTGAGCCTGGCTTAGATTTCATTCTTTCTAGAGGTCTGCACGGCCGAAATTTTCAGGCTTGGGCCCGGCATAATAGCTGAAAATTCGGCCCGGTTGCGATCAATAGCGGATCGACTGCCTCCCCCCCCTCTCCTTTGCTAAACCGACATCAGAAGCCTGTGGGCCCAAAAAAAATCTCGAGTCAATTTTCATTCATGAAACTCGGACCTTGTCTGTTCCCCACTCTTTCTTGGGCAGGTATTCGATTTTTTTCTGTAGTCTCGAGCCGGGCCGGGCTAGACTTTTTTTCTTCGGGACGAGTTTGGCATGGAATTCATTCTTCCTAGAGATCTGCATGAGCCAAATTTTTCAGACCTGGGCCCAACCCGGTATAAAAGCTAAGAATTCGGCCCGTGTCTGACTCAACCCTTATGGAAACCATTATTGGCTCGTGCATACATACCTCTAAATTCTTCCCCCCGAGCCTATATTCGGGTGGCATTTTTTACTTTCTTCTATCTTTACAAGAACAAAGTATTGGATCGGTAAAAATTTTCGACGTATTTCTACAATTTAGGAGGTCTTGAACACGAATTGACTGTTCTTAGAAAAGGTCTGTTTATGTGTCTGTCTATGTGACACAAATTTTGTGGGCGTTCTATATCGAGAACTAATGCGCGGAATTTAATGAAAATTCATATTCAGTTAGACCTTGACATAAATTTGTGCTGATGAGATTTTGGTTTAAATTACTCAACAGGTGGTGCTGTTATGTTGCATTTTTCGTGATTTCCGCGATAGCTATATCTCAAGAATTAACGCACGGAATTTAATTAAACTTTAGATTATGTTTGACCTTGGCATAAATAGATCTTTATTAGAATTGGGTATATACCGCCCAACAGATGTCGCCACTATTATCTGTTTTTCACGATTTCCGCGTTAGCTATACCTCAAGAACGAATAGATTGTCATTTAATTTTTATTGCAGACGATTTGATTTATATAGAAGAAAGTTTCTGATAGTCACAATATACTAGCATTTGTTTTCGGAAAAATTGTAGTGATGTGCATTTTTAAGCATAATTTTTAGAAATTTAATTTGGTTTAATATATAACATTTGGTTTAATATATCAAAGAGATAGGATCCACTACAAGAGGGAATGTGACTATCTTTGTAGGTTTTCACACCCCTCGAGTTGTGGTAAAACAAGAGCCGTTGTGGTAGCTCGACATATGACCTAGAGATCGTCTCCCCCTATGGGGTTTCGCGAACGAAGTCGTCGGGGGTTCCATGGCGGTTCATCAAGGTTCCGTCCCTACGGGATTTTCCTCCTAGATGTGGGGTTACTGTCGTAGCGACCTATGTCATCGACCTTGGTAAATTGGCTTGGGGGCCCGCATTGCAGCGGCCTCAGGCCGATCCCAGCACCGGGGCGAGACAAAGCCCCTGGTGAGTTATAAGTCCTTTAGAGACTTGGGAGCGATGGTCGGAACGCGAGCCGGCTACCCCCGTGGGCTCCTGGCGGCGCGAGCTCATTTTATATCAAAGAGATACATTTTTAACTAGTCGGATGTGCCAATCCCTAAACTTTCTTCTATCTCATACATGTTAATACTTCAAAATTCGCTATCACAGAATTATGTTTTACGTCAGCTGCTCGCGAAGCGCCTTGTTACCTTCGCTGCATGAACAGCCTACGTTAAACTACGAAAAATTGCACAAAAATCGCTATCACAATGCCCATTTCCGGGTGAATATCCCTAAATTCAATTAGGACCCTGCTGGACCCTAGTCGAAAACCTATAAATAAAATTTGGTTCAATTCTATGCATAACTTCATACACTTTCCAATGATACAATAATGAAAATGGCACAAAAATCGCTATTACAGAGCCCCCATCCGGCGGAATATCCCCAAATTTAAGTACGACCTGCTAGACGTAGTCAAAAACCTATAAATGAAATTTGGCTTAATTCTATGCGTAACATCATAAACTTTCGATGATGCAAAGAGGACACACACACACGGACGGAATGACATTTTGTAAAAACATGCTTTTCGTGATCTCTTTCGGTGTAAATCCTTCGAAAACCGGAAGTCGAAATAAATTTCAATTACAATTCTTTCTTCTGTTATATGTAGAAGAAAGTAAAAATATACTTTTTTTTACGTAGAGCTTTAAAATTATGACTTTCGTTTATTATTTGTTTCTCTAATTCTAAACCACGTAAACGTTAATGAATATTCATCTGAATGTAATTGTATAATTCAAATATTTTTGAGTGTTTATGTACACAATTATCTAACTGTCATTAATATTGTTGTCATTCTGTATTCCATGAATTTCGAACATAATCTGAAAAAAAAATCTGCGCAAAAGTAAGTGGGCTTTATGAATCATTTTAATTGTAGAATAATGTTGCTTCAGAAACATCGGCATGTTTTGTAGAAATTAAGTCTGGCGGTGAACTACCAATTAAGTTTTTGTACAGGCAGATCCGGGCTTGGGGCAAACTTTTAGCTTTCATACTGGAGCGGGCCGAGCCGAACTCGGTCTTTTATACCGGGCCGGGCAATATTTCTTGTATGGATCCGGCCTTGCCCGAGTCTGGAAGTTTCGGCAAGTGTAGACCTCTAACCAATAAATGTAAGCTAATTTTAAAGTTTTTTCTAAATGCTTTTTTCAGCTAGCGTCCCATAACTACTGAATATATGTTTCGTTAATAAGTTTCAAAACAGTCTTTACTGAAATAGAACTGATCTTTGATATACAGAAACAAGAAGTCTTACACCCAGTTAGTATTTTTTACAAAATTCTGAAATGTGGGATCAATCAAAGCTTAAAATTGTCTCTATGATTATATTAGGCTTCAAAACATTGAGCCTTTATGTGACTTCTGGAAGGTATCTCCCCAAGTGTCCACAGATACACGTTGCCTCTAAAAAAAGTTTGCATGAATGCTTTGTATATTTTTCGTCCTACCGCTGTATAATTCTAATAAAAATCTGGACAACCTTTTTATTAGTACTGTAATGTGATGTCGTTCTTCTATATAGGTCTTCTTCGAAGTGTTCGCTGTTTCTTTGGACGTTTTATTACAAGGTACAGTACGTCGATTGAATCATAGGCAATGTTACAGGGAGAAGAGCTCGCCTAGTCTTACTGTACCTATCCCTACATCTGTCTAGTTGGCTACAACTTTCAAGTTAGCATAACCTACGCTAATCTTCGCTCCCTCCCGTTCTCCATTCCCTTAATTTACTAGAAGTGTGAGTAAAAATAATCAAGTAATACAGCAATTGCTGTAAAAAGTGGTAGATGGCAGAGATTCGCATTCAAAATTTTATGTGTTTGTTGCGAAGAGCGAGAAGAACTGGAGAAGCATGTGTAATTCAGGGGGAAAATGAAAAAAAAAAGCAACATTTTATTTAAAACAGAACCAGAAAAAGGAACGAAATTTCGAAGTAAATTCGGCTTCTTTCATTATAAAAAAAAAATCGCTTATAAAAGGGTGATAAAGGACATTTACAACATTTGTTTATTGTTTTTGTTAATACTCTCAACAACAATTATTTCTCGCTACCACGCTACATGTTCTCACTTCAACTGCGGACTCATCAAGGCTAAATCAGGCCTTAATCTAATTGGGGTCTATAAATTGAGTACCAAGCTTACTTTGGGACTAAACATTGATGGTCCCGCGTTAGGCTGACAACCTGACAGGGGCGGGCATTGTCTCACCCCAGGGCCCATAATAAAAAAAAGGGCTCTGTACTATAGGCCATAAGCTTTAATGAATTGTAAGTTTAGGTCTCAAAAACAAACCCACTTTATTTCTGATACATTTACAAAATCATTGCTATTAATACACATATAAGAATACAAGATCAGCAGCAAAGGCTGTGTTTTAAGCGCCCGTAGAAATTTAAAAATTTGCTCTTGCTCCCTAGAGATTACTGTAGTTTCTTATACCGTAATTTTTAATACAGCGAGGTTTTGGAGTTTCTAAAAAAATTAGCGCACTGGGCAATTTTTAAGATACTACAAAAATCCCATTTAAAATAAATCCACCTTCTGAACATATAACGTAAAATTCCCCCTGAGACCTGTGCAGATCGGCTGTCCCAAACCGAACCCGAAATTCCCATAGTAACCAAACCCGAACACCCCAAAAAAATATTCGTCCTCCCGAAACCGAAATGAAAGAAAATTAATCCATATTTTAATATAATTATAAAATGTAGTATGCAATTATATCTCTCATTTCAATTTTCTTTTATATAGAAATATAAACATATAGTATATATATATATACTCATTAATATTCAAATACTGTAAAACATTTAAATAATGGACACCTCGGTGCCATCGAATTTATCTCTTACCCGGAGCAGTGCGCAAAAATATGCAAATATTTGTATTGGGGACTGTCTCCATCCTTCAGGAGTGACCATACGGAGGTCTTACTGTACATGCTATTACTTCTGAATTTGCGGATAAACTCGACGGCTCCAAGGTGTTCGTAATTCGGAGGTTTTACTAAATAAAAGATTTAATAAACTTTTTAACCAAAAATAGAACCGACTTCAAAAACTACTAAAAAGCGAAAAATAAATTTTTTAACCAAAAATAGAACCGACTTCAGAAACTACTACAAAGTAAAAAATATTTTTTTTTAGATAATAGTTAATAAGAAATTAAATTGAGAGCATTGTATTTACCATGCATATTATTATACTATTTATGTACATTAATTTGATTTTTTGGAGTCGGTGCCAGCTAAGCCAAATTAAAGCCAGGTTACCATTTTAAAACATTTCATCTGATGTTATAAATGTGTATTTTTAAATGAGATTAGCAACTATATATGTCGACAAACATTGCTTTGGAAATTAGTTAATCAATTAAATTATTGTATTTTCTACCATTTGAAGAGTTATATGTATTTTCTTTTATTGTCTCGTATTTATGTAGATATAATTTATACGCGTGTTACGATTTATATTGGATATTTTGTTTTGAATTTTGTACTTGGTTTCGCTGGCACCGACTCCAAAAAATCAAATTAATGTACATAAATATAATAATATGCATGGTAAATACAATGCTCTCAATTTAATTTCTTATTAACTATTATCTAAAAAAAAATATTTTTTACTTTGTAGTAGTTTCTGAAGTCCGTTCTATTTTTGGTTAAAAAGTTTATTTTTCGCTTTTTAGTAGTTTTTGAAGTCGGTTCAATTTTTGGTTACAAAGTTTATTTTTCGCTTTTTAGTAGTTTTTGAAGTCGGTTCTTTTTTTGGTTAAAAAGTTTATTTATTTATTTATTACTTTAGTGATATCCATATTTACATTAAACCATATTGTTGCTTAGATCTTTTTTATTTCACGCTAACCTTGGCAGTAGACTCGAGTATCGAAGATTAGAAAATTTATCATTATTCTCATCAAATGACTTTAAAGCCTTTAATGATATCTATATTTACTTTAAACCATATTGTTGCTAATATATTTTTTATTTCACGCTAACCTTGGCAGTAGACTCGATTACGGAAGATTAGAAAATTTATCATTATTCTCATCTAATGTCTTTAAAGCCTTTAATGATATTTATATTTACAACAGTAGACTCGAGTACGGAAGATTAGAATTTTTTTTATTATTCTCATCTAATGTCTTTAAAGCCTTTAATGATATCTATATTTACATAAAACCATATTGTTTCTAATATATTTTTTATTTCACGCTAACCTTGGCAGTAGACTCGATTACGGAAGATTAGAAAATTTATTATTCTCATCTAATGTCTTTAAAGCCTTTAATGATATCTATATTAACATTAAACCATATTGTTGGTAATATTTTTTTTTTATTTCACGCTAACCTTGGCAGTAGACTCGATTACGGAAGATTAGAAAAATTATCATTATTCTCACCTAATCGTCTTGGATAATGTGTCATAATCGGGCTGTATACTACAATTTTGATAACTGCGTAACTCACTGATTTCGGTGCTTATGCTTAATGTGTATTGATTTTTACGATCCGTACAAGGTAAATACACTGCGCTAACAATGTCGCCTATAATACTATTCGGAGTAACTCTTTCTTTCTTTCTTTCTATATTGTCACTCTATAGTTAATATTATGTAGTAGAAATATTAAAAGACAATTGCAGAAACATTTATATACAACTGTATTGTATAATATAATATAGATAATTGGGTATTTTAAAGGCAGTTTCCAACTTGTATGCCACAGGTGATAAATCTCTAAATATTTTCTGTAACTCGTACATTTGTATGGGAGTTTAAACAACAATGTATTTAATTATGCACCAACTAGTGTAAATGCCCGTCCTAGGACGGTGGATAGAAATTGGGGTTTTCAGTTAAAATTTTAAATAATTGATAAAAATATTCATATACTGTTTATCGACAATAGGGAAAACTGACCTGAACCGTTAAGGTAATATTAGGTAATATAGAGGGTTAATGGTAAATTTTACTGTTAATGGTAGTTATGTTAATGGTAAATTTTACGAAACGTAATTTTTTTCTTTATCTTTGTTTTTCAACTCAAAATTTCTAAACATTTTTCTGAATAATTAAAATCTCAATCCTAATAACGATCTCAATAATTAATTAAGGTCTCAATAATTAATTATGTCAAGTAAATTATAGGTATTAATTTTCACTCTCAATAATACGAAAACGATCTTTTAGCTTCTTCATAATCTAAAAGAATGCATTAATTTTTACACAAAGTCAAATATTTCCCTTTCAAAATTAATAATAAAAATAATTTAAATCATTAAAAAAAGTTGATCTTGTAATAATTCAATACATCCTGAATGTACATTATGTTAATGGTAAATTTTACGAAACGTAATCTTTTCCCTTATTTTGGTTTTTCAACTAAAAATTTCCAAATATTTTTCTGAATAATTAAAATTTTAATCCTAATAATGATCTCAATAATTAATTATGGTCTCAATAATTAACTATGGTTAGTAAATTATAGGTATTAATTTTCGCTCTCAATAATACGAAAACGATCTTTTAGCTTCTTCATAATCTAAAAGAATGCATTAATTTTTACACAAAGTCAAATATTTCCCTTTCAAAATTAATAATAAAAATAATTTAAATCATTAAAAAAAGTTGATCTTGTAATAATTCAATACATCCTGAATGTACATACCTTATGTTAATGGTAAATTTTACGAAACGTAATCTTTTCCCTTATTTTGGTTTTTCAACTCAAAATTGCCAAATGTTTCTGAATAATTAAAATTTTAATCCTAATAATGATCTCAATAATTAATTAAGGTCTCAATAATTAACTATGGTTAGTAAATTATAGGTATTAATTTTCGCTCTCAATAATACGAAAACGATCTTTTAGCTTCTTCATAATCTAAAAGAATGCATTAATTTTTACACAAAGTCAAATATTTCCCTTTCAAAATTAATAATAAAAATAATTTAAATCATTAAAAAAAGTTGATCTTGTAATAATTCAATACATCCTGAATGTACATACCTTATGTTAATGGTAAATTTTACGAAACGTAATCTTTTCCCTTATTTTGGTTTTTCAACTCAAAATTTCCAAATATTTTTCTGAATAATTAAAATTTTAATCCTAATAATGATCTCAATAATTAATTAAGGTCTCAATAATTAACTATGGTTAGTAAATTATAGGTATTAATTTTCGCTCTCAATAATACGAAAACGATCTTTTAGTTTCTTCATAATCTAAAGGAATGCATTAATTTTTACACAAAGTCAAATATTTTCCTTTCAAAATTAATAATAAAAATAATTTAAATCATTAAAAAAAGTTGATCTTGTAATAATTCAATACATCCTGAATGTACATACCTTATGTTAATGGTAAATTTTACGAAACGTAATCTTTTCCCTTATTTTGGTTTTTCAACTCAAAATTGCCAAATATGTTTCTGAATAATTAAAATTTTAATCCTAATAATGATCTCAATAATTAATTAAGGTCTCAATAATTAACTATGGTTAGTAAATTGTAGGTATTAATTTTCGCTCTCAATAAGACGAAAACGATCTTTTAGCTTCTTCATAATCTAAAAGAATGCATTAATTTTTACACAAAGTCAAATATTTCCCTTTCAAAATTAATAATAAAAATAATTTAAATCATTAAAAAAAGTTGATCTTGTAATAAATCAATACATCCTGAATTTTCTTATTCTAAAAATATGCTTATGTACATTTTATATTATTTTACAACTTTATTATTATGTAAATTATAATAAAGTTGTATTATTAATTTATTTTTTTTCTAACAGAAACGTATAATTTGTATTTATTGTTAGAAGATGGCGCCAGAATAGCATTTATGAACGAAATCTAAAATGCTGGTAGTTGCATCGCAAAGCCTCGAAAGATATCATCGCTATTTCTGAAAAAGTGATTTCAGGAATAAAATGCTTACAGAAATAAATTTTAGAAAATCCTTTAAATATTTAAAGACTTTAAAATGCTTTTACAAATATTTTAAGAGCATAATTGGATAGTTTAATGAAACGTTCAAAGAGTCATTCCTTTTTTTTTTTTGTAGATATGGGATTTGTGTTTTTGAATGGCAACATTATTCGTTTATTTACATCAGGTAATCGGATGTTTAATCTGTTATTTTTAACTTAAAACTTATAACATTATAACTGGATATGATATGCATGTTTTATACGAAAATATGCTGAACAGACGTTATTTCAAGTAGAAGATATTATCATTTAGTGTTATTATGTGTTAGCATATATTTTTCAGTAAGCCTAACATGGCGTTTAACTACGGTCGACTCGCAGATCAGAGTGGTACAGCCCGGTACCGTTACAGACACTTTCTCGCCTTTGGATTTTATTATAAGTAAGATAAGATAAGCGCTCGTCAAAATATGCCAAACCGCTGTGAAACTGCAACAATGGGACTTTTAAAAGATTCAAAAGTAGATTTGTTGTGACATAATTTATAGTTTTTATCCGTACGTTGTATTATATTCATCCAATTTACAATTTTATGTAATTTTGCTTTTCAAATTTGGCAACACTCAAAAGTTTGAGTTTTTGTTTGACTCTTATAATGTTTGTTCTATGAAAATAAATTCTATAAGTTAAAGCTGATTTAAGTATGTCAGTCTTTTTATTATTTGCAACTTGAAAGTCGTCTGCCCAACAACTGGTGACCCGAACGTACTGACTCTTTGATAATATCCGATTTGCTTAAAATTTTGTATATACGTTCATTGGTTAAGTATAAAGAGGGGGGAGGGGGCAGTGGATAATCCCCCCTTTAATTTATTTATGCAGAATTATAATCCTATAAGTTAAAGCTGATTTAAATATGTCAGTCTTTTTATTTGCAAGTTCACGTAATAGAATATTTTAGTTTTAGGATATTAAATGAAAGTCGTCTGCCCAACAAATTAACTATTTTTAAAATGCTTATTTTGTTTCGTTTTTGTTGAAATTCTAAAAAAGTAATGTACCAATTTTCATAAAATTGAAATGGGACCAATTCGAGAGTATTCCCTTTTGAATAAAAAAACAATCACATAAATAGGACGCATAGTTCCGGAGTAATCAGTGTACATACAAAAAAAAAAAAAAAATACATACACGTCGAATTGATAACCTCCTCCTTTTTTGAGTCGGTTAAAAAAAGTATTCCCTACATAAAGCTTTTCGCTATTTGGGACAGACCGTTATGAAATTTTTACTGCATATAGATTTTATCGGAAAAATATTTTACACATTCTTTTAAAAAATCGGGTCAACCCGAACACGGCACGCAAGAGTGAAAAAACCCGACCCGCAGGAAAAATGTAGACGTCAACCCGACTCGCAGCAACAAAAGTAAACATTAACCCAACCCGAACCCATCTTGTGCCAAAAAACAAATTATCCTGACCCAAACCCGACCCGCAGTAAACAAGTAGGTGTCAACCCGACCCAAACTCGACCCGTAGCAAAAACGTAGAAGTAAACCTGGCCCGCAATTTAAAAAAATTAGGCCCGACACGACCAAGATTGCGGGTCGTATATTAACTTCCAAATTTCTGATATCGCCACCCCCCCCCCCACCCCCCTTGAAGACTCTCTAGATCCGCCCTTAATGTTTATAGAAAGCCCATGAAAGAGAATACCATCATCCCTTTCAACGCTAACTTACCATTCCAATACAAGATTGCTGCTTTTAAATCATTTATACAGCGGGCCTTTTTTAGTGTGTTCTGACGCAAATTTGCAACAAGAACTCAATTTCATAAAACAGATTGCCATAAATGACGGATTTCCTATTAAATATATTTATAAGATCATTCATATGCATTATAACCAACAAAGTCCAACCTTTCGTAAGTTTCGGTATGTATTTGAAAAATGAAGGAAAATTGTTCGAGGATTTAATATTCCTCTTCCTTACCTTATTGATCAATTAAACATCAACGCTCCGGCGTTTATGAAATTCCTATCAATTTGGAAAATAATGACCGTAAATTCTACACTGGGGTCACAAAAAGAAAATTTATTGAGCGCTTGAAAGAGCATAAGAGTGACATTATACACTACCGACAGGCGACAGCTCTTTCTAGGTTATACTTAATAATCCTGGCTGCCGTATTGACTTTGGAAATGCAAGAATTATTATTACTTGTGATCATAGCATGGATGGGTTTCAGAAAGAAACTATCGAAATATTATTACGTGAAAGCGAAGGTTGCAATGACCATATTTCTTGTTTTATTCCTAAACTTTGGTTGAACATTTTGAAATAAACCCACATCGCTGGATTTTTATACAATTTATGTATTTATACCTTCTGTGAAAGTACAACTACTTATGTTTAAACTGTAATTTCATGTTATTATTTCGGGAGCACATTTAATACTTCTGTTACTCGGATTTTTTCTAATAGGTGGCGCCACTACACAGCTGTGATTTGACCTTGCTCATGTCATAAGGCATGAGTTGCTAGGCGAATAATTTGTCAAGATGGAAGCTTTTTGTTTATAAGTGTAATTGTTACTTAATATCTCATTCTGATGATGGTCATAGAAGTTGACCGAAACGTCAATTTGATGTAATTTTATAGTATAATTTTACATAAATATTTATACACCAGCCAGTAAAAACGTGTGTTTACTATACACAAAATTTTTTATACAATGCATACTTCCAATTACAAAAATGGTTTAAATAAGGTAAAGAATTATTTCTAAAGCGATTTGGGTCAAGAAAAACATTTATTAAAAAATTACGAAATTTAAATTTTTATACGGTCCCCCGGTCCTATAAGTGATATTTAGTAAAAATTTACTGTGACACTAACAAGTAAAAGTAAGATAAAAAAAGTCCCATTCATCTACGATTAAAACTGACCGAGTTATAGCTGTTTAAAGTTGGAGTATATTTTTTGTTGCGAAATAGGGGTCATTCACAAATGTAGTAGAAATATAAATAATCGTCAGATATATAAAAAAAATAGTTGAGGGAATAATTAACATTGCAATCTAATATAAATGTGAAATCTATAATCATTCTAACATATTAATGCAAAATATACAATTTGTACTGAGCATATAAGAGGATAAAAATAACAGAATTTTTGTTAAATAAAAGGATGAAAAACAACAGCCTCAATTAAGATTTTAAAATGCTGTTAGATTACAATGTCTTTCATATTTTGAGGTGTGCCCTGTTTTTTAGTTTTTGAAAATTGATTCTAATCTATTTTTTTGCGCTGAATCCGAAAATGACCTTCATTTTAAACCATCACGTCAGGATTTTTCTCAAAGCGAAAATTTCAAAGTTAAAAAGCTCACAGTTAAAATTGACCCCCCCCCCCTCCCTTCCCAACCTCATCGGACCCCTGAGCTATTTAGTTGTAAAAAAACCCAGTATAAGCCAAAAAATGAATAAATTATTGAATTAAATAAAATTAAACTGACTAAAAAAGTCTTACATCTATTTTATAGTATCAGATTTTTCGCTATTTTTTAACCTTACTTACGATTTGCGAAAAATCTTGACATGATGGTTAAAAGTGAAGGTAAATTTTTTATTCAGCGTTAAAAAATACATAAAACGTAATTATAAAAGTTAAAAAACACAACCATCGCAGGTTTATGTTATCTAATCTAAATTTTTTTCTTAAACTTGTTGGCGTTAATCTATCCGAATTTTTTTGTGTTATCCTCTAATATGGTAAGCGTCGAAAATCATAATAATATTACATTGTCATCGGATTTAAGTCAGTATGTAAAATTTAACTTCGATCGGACATTTGAAAGTGAATTAAAATTCGAGTACAAATTTTAAACTGGAAAGACGATCGTTACAAGTTAAATAAAACCTTATGAAAATAATATAATTTTTGTTAAAATAAATCATAGCCTCAAATACTTACAAAATAAAACATATGATAAAATACAATTATTTTAACTAATCTGAAACTTATCTAATAAAATTTAAGTCAATCGTAATAGTTGTACGATTTCTTTCAAAGCGCAGATACCTTGAAATAAGTTTAAGTACTTTATATACGACCCCTGAAAGCACGGGTGAAATCACCTGTTCTGAGATGCAAAAAAGTGGTATAAGTCATGCATTTCAAAGTTTCATAATTCGGTCAATTTTAATGTTAGATGAGTGGGACTTTTTTTATCTTACTTGTTAGTGTCACAGTAAATTTTTACTAAATATCACTTATAGGACCATGGGGACTGTATAAAAATTTAAATTTCGTAATTTTTTAATAAATGGTTTTCTTAACCCAAATCGCTTTAAAAATAATTCTTTACCTTATTTAAACCATTTTTGTAATTGGAAGTATGCATCTTCTAGGACCAACGGTTGCGAAAATAAAGGTCGGTCAGGTTATACGTGGACACGCTGCATAATGCTAGGTAAAATAAAAAACATAAAAAAGGTATTTTCACTGAATAACAAATTAATAAAATATACCATGAAGATATATTTTGTTGATATTTCTCTCATACATTGTTCTTTTGATGTTTCTTGCAATGTTCTTTTGATGTTTCGATGATGATTTCGTGTTCAAAAGTATCAACTAAAATATTTCAATTACTTTTTTTCGCTAATGTTATATATTTACTAGCTTACCCGCCCGGCGTTGCCCGTGCCAACAACCTCAAATGTACCTGAAATCAGCGTTGAATATTTTTTTTATTTTTAAACAAATCTAATGTTGGTGGCTTCACTACCTTAGACAGCAAACACTGGGCGTGCCATACACACTCCCATATATTACCGTAAGTCGAGTCGAAAGAGCCACACCCCTTCATAATCCAGCCCATAGAACCAGAGATAGAAAAGCACCCCTGGTGGTGAAAATCGAAAAGCTCTATCTATGTAGAGTCGAATGAGCCATACCCCGTCGTGATCCAGCCTATAGAACCAGATATAGGAAAGCACCCCTTGTGGTGAAAATCCGAACTAAAATCAGTCAGCTCTATCGATGTCAAGTGGAAAGAGCCATACCCCATTGTGATCCAGCCCATAGAAACAGAGATAGGAAAGTACCCCTTGGTGGTGAAATTCAGAACTAAAATAGGTAAGCTCTATTGATGTTGTGTCGAATGAGCCAAACCGTGTCGTTATGTGACCAATAGAACCCGAGTTAGATGCAAAATCCTTTAGTTACACCTTCCACCGCCAGGGGGCACAATATGTTCTATACGAACATAACTGAATGCATTAAGGTTATCGATGTCGAGTCGAATGAGGCATACTCCGTCATGATCCAGCCCATAGAACCAAAGATACGAAAGCGCCCCCTGTGGTGAAAATCCGAACTAAAATCAGTAAGCTCTATTGATGTCGGGTGGAAAGAGCCATACTGTAATGACTTAACGAACTCCAGTGATCCAAGGTGATGATTAACATCCAGCACTTTTTATTAGGCATCGTTGATACACAAGTTAAAATAAGATGAACATTTAAAAAACATTACACTCTGCCAACAAAACCCCAGCGTACACAACCATCATATACTGTTCACGCGCACACATCATTTTCCGCTCACCATCGTCTGTTCAACTCTCTCTGCATCTCTCTTAGCTTAGCTCGGTTCACTTTTTTTTGACCTGCCAACTAACATCTCTTGCAGTCTCTTTGCATATCGAAAACTGTCCTTTCGATTCGATTACACGGCTTACACGGCAGTCAACCTCCGAAGCTAGGCGACAAAACCATGGACAAAAACTGGACAACTCTAGGCCAGCAACTCACGAGTCAGGCTAGGCCATTGATTTCTTCGGTCGTTACACTGCTCTCATTGGCTGGCTGCTTCGTTGCTGAGGCTATTTCATGGGAGGAGCTTGAAATAGCCTCGAACCCAAAATTCCATGTGCACGTTTTAATTTTTAAAAAAAAATCTAAATTAAAATTTAAAAATCCGGCCGCGAGGTATACTATCCGGTGACAACATCTACACATGACAAAAATTTCTGAGTCCTAGGTGTTATAATTACGGAGAAATCCGCGGGCAGGCAGGCAGACAGACACTTACTCTTTTATAGAGATAGAGATTTATAGATTATTTATAGGTATATTAACATATACATATTTTTGCTTGCGATAATTTCACTTATGTTTTAGTAAAGTATCTTACTTTTAAAAGGAACTTGTAACAATTATTTTGCTGAAAAGTACAATCCCCAGTTTAATACTAGCACTAAAATATTTTAATTACTTTTCTTCGCTAATGTTATATATTTATTTATTGAGTAGCTGTTACCCGTTACTTCGTTCATGTAACATTTAAATAAAATTAATGCATTAATTACGCAAAGCAACATATACAATTAGCAAACTCTTTATCACATTTAATAGTAGAAATACTTCTGATAATCACAATTAGCGTATTTTTGTTTTTATATAGATCATCGATTACATTTTTTTCATCAGCTTGAAATTTCATACTCTTTCACTAAGATTAAGTTTTTTTCTTTGTTATTCTGTTTTAGCATTTCTATTTATTCTATTTTACATTTATACCGTTCATGGAAACTGATTTAATATAAGTTTCGTTTCGAAGAGTATTTTTTTAAATGATTATATTAGTAAATATTTTTGAGGAAATTTGTTAATTAACATGTCACTTTAGATATGACTTTTATTTAATTAGAATAATCTAAAAGTCAACATATATTATGTTTATATTTCAGAACACTTCACATCTCAAAACAAATTTTTAAGTTATATGATAGTTCAAAAAGAAATTAAGACATACTGGAGCGTAAAAGTTTAAAACTAAGTAAAATAAGTAGAAAAAAGTACCTCTGACCCTCATATATTTATATTTATTTTGTTTCACAGTGCCACACTTTTACAGCTGTAGATCTACCAACAATATCAAAATGTTTACCCCGCTCCAAAGACTTTCAGCCTAAATGCTTATTTGTTAAGCAATAGAGTTGCTTATTTACTTCAATGACGAAAAGTATCTGAAAAAAGTACCCCAATTATGAATAAAAATTAGTAGTAGGAAAATACCAATTGAACCCCGGGAGCGAGGAGCAAGGAGGAGCAGAGCAGCTGCTTCTCCTCCTCCTCCCGAGAGTTTATACTCTAAGAGGAGAATATTTTGGATTTTTTTTTATTAATTTTAATTTTTTGATTTAAGGGGACTATAAAATTTTGAAGCAATTTTTTTCCCCCACTGGAATTGTCTACTAGAGTACGATGTGAGTTTCAAAGGATTTATTTTGGAGAATTAGAAATTCATTTTTTTTTTAAATTGGGGGACTTCGAAATTTTTCAAGATTTTTTTTTTCGGAAATATGTGTACTCTAACACGAGGTGGGGAGGTAGGATGAAATATTTTTTGTTTAATGAAATAGAAATTTAATTTTAATTGGAAGACTTAGAAATTATTTTGAGTATTTTTTTTCTGGGAAAAAAATACCAATTGAACCCCAGGAGCGGGGAGAAAGGAGGAGCAGAGGAGCATAGCAGCTGCTCCTCCCCCTCCTGTGAGTTGAGAGTGCTCCTCTTCCTCCCGAGAGTTTATACTCTAAGAGAAGGCTAAAATTGGGAGGGGTAAAAATAAAGAGGGGTAAAATAGGGGATGAATTTTTTGGCGAGATAAGAATTTTTATTGAATTAGAATATGCGGTTTTGAACGGTATGGTAGGGTTTTTGGACGGGAAATACTTTTTCGAAGTGTGATTAAAAATAGTCATTAGAAATATTAATTAAAAATAGTAATTATGATATATGTTAATGATCGAACTTAATAATTTTCACGAGATTTGTTTTAAACTAGGGTATGCGGTTTGAAATACATGTAAGAGGTGAATGAAAAATAGTATATAAAAATATCAATTATAAAAATAATAAATAAATTAAAAATAGTAATTAAGAAATAATTAGGACAGTAACTTAAGAAATTTGACGATATATATATATATATATATATATATATATGTATAAACTTATTGTAAAAATTAACCCTTGAAACAGAAGCAACTGACCATATGCAATGAGATTATTACACCATATAGCACTGTCAAATTACAAATTATAAAACATAGTCCTAACTATTTATTCAAAAAGTGAAACATTTAGTAACTATTTATTCAAAAAGTGAAACAAAAGTAAAAACACAAATGTAGGCTTATAATGTAATTTACTTTTTCAAGGGCTGGGAAACCACATTATAAGCAAAGAATGATTGTTTTCTGTAATTGACAACAGCTTAATACTAAAAATTGTGTCAACTCCAAGCCTAACAATCATTGGAACAAAATTGAAAAACAAGGATACCTTTGAAAATGGAACACTACAAATCAAACCAGCAATGTGATATAGAGGGGAGAAAAAAAAAAGAATCAATGTATAAACAAATAAATACAAAGGAAGACAAAGAAAATCTATACATTACAACATCCTTTATCCTTAATCTGAAGCCAAATTTTGCAGAGCACATGGTAAAAGTTAATTCAATAGTACAGGTGAAATATACAGTTAAGTAGCTCAGAACTTATTAATAACAGTTGCAGTTATAAATTTAACCACTGAGATTATAACTATATATATATATATATATATATATATATATATATACAGTGGAACCCCGATTTTACGTTTTTCATGGGGTCAGCAGAAAAAAACGTACGAAACGGGAAAACGTAAAATCGGGGTCAAATAGAGAAAAATACTTTAAGTAAACAAATTATACAAAAATAAACTTACCAATACCATATTAGTATTTAAAAAAGTCTGTTATTCTTTATTGCGTTTTCTTTTTAAGTGTAATTTCACATATACTCTATTTGCAATACATGCAAGTTTTTGCTATTTTTTTTCTTAATTTTCATTTCCAGTTAAAATTTCATTAAAATTTTTTAACTCGCAATGGCGTCTGCCGATGAGGGCACGATATCTTCTGGATCTTCATCAATATCATCCTCACTTCAATATTGCGAAATCAAATCGGAAATAGTCAATGTCTGTGGTAGCGATAACATCCTTATCGCAATCAATGTACTCATCAACATTTATATCTACAAGTATAAATTCATACTCTTTTGTGTAGTCTTCCATAAAGAGCTCTTCCGGCGGCGCTTCACTGTTAATTACGGATTTTGAAAATTCCCCTTCAGAAAAAGCATTTGACATGCATTTTTCATCTACACCATTCCACGCCGATGAGATGAAATGAAATTCATCCAGCACATTTAGCTTTGATTTCTAAGCATCTTGAAGCTCAACTTAATCAAGTGAAAAAAGACGTTTCCTTACCAGTTTCTTTCTATAATGCATTTTGGAGGATCGATCTGTTTATTCTGAAGTTACGTGGCTGAAGTAAAATGGTACAGTTGGGTGGGGAAAATTCTATATGCATATTCTTCAAATTCAGATTAACATGAGTGCACTGGTCTACAAATAAAAATATTTTTCGCTTTTGTAAGCTCGTTTTTATGTTCAGATTTCTTACAAACTCTTCAAAAAGATTTAGGGTCAGCCAAGCATTGTGGTTGGCATTGTAATCTGTCGGCAAACTTTTAATGTTTTTGAAGCAACGGGGCGCTTCTTGGATTTACCAATCACAAAGGGTGTTAGCTTCTCAGTTCCGTAATAACAAAACTGTTAATCGCATTTTTGATAGCTTCCGACTGTGCGACGTTTCTCCTTTCACGGTGTATGTTCTATCAGGGAAGAGATTAAAAAAAATCCAATCTCATCTGTGTTAAAGATGGCTGTTTTGAGTATTTACACATAAGAGAAGGCAAAGTTTTTGTCCATCCATTCCTCAGCGACCGCAGTATTTATTCCATCTGCCTCACTACAAATAAACTTGTAAGATAAATTTACCTCTTCTTGAATCTGTCGATCCAACCGTTGGATGCCATGAAATTCTGCATTTCAAGTCAAGAAGAAATTTCAAGAGCCCTTTCTTACAAAACTGAGCCATTGATTGGAATCTTGGCAGCACGGGCTTGTTTAAACCACTCGTATAAAATCTTTTCCAGTTCCTTAAAAGGAGAGGTTTTCAATGTTTTTCTTTTCTTTGACAAATATCCCAGTTTTTCAGATTTAAATTTCACAGAGACCTCTTGTTTTAGGATGGTTTGTAACGTGGAATAAGCGATATCGAACAATTTTACACGATCCACTTTAATTCCTTTGGAAACTTTGGATTTTTCGATAATTTCTGCCTTTTCGGCTTACAGAGAAACATTTTCTTTTAGACATCCTCCTTTTTACTTGCAATCACTAAGAGATAGCAAAAGAAAGCCCCCCCCCCCCGATATCACATGACGCAGGTTTGGTCAAGTGCTGATAGACGAATAATAGTTCTTCGTTACTTTGAACTGTTTTTGGTAACAAACAACCAGTTGATCAAGTGGAAAGCATTTTTGTTCATTTAAAAAATTGTCCATGAGTGAAAAAAGATAAAATTTCCTGAGGTACATCGCCTAAAATGACGTACCAAGCGGGAAATGCTAAGAGTAAATAACGTAGAATCGAGGTACTTTTAATATTATCGGAATAGGAATTTTCTGGGACTGACGAAAAATAACGTAGGAAGCGGGATAACGTACGAAACGGGTTACGTAAAATCGGGGTTCCACTGTATATATATATATATATATATATATATATATATATGTGTGAAATTTTTACGAAGATGAGAAAATGGCAGTTTGTTAAAGATGTATAATGTTTGCAGTCGATATCAAGAGTCATGGCGAGGAGGTTAGGCAATGATGAGGTACCACAAGAGTTTCTTCAATAAGGAGCAGCCAATTTCCAGATACATCTTTTATTAATGAACAGGAGCGATGCAAGTAACAGTTCCCACAGTATCCGGTATAAACTTATAGCCCTCAGGCTTGACGATGGCTCACTACATCATTTAATAGATCTTAAAGAGCGGTTATGAAAATTATACGTTACTTCAATACCAGATAACCATTTGGTCAGCACTTCCAAATACGATAAAAATCTTCTCTCCAAAATCTTGCAAGCGCATTTTGTTGACCGCGCGTAGGGTTACTGACAACGACGTAACGAGCGCAATGAGTGAGAGGCGAATTTAAGATAAGCGAATGAGGCGCGAGGGAGAAGATTTAACACGAAAGAATCCCCTTCGTAGCCGCGCATTGATTTTGAAGTGAAAAATACCCAGAGCGCGAAGCAAAGCATGGAATAAAAAAATGGCTTTTAAAAACATTCGAAATGACATAAGCGTCTCTCAGAATTTTATAGATAGGGGAGTTGATAAAAGCTACGAATGAACTTAAAGAGTTAGATTAAGATTTGGAATAAGATAATTATTAATATACGTGTTATTACTTTTAAAAGGACATTAAATAGGAACAAATATTATTAAGAATTAAGGAAATAATGACTTGGTCAGTTAGATTAATTTAAAGGAATAATGCGAAATAAATGCGAAGGACATGCGAAGGAAAATAAAATTTTTATATAACATATATATTAACCGTTAAAATGTGTTAGATATAGCGAGATTTATTGAGTATTCAATGAAAAATAATACCTAATAAATAAATTAAAAATATTAATTAAGAGATATGATAATGATCGGACATAAAAATTTTGGGGCAAAGAGATGTGTTTTAATTAAATATGTCAATGAATCTAATTCGATACAAGTTTTGCTAAAATATAGATTATACTGCAAATACAGGGTCCCCTATAATGTGTATGAATTATACTGCACTAAAATGTTACCCCACCCCTATTTTCACAGAAGTACCTACGATTCAATGTGGACTAACAATATACACTTAAAGAAAACAGAGTGCCCACAAAAATTATTCGTTTTTATTTAAACGCACTTGTAGCAACCTTTTTAATATGCGAAAAATTCACATTATTTTTTCAGAATTACGTCAGTTTCGAATTTCAAATTATAGTGAGTGAATCTGAATTTTTATTGGCTTATAAAAATATCGTCCATACGCAGTTTCTTTTAATGGGAAAGGGAAATAAATTGCATTACAAATTGAAAAGAAAAATATATTTCTGTAATAATAAACTATGGGAGATGTTTGAAAACAGTGGTAATGAATGATCTGAGAAATTTTTAAAGTTGATAGTAATTTTACTCGTGTTCTAAAGCATATGTACATCAAGTTTCGTTCAAATCGGACAAAAACTTGTCCGATTTGAACGATATCGATTTGTATAAGTAACATACATACATACCAAGATCGGATTTTATATATAGATATTTTTATTTCATTTTCATTTTCACGTAGCTATTTTTTAATTGAAAATAAATTGTTGAGTATTTTACTCAACAATTTATCATTCTTGGTTTTGGTTTAGTATTGGCAATGATAAAGTAAATTTAACCATTTTAAAATTTTATATGAAAATAATGAAATTTTGAATTATGAAGAAAAATATTTGAATAAAATAAACAAAATCGAGCCTATGTTCATTCCTGGGTTATAACCCTTCTATATGCAAAGAAACAGAGCCATTAAATCCTCCGTTTTGATGTTTACTTCAGCCAAGTTTTCACACACACAATCTATACTTCATGATCACTATACTTCATGAATGTGCGTTTATCGCCCATTAAAAAAATCTTAATTCTGTCATTTTTGTAACTTTTTTGTCTAATTTAATCGATTTTGTGACGACACTCTAACAGGTTGTGAACCGAATATTTGTTCGAGAACTGAATCAAATTTCGCTCGAATTTCATGTTCAAAAACCAAGATTCTACTGTATTCTTAAATGTAATATCGTTTATGCTTTACTTACAAGTATTAATCGATGTACATATTTTGATAATTACGTTAGAGAATATCAATGTTTAGCTTATTACTTTCAAACTGTGCGAATTTAAAGTGATTTAATTTACATAAATTTAATATAGCGAAGAAAAACTTTTTAAAATAATAATTATTTATAAAACTTCTTTAATGAAATATGTTAATAACTGTTTAATATCACTATCTTTATCTCTCCCTACATTTATTTTATTCCTCAAACTGAGTAATAAGTTACATTGATCGGAATGAAACTGCTTGTCCAGCTTATATAATTTTTCTGTCCCACTACTTTTCGAAATGCATGTGCCAACACTCTTGTCTGGAGAATTTTGTTCTAGGAGGGTTTTCTTTTCTTTTCTTTTTTTTACTAACATGACGAGATTTTTTAAATAAAAAAAGCTGGATTATATTTGTGCATCAGATACTAATTCTTAATCATTTCCTCAAACATAGCGTATTACACTGATATGGTTATATCATTGAAACTATAAAGAAAATCATTCTGCGGATGTGATAAAAACAAAACGGAAATCACACTCACGGACTGCAACATTCGGCATAGCAACAACGGGAAAAAGTAGCACATTACTCTACAATCGAATTTGGCAACCTCATACCAGCTTATGTAACTTATAATAGAGGAGATAAGAAGTCGTTAAGAAAAACATGAGATAATTTAACGATGGGAGATTTGAAATTGTAAAGCTTCTGTTTCGCCGTAGTGGTTCAGTGGTTTCTTAATTATTCTTGAATTTGACAACGCTAATCTTAACTTAACAATTGGCACTTCGTCACAGCTTACGGGTATTTCAATCAGGAGTGCGGGGGCGCACAAATCCTTCCTCAAAAGTGGCGAACATCCCTTATCGTACTGTAATACGTTTCTTATCGCTGAAATCCACCCTCAAAAGTAACGCACGCCTCTTATCTCCACCACCACCACCATCATACCATCACACCCCCTCCCACGTGTTCTCACAACGGCCTTTCTACACTACTGGCGACTCATTGTTTCTTATGTATTTAAGCATACGGTATACACATTCAAATACTAACTTACTCATCATGCTTGCTTCATCCCAGACGATTAACTTCGCTTCTCTTATTAATTCATCAAGGTCAGGTTGCTTACTAATGGCACACGTAGACGTTTCGTTCAAATGCAGTGGTATTTTTAATCTTGAATATTCTGTTCTCACGTTCTGTTTTCCAAGTAAAGCCAAGTATTCTATTCTCAGCCCTCTGCCTACAGAGTGCATAATAATAATCTGCATACAGAGTGCCCCCTATGGGTTTTGTTTACGACTACAGCACTACCGATATATGGTAGTATATGCAATTATATCTATATTATAAAGGACAAACGTGTCCGTGCGTAACGTTGACGTCATTTTGCGATTGGCAACACTTGACGATGGAATTTCGGTTTTGTGATTTTTGTTACTGTATTTTTTAAAATTTCTAAACATCGCACATTTTTAATTTTTATACCGTTATATAGGGGGAAAATCTACTATCAAATGCAATTTATTTGAAAACTGTATCTTAATTGACTGATTTATTATGACTTCTAAAAATAAAATTTGGTATTTTTCACTTTTTTTTCGAGCTCAATGGTTGCCATTGTTAATGTTTTTCCCTTCTTGGCGACTGCATATTATCATTGGTTAAAGAATCGAAATGGCTATTATTAGTTAGAAAATAATACAGACACCTTGAAAAGTAAAAGAAAAAAAACTGTTACTGATTTTATATAATAATAATATTAATAATAAGAAGAAGAATATTAAACGTTTTGATGAGTGATAATTTCATAAATAGAAATTATTTAATTTAAAAATAAAAAGAATATTTATGATACTTAAAAACATTTTTCGGGCTCAATGGTTGCCATTGTTCATGTTTTTTCCCCTCTTGGCGAGCGCATATTATCATTGGTTAAAGAATTGAAATGGCTATTATTAGTTAGAAAATAATACAGACACCTTGAAAAGTAAAAGAAAATAAACTGTTACTGATTTCATATAATAATAATGTTAATAATAAGAAGAATAATATTAAACGTTTTGATGAGCGATAATTTCATAAATAGAAATTACTTAATTTAAAAATAAAAAGAATATTTATGATACTTAAAAACATTTTTCAATCTAAAAATCGTGACTCAAACAATATTTGACTATTTATCGTTTGTGCCAGAATAATCACGATCAAAAATCAATTTATGATGAATTTTCGCTTGCTGTTTTAAATGAAAATTCTAAGGTTTATTTTATTGACGCGCCAGGAGGCACTGACAGAATATTTTTACTTAATGCAGTTTTAAAAAAGGTGAGATTACATAAAATATTTGTGTTAGCTGTTGCATCCTTTAGGATTGCAGCTTTGTTATTAGATCAATGTACCTTGATCTAATAACATATTGTTTTGGGGCTCTAGAAGACCATTGGGCTAGTTCACATGATCGAGAAAATTCGATTAATGGGTCACTATGGGTCAGGGTCAAGCTAATTTTATGTAAAAAAGGCTGAAACCATTTTTACTAAATTTTTTAATCTACCGTTTTCGAGCACGAGAAGACCACTGGCTTATGTCACATGTTCGAGTAAATTTGATTAGTGGGTCATTTTGTGTCACTATGGGTCAGGGTCTTCATTTCTACAGCCGGCTTCTGCGTAAAATGTTCATAAAGTCACTAATATCTGTTAATTGGACTTGGATAATCAATGTTTATCAGTTATTGATTAATCCCCATAGAAATATAGTATTCTTAATGAATGCATGAGTCTTTTCACCTTTTTGTTAGAGTGCATGGTTGATTTTAAATAATTAAAAATGTATGTAGGGACTGGGGTGTTTATGCTGAATCGCGTTAGATGAGTAAATAGTGTTAGGATGCTGGTATAAAGCATCCCAACAATCTGAAAAACGGCTTTAACGATTTTTAACCAAATTTTGAAACCTATCGTTTTCAGACACAAGAAATCCATTGGGTTGGGTCACATGTTCGAGAAAATTCGATTAGTGGGTCAATTTTGGGTCAGCGCGGGTTACGCTAATTTTATCTGAAAAACGGCTCTAACGATTTTGACACATTTTTGTATTTTAACGTTTTTGTGTACGAGAAGACCATTGGGATAGGTATAATATTCAAAGAGATTCGATTACTGGGTCATTTTGGGTCACTATGGGTCAGGGTCAAACTAATTTTATGTAAAAAATGGCTGAAACGATTTTATCCCAAAGTCTTTGGGCACGAAGAGACCATTGGGCTAGGTAACGTGTTCGAGAAAATAAGATTAGTGGGTCATTTTGGGCCACTATGGGTCAGGGACAAGCTAATTTTATATAAAAAAGGCTGAATCGATTTTCACGAAATTTTGTATTTTATCATTTTTGATTATGAGAAGACCATTTGACCAAATCAAATGTTCGAGAAAATTCGATTAATGGATCATTTTGGCGTCATTACGAGTTAAGCTAATTATATCTTAAAAACGGCTCTAACGATTTTGACTAAATTTTGTGTCATATCGTTTTCGGACACGAGAAGACCATTGCGCTAGATCACATGATCGGGAAAATTCCGTTAATGGGTCATTTTGGGTCACTATGGGTCAAGGTAATATAATTTTATGTTAAAAACGGCTGAAACGATTGAATAATTTTTTAATTTATTTAAAAAAGGCTCGAACGATTTTGACTAAATTTTGTATGTTACCATTTTGGATTACGAAAAGACCATTGGGCTAAGTCACGTGTTCGAGAAAATTCTATTAGTGTGTCATTTTGGGTCATTACGGGTCAGGTTCAAACTAATTTTATTTAACAATCGGCTAAAGCTATTTTGACTAAATTTTGTATTCTACCATTTTGGGGTACGAGAAAACCATTGCTCTTGGTCACATATTCGAGAAAATTTGATTAGTGGGTCTTTTTGGTCACTACGGGTCAGGGTCAAGCTAATTTTATCTATAAAACGGCTGAAACGATTTGACTTAACTTTGTATCTTACTATTTTGGATTACGAGAGAAGCATTGGGCTAAGTCACTTGTTCGAAAAAATTCGATTAGTAGGTCATTTAGGGTCCAGCAAATTCTGTGTAAAAACGGCTCAAACGATTTGGACTAAATTTTGTATCCTACCGTTTTGGATAACGATAAGACCATTGGGCTAGATAAAATGTTCAAGAAAATTCGATTAGTGGGTCATTTTTGGGTTACTACTGGTCAATGCATTTCTATGTGAAAGAAGACTGAAACAGTTATTAAGTTTTAGAAGAATTTTCAATAAACGAATTCGCAAAGTTGGCAACATTTCGTCACTATATCGCCAAACTTCGCGCAATTTTGGTGACATAGGCGAGATTTTGCGATAAAATTGACTTTCAAGATTACCAATGCCAAAACACATGCTTGAAATGAAAGAATGTCGGCAAAAACACTGGCAAAAAATTCGCTTTCAGAATCTGGAGAAGTTTTCTATAAATTCCAAATAGGAGCCATGAAACATGATTCAACCAATCAGATTACATAGTCTTTTGTGCACGGAATGCTGGACTTTTATTTCTGATCTATAAAAAGACGTTTAGGCCTAAAACTCATGCTACCAAAAGAAAGTGTGCAACGAACTAAAAATGTAATTTGAAAGCATGCCCTTTCGTTGTAAATTTGTAAATAATGTAAAATTTAGAAATATGTACATAGTTTTAAGATTGGTTGTTTCTGTAAATAATACTGATGTAAAATAAAATGCTTTATAACAATAATACAGCGAGAATTTATTATTATATCGAGTTGAACACAAAGCTGACTCTAAGATCGGTCTTCCTCGCTGGCCATATATTATAATACGAGTAAATATTATGTATGTGTGGCTATGTAAATTTTATCTTAAAAACTGCTCTAATGATTTTGACGAAATTTTGTCGGTCAATTTTAATAATATAGCAGCAGCCGTTCCGAAGTTAAAAGGGTGGCAAGGGACTTTAGTGGGCATACTGTATAGTAAAGCTTGTACACGTGTATCGAGAAACCGGCGGCGCGTCGTTATTAACTTTGACAGGTCGAGCGCTCACATAAAGATGATGATATTGTGATGTTGAACTACAAACTGCGAATGCTGTGTTTTACACCCGCAATCAAATCGATATTAAAATAATTAAATCATTCCAGATTATTATAGATTTAACAAAAAAAGAATAAAATAAATAAATAAATAAAAATAAGCATAAAGCATTTCCAGCATTAATTTCCAAGATTTTATCATATGCAAAGCAGTATATTTACTAAAGCGTGGACGCATGCACGGAGAAACAGGCGCGCCGTTAATGATATTGAAAAGTAGTTGCGGAAGTAATGGCGGAAATAGCGCTGAGAATTGTCCCGCTGGGCGCGAGCAACACCTTCTCCAATTCACCTACAGGAATGTCAAATAGGTGAAATGAAGTAGGCTTGACACCACTGGTATAGCGTAAACATAGCAAAGATTTTCACACCTTCAAAGTAATAAAATAGTAGTTATTAGGGTAGATCAAATGAAAACGGAATAGAAGTCACAGAATTAAATGACATTGTTTATTTCAAACGTAATATCCAAAGTTACAGAGACACTTGATTCACGGTTCACCAAACGGTGAATACCCTGATCCTAGAAGCTTTTTGGCTGAAATTGGAATCAGTTTTGAACATTATCCCTGACTTCGATGTCCGAGTAAAAACAGCGATCCATCAATTCCCTTTTCAAGGAACAAAGATGTGATTAGATACAGTGTGACTATGTGATGACGAAGTGATCTTGACCAGGTCGTGTATCATCATTCACAGATTTGCATCCCTCGCAGAAATCCTTGAGCCAGTCCTTCAAAAAAAAATCAATGACATTGTATGTTCTCCGTACACTGCCTTCCTTCGCCGATGCACTTAGCAAACCCTCACTCCTTCTACCACTAATAAACGAATAACAAACACGACGTGCTCTGTATTCTGCAGACGCTGATGAATGAAAATCGACTGCCTACAGAACGATACTGTTGGCCGACCCCCAGCGCATATCGCATGCCCCAGCGAAGCTACCATGAACATGAACTAAAGAAGGACTGCTAATGAAATAGTGTTAATATCGTGCCGCGACTTTGGAACGAAATGGCAGTTGAACAGCTACGCGCGCTGTTCTGCGCAGCCGGCGAGAATCCCTGCTAAGGCAACGCCACCTACAACATCAAACCGAAACTGTATATCAGATACCCACCAGTCGGCAGACGGTTTGAAGAAGCAGACGAACTGCACTGTAAAAATTTTTCAGCTTTTTCAGCATAGTCACTCCACCGCTTTCATAGCATATCTCTATTTTGACCAATGAAAATGCACCATAATATAGTAAAGTAACCGTTTTCTCTGAAAGTGGTGGAGTGTGTATGCAGCAAAAGCTGAAGATTTTTAACAGTGTGGTGACGTATGGAGAAGCTGTCTTACACATGCGCTACCTATTTGAGACATTTTTCCGGGAATGATTTTTTTCTTGAAAAGGCTATTTCGTTAGAAGTCCTTCTTTAGATCTATGTTCGTGGAAACTGCTCAGTGCAAATCCATTTCTGCAGTAGGGGTTGTCTTCTTTACTTCCCTTCTAGAGATAGTTGTCTCCTACTCATACAAAATTAAACCAAACTAGATGGAACCCGTCAAAACTTGACGGAAAAAAAATACTATAACAATATCAGTAAAATAAGCTTTTTTATTATTTAAGAAGGGGTGCGTATGAAACAGTCTTTCAAATATTATATTTAAAAAAGAAATTCCCCAGTCAAATACAGTACTATTTCCGATGCTAACTCCAAACAAACAATCCGTAAACAACTGTGTAATGCAAATCAGTTTGACATTATCGCCATATTCCCCACGGCAAGAAAAAAATTTCATGGACCTATGAAATATCATACAAATAGTATATTCCTACGTTCATCTCATATTCAATAAATAAAAGAACATAGTAAATAAAGCACACATCTCCTCCCCCCCCCCAGTTATAATGCAACCGAATGAGCTCCTATGCGCATGTGCATTGCATCTGCCCAAAAGCACCGTCGAAATTCGATGTTAAAAAAGTTTTTAAATGTTTAAATTGAAAGTTTTAAAATGTCCTCTTTAATAATTGTTCGTTACAAATCCATATCTTCTAAAACGCATCCATTATTTTAAGCTAATCAATTTTTATGTAAATATGAAGAACTTTTTTACAGTAATAAATCAATCTACAGATGAGGGAGATTTTTAATGTTTTCAAGTGTAAGTTATTTGTATGGTTTCTTCGGTTCCTTTACATAATCAGGATGATTATCCCTTTTCTATCATAGTCGGGGATATTTTCCCTCTTATGCAGTTGGCAAATTGATCTTTAAAAAACAAAATGCAATTCCTAGCATATTCTGATATCTGCTGGAACATATACATCAACGAATTCAACATATCAATTTTATGTTCAACATAAACTGAAAATAGTTTTTTTTTTTTTTTTTTTTTTTTTACTTTCGTTTAGCGCCAAAATGCTAGACGGCTATATCTTATGGATAATCTGATCTTATGATTTATCACTGTTTTTGTAATAATTATTATTATTCACTTTTTATGATGGTTAGGGAAATCTATTTTCAATTGTGGCAACTTTCCCAGGGGCTATTTTACATTATTGAAATAAACTGGTGGTCATTGATAAGATAGAATTGAAAAACTTTTCATGCTTGAAAATTATTTAAAAAGTCGTTAAATTAAGCGGCAGTTTTCAAATAAATTTCATTCGAAAGCTAATTTTTTTCCTAATTGATGATGTAAGAATTGAAATTGTAAAATGTAGTAGAAAATAGAAATTTGTAGTATTTAGAAGTGATGTAAGTGCGATGAAAGCTAAAGCGATAGCGCTGTTTGTTGTCACAACCATTGTACATTTCTAAAAATTGCCACTGTATTTTGGCTGGCGACCAAAAGTAAAAAACCATTTTTTGACATGGAAAGAGAAATTCACAGTGAAAGAAATAGGACTTTGCGCTAATAAGGAACTGTTAAATGAACTTATAATAAACCTACCAAAATAATTCCTATGAAATATTTGTCTTACATTGTCTATTCTACCTAAATATGCAATCATTATTTCAAGTTTTTTTTTCTACCTTAACACTTTTCTAACTTTACCTTAATTTTCTAACCTATAATTTTAAAAAAAGTAATTGGTAACATTTAATCAAGGTATGCAATCAAGATGAAGCAATCAATGACGGATCCAATTCTAATCTTTATAATTAAGAATGGAAAAATCAGTTAAAATTACGTCATGTTGACGCAATCATATACATTTTTCTCTTTAGTTTTATCAATGTTAAAATGCATTTCAAGCTAAGCATAACCTCATTTTCACCGACGCAAACTTTTTACACGTACTTTATATACGTTACTTTAATGCCTAAACACCATGTATACAAATAAAAATATATTTTGTATTTAATTGTAATGAAAAAACGGCATCAACAAAGTTATAATGCATAATGATAAACTAAACCCAATGGACAATATTCCCGTGACGTCACAATAAATATGAATTTTTATTCGCTTATAAAAATAAAGTGCACAGGGAAAAATATTTTTACCGAAATTTAACTGCAAATTAAAATATTCGGCCTAAAAGCTACGTGCTTTTAATATTTATTATTCCTCTTTTATCCTCGCAACCACAGAGTTTAAAGAATAGACTCTGGGCCTCGCATCATTTTGCGTTATCAGATTATGTAATGACGTCATTAGCAGATGTAAAAGTTCAATTGAAAATTATGGTTAATTAATAAAATTTTCGAACAAACGAATGCACGATAACAAATCTGTGTCCAAATACCTTTTATTTAAAAAAAGAATGATGTAATTTGATGCAATAGTTTGTTCTCAGGGATTGTCGAAAGAAAATGCTTAGCATTTTAAATATATAGATTATAACCACTGTTCAGTTTTCATTTGATCCGCCCTAACATTACTATTTCAGGGTTCACGAAAAAGACAATTTTTGTACTGTTTTGTCCACCACTATTTCCAAACAATAATCTTCGTTGTATATATGAACTATAAATCTACTGTAAAAATTATTATTTGGAAATAGTGGTATACAAAATAGTTATAAAAAATAGTCGTTTGTGACAAAACCGTATTTCTTTTGTTTTCGTGTTGTATATTTAAATATAAAAAAGTCATAATTAGGATTATATCACATTTTCTTCAACATTTAATATAGCTGCCAACTTTTACATTTTTGTGTTACTACTACTTTTGAAAAGCTTTATTTAATTATAGCTTTTATTTTGTTTCCGTGTTGTTTATTTAAATATAAAACAGTCATAATTTGGATTATATCACATTTTCTTCAACATATTATGTAGCTGACGACATTTACGTTTTGTGTTACCACTATTATTGAAATGAAAAAAAAGCTTTACTTAATCGTAGATTTTCTGTGATTAAATACGGCATATTTTACATTTCAAAATTACTGGTAACAATATGCGTAAAAGTTGCCAGCTATGATTTTATTTTTGTAACATTTTGCAAATTACATCAGCATTGCTATAGTATATAAAATGACAAAAGAAAAATAAATTTACCAGGCATGATAATTTTTAATAGCAATTTAAAATTATTCTGAAAGACTAGATTTTTAGGATATACTTTAACTTTAAAAAAAATTTTTACGTTAATAAATACTAAACAATAGTTAAATTCATATAAACTATATTTAATCCGAACATTTCTAAAATGTAAATAAATGTCACTCAAAAGTCTCAACAGAACTTAAAATTTCCAAAATATATTACATTGCTGTTCATTTCATAATAGTAAATGAATAATGGATATAAAATTTCATATATGTAAAGAGTTTTAAATATCCATATATTTAAAGCAAAAAGCGCTTTCTGTAAGATTCAACATTCTTTTTCCACAAACAAATTTCCACACGAAATTGATGTTTTTGCGCATGCTTCAACTTTTTTTGACGACTTCTCCCCTCAGAAACGGGAAACCTGTTTAGCCGGCTAACTATTGCCCGGAAGCGAAATCGAGAAGAGAAAAGGTTGGTTGTATAGGGTTTTGTGGCGCAAGGTCCCATTGGGGACAAGCTGCGCCAATGAAGAAGCGAAAAGGAATGGCGAAGGGTCTCCAATTCTTCCACGTGCTTTGTTTGAAAGCGGGCTGAACGAACCGGATTGAAAAAATCCCTGACGGCTCGGCCTACAGGCACAGGTAGATTTCGAAGACGCAGACCGTGGGGCGCATGTTTGTCGGGAATTGCGGAAGAAATGACCTTTTTGCGATGATGCTGCAGTTGGAACCGCCTACTTCGAAACCAAACTTGTTTGCAGGCGGAGCCAGCAAGGATTTTTTTTTTTTTTTTTTTTTTTTTTTTTTTTTTTTTTGCGATAAGAGTTGGTCCTATAAAAAACATGTCACTATAAAAGTTTTAGATAATATTAAGAGGATTTATAATAAACTTAAGCGGATTTGAAATCTTGGGAATTGACGATGTTATGAATTTTTTTCTTCTAAAACTCCCCACCCCCCACCCCTTAAGGCAATTTTTAATTATATCAAAAATCTGTCATACATAAATTTTCGGCCCTTCTCCTAGAAGTAATAATAACTTCAAACGGATTCGATAGTAT
The DNA here is from genome assembly GCA_963931845.1 of Maratus michaelseni. Lineage (NCBI taxonomy): Eukaryota > Metazoa > Arthropoda > Arachnida > Araneae > Salticidae > Maratus > Maratus michaelseni. The sequence continues at coordinate 69,146,100 of OZ007599.1, read as the reverse complement.
CATAATTAAGAAATTATGGGGTTTTTTCTGTTTTCACAAAAAGTCCCCCCACCCCCCCTTGGTTCGATTTTGCCCATTAACGAACTTGACCGAGATTTTATGCCCCTTGATTTTATGTATCAGCATCGAAAAGATGCGGGAGTTGGAACCGCCTACTTCGAAAAATAACTTGTTTGCAGACGGAGCCGGCAGTGATTTTTTTTGTTTTTAATTTTTATATGACTTTATTAATAATTATTTTAATTAAAAATATGTTTTTGAATGAAAAATGTGTCCCTTCATTGTATCTCATTAAAAAAGAAACAATCCAATAGGGTGATTTTTTTGTTTTGATCACTTGAACATTTCAAAAACATAACTGATAGACTATATATTTTCTTTCCAAATAATTTGAACAAAGAAATTCTAAAGAATTGAAACCATTTGAAGAAAGGAAGTTGGTACAATTTTTAATATGTAGACAACCACCGAAGCATTTCAGCACATAAAATTTACTAGCAGACATTATTCCTTGTCGATTGGTACATAATATGTATTTTTATATGATTATTTGCAACAGAATTAAAATGGGGCAAAGAATTTTTTCCCCAGGACTGTACACGAAAATAGGGCCCGATCAAGCCGAAGAGGGTCTCAGGGCCTGGTATTCACGCTTCGTTTTTCTATACTCTTACAAACAATTAAACATTTTTTTGTGCTATCGTATACAGATTTTAATATATAAATACATATTTATATAAGTTTTTGTTTTTATTTATATCCTGCTTAAAAGTACGAAATATTGATTATAACAAACAGAATGTGAAAACAGATTTAAAATATCAGCTTCGAAAAAAATACATACCAAATGTGGAAACCCTCGAAATCAGGGATCCTAGGATCACGGCCCAGTTTTCTCGTGCTTTAATCGGGCCTTGCATGAAGAGTTAAGTAATTGCAGTTTATCACATGTTTTAATATTGAACATATTTTCTGAAAGAATTAGAATTAAAATGTCTGTTTTAATGAACGATCAGCATACATTTAGGGAATAAATGTAATTATTCTCCGACGAGAAGCAAATATATTCACATTTTACCTTTCAGCGTGTGAAAATTATAGGAAACTAAGAATAAAAAATTTTAGAATCATTTATAAAAAATAAAATTTTTCATTATTATTTTCTTAAATCATGTTAAAAGTGTATTTTTTATTATATAGTTGATTTTTGACTGCTTTCTGCCAAATATTATATAAAATAAAACAATCATTTAGTTTCAGATTACGATAATAGATAGCAACACCAAACATTTTTAGTCCGGTTACTAAAAATCGATCATTTAGTTATGAATTACGATAATAGATAGCAGCACCAAACAATTTTTGTCTGGTTATTAAACTATCTTTACTCAAATAATACGATAATAGATAGCACCATTAAACAATGTTTAATCATAAAATGAACCTAATAAAATGTTAATACACAAAGCACTGATCACTTTTAAAGGCATTTTAAACAATAAACCGTATCCCTGTAATATCCACGATTATATATCTTACTTAGAAATATTTCCCCGTATTTCAACGTCCTAATGGTTACAATAGCATAGCACAAACAACTGTTATGCTGAAATATTTTTCAACACCCTTTTAAAACTCGCATGAAAAATTAACTTTTTTAAAAATGCAGTTAAACCCTCGTGAAAAGGGCGTTATACCCAAAAGTTGCGGTGGCACCGGCTGCACAGTTGCAGTGGCACGGCGAGAAATTTGCGGCGGTACGGTGGCTGTGGTGGAGGAAGCAGGGTGCATTAGTGCCTCCGCCAGTTAGTCCTTTCTCTCATTTCCTCACAACTTACATTTCTGCCGCAATTTCAGTACACAATTTTTCGTCTTATATAAATGCAGAAAAAATACAGCAAATTATGCGAATTATCACTGGAATATTTTTAATCTGAAGAATAAATATTAGGCAAAATTTTCAATTGGAAATTATGGTGTCATATTCCTTGGAAATTCTAAGGAGTGTACACAACTTGGTTTGGCAGCTCGGAATCTCCATGATATATTTGTTCGGAGGTATGTGCTGTACTCCAATCCGTCTCCAGTCGGAATATCAACTTAAAACTTTTAAATAAACGATTAGACAATCATGTGCAGCGATACCTTATTGCGTAAAATTATCCATTAATATGTTTAAATGTGTATTACAAATAATGGGTAGTTTAAATGATTTGTTTTTAAAACTTTGAAACATTTACAAAAGCACTTTCATTAAAATATTTTGAAAATAATAAACATAACTTTACTCCTTTGACTACTACCGGGATGAATACGTTCGATTGGCCTATAGAAATTTTGTCATGCTACAAATGATGATTTTACTCCGATTTTAGCACCAACGAAAGTAATTGTAAAACAAAAAATTCAAAGAAGGATAATCTACATTATGCGAATAATTCAAATATGATAGAGAGGTTTCGTACGCTTTTACCACATATTTTTATAGAAAATTTCTATTTAATATTTAAATAGCAGAAATTGTAAACGTCTCGTTTAATTGTATGATTTGTTTTACTTTTCTGCATTTAAATAAGGCGAAAAACTCTAATAAAAATTTGTGGTAAAAGCGTACGAACCCTGATTGAGTATAAAGAGTATAACGATGATCTGTGTTTGAAGGATATTCTAATAAAAAACAATTTGGTTATAACCCCTTGCAGGGCACCGGTATATTATATATACCACTTAATTTTAATCCCAAAATGCCACAATGACACCAGAATTTTATAATCAAATTTTGAATTTATAAGGTACATGAGGAAAAGCTTTTACTTATTTTAGAATAAATTCGTTCGTGAATCCTGGTGTCAATCAATCATTTCAATATTTTAGCTACAAGAGTACTTTGCCCCTGAAGAGGTTAAAAGGTTGCTGTCTAACCATAACCTCTTTAAGTAATTTTAAGTCCTGAACATAGCTCTCTTCCATTTGCGTAGAATTGTTTTGTTAATCCCCTGAAGTTCAGTAATATATTATTTATACTATTTAATTGTAATTAAAATTTGTACCAGAATTTTTGAATAAAATTTTCCATTTATAACTTGGGAGAAAAAAAAATGTAAAATTAGATTTTTTTATTTTCCGATGAAAAACTTGAAAAATTCTGGTGTGAATTCAACAACAACACACTTTCTTGATCCAGAGAGGGTTAAGAAACACAACACTTTTAAAAGGAACAGCCGCTAGATGGCAGTTCATATGGGTTCAAAATTTACTATATTTAGCATAGCAGTTAACTTTTACGAAATTTCGTCAACATAAAAAAAAAAAAATCACCTTATTTAAGAGATTTGCATTATTTGGAAAAATGGAAAATTTGTCCTGATTACCAAAAATGTTTTTTATTGTTTAAAAATCGAAATAGTTCAAAATGTATAAAAATACTAAAAACCAAATAGTGTAAACAAAAATTTGATAATTTTATTTAGCTCAATAAAGTTTGCACATATTGTGATTCTAAAGTGGAGGAACAAACTTCTAGGAGGGGTGGGGTATACAACTAGAAGACTCGGAATCACATAGCAATGCAATCACAACGAGATAGGGGGGTTGTTACCATCTACAGTTTTGCATGTTTGAAGAGTCCAACCACAGCTCAGGCGAAAAGATAACCAGCGTCCTCAAACGTGCAAAACTGTAACCAGGCACGTAGACAGAAAAGTTCGGGGAACTTCATTGTCATGACTTATTTTATGCTTCTAGTCTTTAAATGTCAATATTTTGTCAGCCGCTAACAATCCCCCTATCTCGTTAGGATTGATTTTAAAACCCTGCATTGCTATGTGATTCCGAGTCGTCTAGATGTATCCCACCCCTCCTAAAACTTTTTTCCTCCAGGTTTGAATCACCCTGTATATTCTTTGGTAATAAATTGAGAAATTAACACTACAACGAAGTTTTATAAAAAATATTCTGTGTCAGATTTTTTATTTAGAACTATTTAACTCATTTCTATTTGGCATATATTAAAACATATTTTATGAAGAAATTTCTGGTTCGAATCATCATTTATTCATTTGGTTGGAGTCAAATTGACTCCTTTTTTTTTCTGATGAACAAACTACACAACGTTCGTAAGTTTTCTGTGATGAAGTTGTTTAATTGAGTATCGAAAAATGTTGTCCAGTAAATCTTGATGGTAATGACGAACATTGTGTAACTTTTCGTATTTATATTAACGAATTATTCCAATACGAATATTTTCAACATAGATGAAAAGAGTTTATGGATTCGGCTTGTTTGGCCGTCTGTGCGCCCTCTAAGTAGCGTAAACATACTCGGATTGCAATATAATTGATATACGCTAATGAGATTTACCACGGCATGCTAGTATTGAAAATGAAGTGTGTAGCATTTATGGTTCGTTTACAGGGACACTCAAAAGAATGCCGTTACATTATGGGTATGAATAAAATTATTGTACAGTGTACTTTAATGATGTTACACTATTTCAAAGATATTGAAAGAAATATACATCCCTGAAGTAATCGAATGTGAACATGCATGTTTCTTACTCTTTGCCATTCTCTTATATTTTGCATGATACGTACATTGCAAAAACGTGACATTTCTAACTTACTCAGAAATTTAGATAATGATTGTTTCAAAGTGTTGAATATGCACATTTTTCTAAAAGTTACAGTATCTAAGTGTTGAACATGGCGTATTCGATACTTTGATATAAGTGTTTGTAATATTTTACTTTTTATAATCATTCGTATCATATCAAATTATCGAATATGAAAATAGTCACTTTTCAGGAAGGCAAAAAAACTGTTTTATTCAAAATTAGCGCAATTTACATACGTTTTGACGTGTACTATAGCATGTTTTGTATTAAAAATGAAATTTGTAGCATTTAAAGCTTATTACAGGGACACTCAAAAGAATTTTGCTACATTACGCTCAATGGGGAAAAATAGTTTGCGGCGTACTTTAATGGTATTAAACTGTATTTAAAACAATATGATATTGATATGGATTTATCAAGTGCTCTAAAACATGTTTTATGCAGAATATGGTGTGCAAGTCATTTTTCATTTATTTACAGGATCACTTAAAATAATTTAGTTTTAAAATAATCTATGGTGAAAAAAAAGCGTATTTTAAAATAATGTTGCATTATTTCAAAGATAATGAAATTGATATACGTAATTGAGGTGTACTACAAGTACTACAAGATGCTTACTGTGCAGTATGACATGTATGACAGTTACCGTTAATTTACGGGGACGCACAGAGGGATTCAGTTACAGTGCTTCTATTAGCGATAATTGATGGAAGTGGGATTTCAATTATTGTATCAGTTTTTAAGTGTAACTATTTGCATAATACATGGAATGTATAAATTTTATCGATCATATACAGGATAACACAAAATAATTTGTAAGCATTACTCTGTACGGGCGTGAATTGCTTAAAGAAGATTTTTAATTGAGTTATGTAATTTTGAGTTGAATTTTATTTAGTATAATAAGATATGTTTGTAGAATATAAATAAATTCATAATATACAGGGCTACGCAAAGAACTGGATACATTGCTGGTATGGATGGTAATTTCTAGAAGTGTGTTTTAATAGTGTAATGAGTTTTTTGTTTGAATTAAATTTTACCATATTATGTGACATGTATTAAAATCTACAGATAATATACAGAGCTATACAAAAGAATTCGAATATGCTTCCGATTGTCAAAAAAATGTCAAAAATTGCTGAGGGTAGAAAGTTTCAAGTGTGTTATGCGTTTTCTAACTAAACTAAATTTTCGCATACTATCTAGATTACATACCAATCCATAGATCATTTACAGAGCTTCACAGATCCATTTTACTACCTTTTCGGCTATGGATGGGGATTGCTAGATAGTAATTGTTTTTATGTAATGCCTTTTACGAAATTATTTACTGAAATATCTTCTCTCACCTTATTAAATGTTAAAATTTCGTTATAGTATTCTGGAAATGTTGGAAAGTATTGCGTAATGTATGCTTGATGCAAGATTTTTCTTTCTTCTTTTAATGTCTAATTTATTTTCTGTAAGGGTGGCAACTCATTTATTCTAATTTTGCGAGACAAGACAAAAGCCATCTAACGGTAAAATACAATTGACAAATAGCGTGACTTTTCAAATATATCGTTGTTAAAATAATGCATTTTTCAGTCACTAAAATCTTCAGCATTTTTCTATAATTGAATGAAAAAACACCTTTCGAATGTTAATTTTGTCATTATCATTTAATCTAAAGTACAAAAATAATTTCCCTTATATTGAAACAATTTTAATGAAATTTAAATTATTTTCTACTGTTTTTAGCTCACAGGCTATCAAAGCCTGAGAGCTTATGTGCGTATGTATGTATGTATGTATGTATGTATGTATGTATGTACGTAACGCGATAACTCTTGATAGAACTAACCGTTTTACTTTAAATTTTGTTTATAGGTTCCTTGTGATAAGGCGCTTCCCTGATTAGTTTTGGAGGTTCATTGATTAAGCATAAAGGGGGGAAACGGGGGGCTAACCCCCCATAATTTAGATAAATGGGTTTTTCATGCAGAATTATCCCATTTTCTTCAAATTTTGTATATAGGTTCATTTTGATAATGCGTTTCTGTCAATAGTTTTGGGGGTTCATTGGTTAAGTATAAGGGGGAAAGGGGGGGTAACCCCTCCTAATTTAGATAAATGAGTTTTTCATGCAGAATTATCCGATTTTCTTCAAATTTTGTATATAGGTTCATTGTGATAATGCGCTTCTCTGAATAGTTTTGGGGGTTCATTGGTTAAGTATAAAGGGGGAAAGGGGGGCTAATCCCCCCTTAATTTAGATAAATGGGTTTTTCATGCAGAATTATCCCATTTTCTTCAAATTTTGTATATAGGTTCATTTTGATAATGTGCTTCTGTCAATAGTTTTGGGGTTCATTGGTTAAGTATAAAGGGGGAAGGGGGGGATACCCCCCCCCCTAATTTAGAAAAATGAGTTTTTCATGCAGAATTATCCGATTTTCTTCAAATTTTGTATATAGGTTCATTTTGATAATGTGCTTCTGGCAATAGCTTTGGGGGTTCATTGGTTAAGTATAAAGGGGGAAAGGGGGGTAATCCCCCTAATTTGGATAAATGAGTTTTTAATGCAGAATTATCCGATTTTCTTCAAATTTTATATATAGGTTCATTGTGATAATGCGCTTCTCTGAATAGTTTTGGGGGTTCATTGGTTAAGTATAAAGGGGGAAAGAGGGGGCTAATCCCCCCTTAATTTAGATAAATGGGTTTTTCATGCAGAATTATCCCATTTTCTTTAAATTTTGTATATAGGTTCATTTTGATAATGCACTTCTGTCAATAGTTTTGGGGGTTCATTGGTTAAGTATAAAGGGAGAAAGGGGGGATAACACCCCCCTTTGATGGAATTAAAAATTCCATCAAATACAAATAATTAACCGTGCATTACATGTGTTCTAATGACTAATCTCCGTTTTCTGAGATTAGTCTCCTTTTTGATAAATTATGGTCTCTCAAACTGTAGTTCAGCTGATTTTTTAAGCATAACTTAAAAATAATTTGCCTGAATGTGATGAAGTTTAGAAGTTTTTTAGAACTTCTTCTAAAATGGGTTACAGTATACAGCACAAATATTTACAGTTTTTTCGAATATTAATTTCCAATTCATACTAGCCGCCACTGGCGACCAGTCTGGTCTCCCTTAAATATATGTTAAGCATTGTAACACCTTACTTTTATTCATAATTTAATCTTTTTCCTTAATCCTTCGCCAAACCGGAAGATTCTAATAGACAAATCAAGAACTTTTGCGATCATGGTAGCATTTTGCATCTTTTTTGTTGTTATGTATTTCATCTTTCTTGACAGAAACCGCTTAACCCATTTAAGCATTTTATGCTTCATGTCCGTTTGCTCATCAGTTGCAATATGTTCGCTAATGCGGAGATTCTTTTTAACATATTAATTTTCCGTAATTGGGTCCATTGCCAATTGGCGTATTTTAGTTAATACGATTTGATGCAATGAAGTATATTTTGTGAAAGTCTTTAATGATATCCACATTTACACTGAACCATATAGTTGCTAATATATTTTTTTGTTTCTCGCTAACTTTGGATGTAGACTCGAATACAAAATTTATCATTATCCTCATCTAAAACGTCTTGAATAATGTGCCATAATCGGGCAGCATGTTATTTATTACACTTAATTTTGGGTACAGCTGTCGCAGACGCACCGGGGTATCATTTTGGCGCCAAAATGGCGATTTTATGCATAGGTAACCCGGCGGTTTCGGCTAGATTTTGCTACGTATGGCAACCTGGTAGAGCAGATTCCGTATGTTTTATAATAAATTAAATAGTGTGTGTTTTATAATAAATTAATCATTGTGTATGTTTTATAACAAAATTGTGTGCTTTTAATATAAAATAAACTATCTCATAATAAAATAAAAGTAACATGCTGTTTTAGCAATCTCTAACAGGTACCTGAAAATGGGGTTTTCTCGCCAAAATGGCGCAAAACAAAAATTGCGCCAACCCCGATGCGTCTGCGACAGCTGTTCCAATTTAAAATACATGCCGTTTACACTTTTCATTCAAAATAGAAGGCATTTTTTTTACACCAGGCAGCGGTCCAAAAAGTCATTCGCGGAGAACTTGCTTTACGAACGATTATCTCCATGGTTTAACATTTTAAACGTTAAAGACTAATGAATGTTTTGTTGTTGTTGTCGTTTACCTTCATGGATAGAGAATTTGAACTGCGAACCTAATTTCAACTGAAGTTATTGCAGAATATATAAATAATTGAATGTAAGTCATCTCTCAAATATTAATTTATTTTCAGCAATCTTTCTAAAAATGTAACTTTCATGCAGTTTTATTCGAAAAATAATTTTGAACAAAAATGGCCGCCTGGCATATGAAAAAGTGAAGCGGGCATCCCGGAACTGTTGATGACACTCACATGACTTACACTTTTATTATATAGATAATAATAATACAATTATAGAAATTAGATACAAGGGATTTTAAAACTTTCAGTCCAAGTTACTTGAAACTTGGTATATGGTCATAAATTTCAAAGTAGATTAAAAATATTTTTTTCAAAATAGAGTGTTGTCATTGAAAGTTGCGATTGACCCAACATTTCAAAAGAAAGTCCTGAATATTTTTTTAATAAAAAGACTACATATTTGAATATTATGAGTGTATGTGTGTTTATTTTTATACAAAAAGATAAAATTGATATCAGAGATATAATCCTAGACCACATTTCCATAATTGTATTAAAATATGGATTGATTTTCTTTCACTTCAGTTTCGGGTATAAAGATTTTGGGGTTCGAGTCGTTTTCAAGTTGACGATTTTTTTTTTTTTTTTTTTTTTTTCTGGTTTGGGTTGGGTTGCGGGTTGACTTTAAGCAGAATTTTCAATTTCAGATCGAGTACACAACCCGACCAGAACTCTAATTCTGTACCCCCAATTTCGATTGTAGATTGATGAATCATTCGACAAAATCTAAAAGTTGCGAAGTAGTGACTGCTTTTGAAAAGTAGTTTGTAGTCGCTACTTTTAAAACAAGCAGTTGTAGTTGTAGTTAACTACATTTTTGATAAAGTAGTTGTAGTTGTAGTTCGCTACTAAAAAAAAGTTGTTTTTCCGACCCCTGGTCTAACTGAATCTGAAGTTTGATGAGAATCCGTGCTCTAATTCTTGAGATATAGCTATCACGGGAATCGTTAAAAAGACAGTATAGCAGCGCCACCGGTTGGGCGATTTATACCAAAATATAATTAGCAACAACTTATGTCAACATCTAACTGAATCTAAAGTTTGATGAAAATCCGTGTATTAGTTCTTGAGATAGAGCTATTATGGAAATCATGAAGAATACAGTATAGCAGAGCCACCTGTTGGACCATTTACACAAAAAACTAATCAGCGCTAATCTATATCAAGGTATAACAGATTCTCAAGTTTTAGTAAGTTCCGTGCTTTAGTTCTTGATATAAAACGCCCAGAAATTTGTCAAATACAGACACACAGACAGACATTTTCTAAAAGCAGGCAAATCGTCTTCCAGACCTTCTAAAACGTATAAAGCCATCGAAAACGGAATTCTAAGTTTCCGCGAATCTAATACTTTCTTCTTGTAAAGATATAATAAAGTAACAATAAAGAAAAATCAAGCATCAAGCATAGATTATGAAACACTTTCCAACTCTGACAGAATAATTTAACAAGCCTTCGCTCTTTGATAAGGTAAATAAGATAGCCAAGCAAACATTTTAGAAAACGCAAAACATATTTGATAACCAGATTTCAGAAATTACAGGCCATACCCGGAAAAGTACTCCAATTATTTTGTGCATCCCTGTATTTAATCTATAGATTTGTCAATATATAGTATGCTAAAATTTAGTTTAGTAAGAAATGACATAAAGTAGTTGAAAATTCACCATCAGAAGTTTCAACCAATATATTTGGATTCTTTTGTGCAGCTCTGTATACTACTTTAAGACTTTTCTACACGGCACATACTAAGCTAAAGTTTAATTCAGTCAAAAACTCACTGAAAACTACTGAAATCTCACTTCTCATAAATTAGGCGGCCATGTATCCAGTTCTTTACGTGGCCCTGTATATGATTTTATTTATATTCTACAAACATCTCTTAGTACAGTAAGTATATTTCACGTTTAAAATGGCCTAACTCGATAAAAAAATACTTTAAGAAATTTACGCTGATACACAATAATACGTAAGAATTCATTTGTGTAGTCCTGTATATGATCTATAGCATTTATACATGCCACATAGTATGCAAAAATTTAGTTAAACGCATACCTAACAGAAAGCGCACTTCCAGCAATTATAGCTTATAGATACTACTTCGGATACAGTACTGTGTCCGAAATCTTTTGTATGCTTCTGTAAATGAACGATAAGATACAACAAGTATCGTGTAGTAAAGTTCGGTTATGTTTATCAATTTCATTATATTACAAATAGTGTAACATAATTAAAATGCGTTGCAAACAGTTTTTCTCCGTAAACCATTATGTAACCGAATACTTTATGTGGCCCTGTAAATGAATGTTAAATGCTTTACACTCCATATTCTCAGAAAGCATGTCTTAGTTCACCTTAGAAATTGATAATAATTTCAAGATGTTTATAATAATGTAACATGATTAAAATGCACCTCAAACGATTTTTCCCCCATAGACTAGTGCTCGCGAATATACGTTTATTTACGTTTAAACGTATACGTAGTTAAATCTTTTTTCCATAATATATCTATCCAAAATCGTTACCGGTTACAATATGTTTTAAATGTATTATACGTATATTAGCGAGCACTACACAGACCATAATAAAATGGAATAATTTTTAGTTTCCCTGTAAACTAATTATAAGTACTACACGTGCCATATTCGATACTAAGCATCTAGTAGTGCACTACAACGATTTATATCAATTTCAATGTATTCGAAATAGTGAAACATCAGTAAAATACACTGCAAAGGACTTTCCTTATAGACCATAATGTGTTATGCGTTTTCCAAACTTTCACCTTATGAACGGTGAACCTTTGTATTCAGGATGTTTTAAAAGTGTTTCATAATCTATACTTTACGCATGATTTTTCGTTCTAGTTGCTTCACTTTAGAAACAAGTGTTTTATTTACTGATTTTTTATGCTATTAAAATTATGTGTTATAATTTTCACTATTATACAATGTGTCACAAAAGTCCTTGACACATTTTAAAATTCAATAAACAATTAAGCAATTGACGAATGAGAGTGCGGTTTGGACGCAAATTCTTCTTATAATCGAAAATTTTCTTTAAAAAAATAAAAAATATAGTTTTAAAATTTTTTCATAGATGGCGTTACTTCAGTATCTACAGCTCTCCAAGCTGAATAAAATATTTTTTCCAATTTTTAAGACTCTTCAATATAAAGGAAACTTGCTTACGAGTCTTTCTTCATGCACTATTTTTCTTAATATACAGTGTTTTTTTCGAGAAGTAATGTCAGTAATTTTACTGCGAAGCGAATACACGTCGCAGCGCTCTCAGAGCGGTCGGTGAAGGAAGAAGTTAGTTTTCACACACGCGATCGTTCTGCTGTCTCCGACCGTCCGGAGAGTAAGGTCGGCATTTCCGTGAACCTTGTTTTCGTCTTCCGTGCAAGCCGCGATGCAGTGCTCGATTGACCAAAGGATTGCCATCATGTTTTGTGTGAAACTCGGAAAGTCTGAAGTGCGGCTCGACATCGCGGATGATTAAAACTTCACCATGCCAACGCTCCGGCCCACACTGCCTTCCTAGTGACCTGCTTCCTTGCCGATTCAAATTTGCCAACAGTTCCTTTAGCCGCCCTACAGTCCTGACGTAGCTCCCCACGTCTACTACGTGTTTCCACGCTAGATAACTCCCATGAAAGAACATTATTTCTAGACAGTTGACAAAGTCAAAGAGGCTTGTGCCAAGGCTCTAAACGACATTCCGGAAAAGGCTTACCGTGACTGTGCCTGGAAATCTCGCTGGAAGCGATGTATAGACGCAGGAGGAGCCTGTTTTGAAATCTATTAATATATTGTACCGATCGGATAAAAAAATGTCTTCGAATCGACTCACTAACATTACTTCTCGGACAAACCTTGTATGAGAAATGTATTTTACATGATATCAAAGTTACAATTTTTGTATAATATTTAGGTTAATCATAAAATATTTCATGTTGAAGCTAATATCTGTAGCTAATATCTGTATCCTACAGCTCCCAATTTGAACAACCCCCAAAAATTACAAAACATTGCCGATCTAAAAGTGCTAGTTTTGTTTTCTGTTTTCGTTTTACTCTCTTTAACTTAACTCAACTTGGTGTTTTTGCTTAAATTTAGAAAATTGTAACCGACTTTTTACTTAATTCCTTATATGCTAGATTTATAAAAATTATCTTCACAAGTCTGTTTCCGATGACAATATAATATTTTAATAGTCTTAGAACTTAATTATAAATTATTAAATTATTTAAGTTAATCTTAAGGCATTTTCCCGTTAGCCGACCGCAGGTGGTAAATCGCCAAATATTCTTTATTTTTACAATTGTATAAGACTTACAACAACAATGTATTTAATTATGAAAAAAAAAAAAACATGCTCGCCAAAATGGGCCAACTGGCTCTGAAACTTTAACAAAAAAGTAGAAAACAAAAAATAAAAAATAAAGAGTGAAATATATATTTAAAAAAAATACACTTTAATCAATTAATAATTTTATATAAATTAAATTGTGATGATGCGTCGAGAAATCAACTTAAAATCCTTAAAAGATAGTTTAAATGCTGTTTAATGTGTTTCATACCTGTTGCCCTAACAAAAAAAGAGCAAAAATTATATATTTTTATTAAATTCACTAGCTTTCACTTTCTAGTACCAAGCGTAAAAAGAACCAGTGAATTTGTCTAGAGTTTGGCGCACCTGCCAAATTAATGTATTGTAATGGATTAATTTGGGTAGGGGGGATATGAATTGCACTCATAAAATTAGGCGTTATTTTCAGAATAAACTTTGAATACTCCTAAAATAGTGTTTTAAAAAGATTTATTTTTGCTTTTATACATATTTCATGGGTAATAAACTTATGTAGTTGACATAGTTTGGTACATTTCAAACTCTTAGAAATATACCATTGATATGCAATGTGTGTCCTGTCGAAAATTGCATATTTAACGTATCCTCAAGTGTGAAAATCTTCACATTTCTTCTAATTGTAGAGAGAACCCTGTTAACTACACAATTAAGACCTTCGATCAGTGAGCACTCACAACCGCCGCACCATGGATAAGATGCGTGTCCGTCTTTCCCTGATTAGTAAAACCAGCCATCATTTTTTGCAATCCATGGTAAAAATGATGATGTGTTTGAAAAACCAGGATTTTGTGTCTTTAATGACAGCGCCATCTAGCGGTTCGCCGCTTGCAATACGTCCATGTAATCTATGGCAAAAATAGCTTGTTTAGATATGTTCTATGAATTAAAAATAAATGTGCAACGTTAAATTAGCACAAATTAAAATCATTTCTAATGGCAACTTATGCCATTAGAAATGATTTTAATTTGTGCTAATTTAACGTTGCACATTTATTTTTAATATAACGGCACAAAGTTTTAATCCACCTTTTAGATGTTCTATGAACCCTTAAAATTTTAACCTTGAGTTCTGATTCGCCCTCATACCGCGGAATGAAATTTTGTTCAATTTAAGACACACCTTTTCCCCCTCGCCTCCCACACACATTGTCTTGAGCTACTTACTTCGCAATTTCTTTATTTCTTCTTCTAATTTACATCCATGTTAGCATCCTAGTTAGCAACACTATTCCGCATAAATAAAATCAGCAATCATTTGTTAGATATTGTGTAGAAAACATGGTTTCTTTCCACAACCAAAAAGCGCCGAAAGTTAGGAACATGCATTGTAAGGTGTTTTCAGCTTGTCTAGGCGTGTTCTATCAACCCTTAAAGCAGTCCCGAATCACCGTGTATATTTATGCTGATCTTCAGATCATCTTTAATCAACAATGATGGACGATGCCCCCATTTAGATGTTAATAAAGCTAGAAATATTTATGTACGTTATAAATATTTTCTCTTTATTATGTAAGTTGTTTTAAACCATCTGTGCAAAAATTTTAAACCATTTTGTCATTAACTTGCTGGGTACAGCATGCTTTCCTTCGAATTGAGTGCCATTAACAAGCACTCAACCAAACAACCTCATGAAAGTTGTGCATGTCACACATGTTATATATGTGGAAGTAGGGAATAATTACATTATACAAAGTTACCATAAATGAATGACCGGATTTTAAAAAAAAATATTTTTTCAAAACTATTACACATACTATAATACGGGATGGATATAAGAAAATAAAGAAAACATTCCAAGTTTCTTTTTTTTTGTTGTTGTTTTTTTTCGTTGCTCCCCTCTGGATTCGACGTGCGAGTAACGATCATTTACCCTTATTTACTTGGCCATCAAGATCCCCGGATATTACGCCGTGTGATTTTTTTATGTGGGGTTAAATGAAAGATCTTGTTTATGAACCACCATTTCAGAAAACACTCAAAGAACGCCTGTTTGCTGCATTAAAAACTGTTGTCAGTGTAAAACTGCAAAATGTGTCGAACGAACTTAATTACAGATTAGATGTTTATCGTGTTCGAAAGATTCACACATCGAACATTTGTAACTGAAAAATGAAATTGGAATGTTTTCTTTATTTTCATACTAGCTAACCCGCCCGGCGTTGCCCGGGCCCGAGATATTAATCATCTGTTCTAAACGAATATGACTGAAGATCTGTAAGACTGTCGAAATCAAGTCGAATGAGGCAAACCCCGTCGTAATCGGGCTCGTAAAACCCAAGATCAGAAAACGCATCCAGGCGGTCGACAGTGCAACTAAAATATTTAAGGCTATTGATGTCAAGTTGAATGAGCCAAACCTCGTCGTAATCGGGCACGTAGAACCAGAGATACTCCTATAGTTCCACCTTCCACCGCCAGGGGGCGCAGTATGTTTTGGAAGAGGCCTTTTCAGAACACTCGACTCAACCAAATTTCCTAGTAGAATTGAAATTTAACCACAGGTAAACATTGCCAAAATAGCGGAAATCGCGAAAGCGGGTTAAGTAAACGATCGGTTTCGAAAGGGTTAATGTAGATATTTTTTTAAACCCAACGGTGCATTTTGAAGAAAATGAACGTATCTATGATCTGGAGTCTACTGTTTGTCCGTACTCGCATTTCCCCAGTCAATGCCGAGTTTTAAATCTGGACCGAAAAACGAAAATCACGCGAGTGAGTTTTGGAAAGGATTTTTTTCGGAGGGTTAAAATTACCAGATTTTAAAGAACAAAGGAATGTAGATTAGGTGCGGTATTTTTAGTTTTTTGTATCTTGTTTATAAACGCCAATTCGGATATTTAAAGATAGGAGAAATAGTTAAAAAAGTGAAATTGACTTGCGGTAAAAAACGTTTTCGAAAGGGTTAACGTGATTTTTCTTTAACTAAAGGTTTCTGGCTAAACCCGATTGAACGTAGATGTCTTTAGGTGTGTTTGCTTTTTGTTTGGTTATTTTAGAAAGACGATGCCAGATTTTATATATCGCAGAAAATTGGAATTCGCAAAAGAGAGTCTTGCGCACGAATTTTTTTTGAAGGGTTAATATTCGTATTTTTCAAAAACAAATACAGATGTCGAAAAAGTAATAAATGTAGATATTGTCTGGTATTTTTAGTTTTTCGTACCTTTCTTTAAATCGCCGATGTGAATTTTTAAAAATTGCCAAAATTGCAAAAATCGCAAAACGGCATACAGAAAATATACTTTTTTGAAGGGTTAATTTTTGTATTTTTTAAAACCAAAGGTGGTTTTGAAAAGGACAAAGTCAGTTCTTTAATTGGCAACCTTCATTTTTCTGTATCTTTAGTATTCCGGTGGATGCAAGGCTCGGAAAACGGGGGAAAATAAAAAACACGAATTCGATGCTTATTGATTATTTTTTTTTTTAAACGTTAAATGTAAATTTTTTTCAAACCAACCAGATCGTTTAAGACGTAAAAGTATGTTCTTTCAGAATATGTAGACGGTTTTTCCGTATTTCTAGCCATTTGCCCATGGCGAATTTAGAAAAACTTAAACAAAAACGGGATGTCTTGTGTTTTCTTTCTTCTATTCCGGAAGATACGGATATTGGTTTCTGAGCATGCTCTAGCTAGCTTCGGAATAATGACTTTTTTATTTGGGATCTTTGATCAGTTTGTAATTAATAACTACTTTAATTTTCAAAATTTTAAAATTCTGAGGCTCAGGTATACCAGGAGAGGGTTTGGACTACCTAAAATCTAAATTTACAGACTTCTAGGTGCGCAAAATTTTCCTAGCCATCGCCGACAGACACACACACGCACAGACACACAGAGCGAAACTTTCTTTTATTAGTATATAGATATCACTAGTTGTAATATGTGTAACAGTTTTTAAAATCCGGTCATTCATTTATGCTGATTCTGTATTAATATCTATGGGAAATGAATCATTCAAATGCATTTTATATTTCGCAAAAAAAAGTCAAATGCATCCAAATGCTGGGTATCATTGTTCCATTACAAGATAAATCAAATTTTAGCACGCGTCTAGATAAGTAGTTATAAATTAGTAACTTTAGTTCACGTGTCTATTCGTTTATAGGACAACCATCTGTATTCGAAATTTGTTAATGAAGTTAGAACTGTTATAAAATCTAAATGTATTATCAAAGGTGCTGTTTATGTTTAGAATTTTTAGTTCTTATACAGGAGCATCCAAAAGTTTTCAAACACTGCAACCAGCTAAAAAAATGAATGGCTTGAAATACGCTGTGTAGTTGTGATATAAATATTCAAGCTGAACACATTTTCATTATATTAAATTAAGAGTTGGTTACAGTAGAGTCTCGAAGTAAAAAGTCTTTCAGAATTATCTATGCGTATTAATCAAATGATCTTTATGTGTAGAACAGAAATATGAAGCTTAATTGTGTGTTGCAAGATGATCTGTGTAAAATTAAAATCATTAGCTATTTTCTACTTTTCTGGATAATCCGTGTTTACAAAAATCCTCAGCTCCAGCTACCTCGTACTTTCGAGACTCAGAGATATTAGTTTATGAATTTGCCCACCAGTTTCCTTGTTCCTAAATATTTTCTCTCTATAAGTAATTCAAAAGTTTTATAAAAGCGAAGAAGTTAAAATATGATATTCACATGTGGAACGGTATGTTTTATAAGTAACACAGGCATCGAGACAAATATGTCGTTTTAGAGAATTTCCCAAATGAAATTGAATAAAAGCCCGCATATATGAATGATTAGTTTTGAAAACGTTAGGAGTTTTTAGAATGAAAGAAATTTTAGTATATTAGTGAAAAAGAAATTGTGATTTTTTGCACTTTCCAACATAGTTTGAAAGTTTTTATGAATGCGGTTTGTCTGCCTGTCTGTCCATGGTCTAACTATCGTAAATATACGAGGTTTGCCATAAAATTTGTATATTGAGGATTACTGCATAATTTTCGGTATTCTAAATGAAGTGTTTAGCTTTTATAGTTTGTTTAGAGGGGCACACAAAATAATTCCGCTACATTAGGGTCAATGGAGAAAAATCGTTTGCGGTGAATTTTATTGATGTTACAGTATTTGAAATATAATGAGATTGGTATGAATCTCTGAGATGGTCTAGAATATGTTTTCTCAGGAGTATAGAGAAAGTAGCATTTATAGTCCGTTTACAGGGACGCACAAAAGAATTACATTACATTGTGACCTATGGGGGAAAATTGTATATGGTGCTTTGTAATGACGTTGCGATACATGAAATATAATGAAATCAATGAAGTGCACAACACCATGTTTTCTAAAAAATATTCAGTGCAAAACATTTATCATTCATTTACAAAGTCACACAAAAGAATTCGGTTACAGTACTGGCTAAGATCGACAAATGCTGGAAGTGCGTTTTATGTTGCGTTAAAACTAAAAGTTTTATTTAGACTTATCTAATTGTGAGTGTATTACATGATGTGTATACATTCTATAGATCGCATAAAGGGCTACACAAAAGATTTCGCACCCATTACCGGATATGGGCTAGCAATAGTTGTAAAATTGATTTTTACTAACTTACGTTTTTTTTTAAGTTGTTCATTTATATACCTCATTTAATTGTAGAAAAAATGAACTTTCTTATAATATTTTACTAGTATTAGAACAGTAGATTTTTCTGCCTGTCCATCTTTCGATTCGCATTCTAAAACTGATTATAATATTCAGATTGTTGTCAGATTTAAATATGTTAATGGAATATATCACAACATATTCTCTATTTTGGATATGCATATTCTTCTATTTCTCAAAGTGCATTGAAGAACACGTGGACGTGATATACTAATATATGTTTTCATTTCCCGTTTTTTAGGTGGCTTCACATTTTTAAGTTATTTAAATTTTAATATGTCAACTGATGAAAATCCACGACTTCAGTTTGTTTCTATATCTATCCTTCTGATCTTACATTTTCGCATTTTTTTCGAATCGCTTTAAAACTTAAACCTGCTGAAATGGAAGAATATTTTACTTACCCATCATACATAGTATAGGGTAAGTCTTGTAATCGTTTTCAAAATCGAAAAAAAAAATGACGGATTCAGACACTGGAAATTCCGAAAAACATATTTAAAAAAATTGCCGTCCGTCTGTCTGTGTGTGTGTTTGTAAACGCTCTATCTCCCGAAAAAATTGAGATGGAGACTTGAAATTTGGTATGTACTTAGTACATAATAATGGAAAGAAGCTTATTGAATTTCACTAACCTCGATTATTCGGAAGCAATTTTTTTGGACTCTCGAAATATTCGTTCGGATAAAAGGTATATAACAGTTTTCGAAATTGTTTATTTTAAAGAATAAATATAAAAGACATAAAAAAACATAAATTTTGCATAAAAAATGAAGTCGATCGGATAATGAGTTCCCGAGATATTTGTAATTATATTTTCCACTCTTCGATTTTTCATGACCCTGTATTTCATTCAAATTACAAGTCAAAGATATATTTTAAGTGGAAATGAGACGCTTCATCCGACGCATTAAACCGTTAGTTAATAGGATTATCAGTTTTGGAGTTATGAGGATGTTTCAGTAATAGAGCATTTAAAGTTTATGACGTCATCAAGTCACGATTTTATTGGAATTGCAATGCATTTTATAAATAGTTTACACATGTTTTATTTTCATATTTTATATTATGCATATCTATGAGGGGTAAGTATTACGGTGGCCCCCAACGACTAGTTTTAATTGAAAATGAACATTTCATATATAATTCCTTTAATGATTTGTATGTTAAAATTAAGTTGCTTTATCATTGATGAGTAATTATTTTTTTTTCACTAAATGAATTTTTATGAAATTTAGATTTTCCACATTCAACCACATTTTACCATTTTACTTGAAAAAATTTTTTGGACTTTTTTTGGCAGTCTTGCCACTTCCCGCATTAAATTTCGCAACCTGTCGAGATCGCAATCGTATCTAAAAGGGAACAGATGCTTTACACTCACGCAGCGTTATTTGGCGATTTTCAAGCCCGCGCCAAACCAATAACTTAATACAATTGCTGGATTGCCATTAATGGAAAAAATCCCCTAAATTTGGCGACTTTTTTAACCGATTAAAAAAAAAAAAAAAAAAAAAAAAACTGTGCGTGAGTGTATGACATCATACCCAATTTTAAATTCATTTAATATATGTTACATTACTATTTGTCTAAAATGACGTGTTTTAATTATTTTTCTAAATATGTTTTTTAATAAAGAAAACCTAAGTTATGAAAACGTTATATAACAAGTGGAAAGTTGTAAATTGTTTTATAACGTATGCGTGTTGCTGGACTTTTCTATGTGGAATTATTTTTTTTTTTAATAAGGATATATGGGATACAATACTTTACACTTTTAATATTTCAACTCCAAGCTAAAAACCGGAAAGAACGAAAAAAAATTACCTAATGTGGCTTAATGAAGCGTCAAATGTTATTAAGTAAATATTTTTTTATGAAGGGAAGAGATTAAACTTAACTTTGTAGCTTTTATGTTTTTACAACTATGTCTCATCCATAGTAACTTTCATTATCACGGTAAGCATCAAACTTTCTCGGGATAAAGCAAATATGTGGTGCTGCCATCTGTACTTAGAAATAAAAAGTTTTAATACTTCTGAGACATACAATTAAATGCATATTTTCTTATGAAATGGAGCGTTCCGTTCAGAGCTAAAGTTGATCAAGTCCAAAAGTATAAAAAATGTGTATGTTGCGGATTAATACTTGTTAATGGTGTATATTTTTAGAGGCATAGGGAACGAATTCTCCTTTTCACTGTGTCGTATTCATTTGATTGACTTTATGTAAAAAACAGTGGATCAAGTCCAGTAAATTCTGATTTATAATTGATTTGCCACCTTAATTATTTTTTTGAATTTTCAAATTATGGCACATATTTAAGTTAGTCTTCCTATTACAACAATAAAAAATTTTAACCTCTAAAACACTTTAGGATTGAACTAGTGTTAATAAACTTTAACATTGATTATCTCAAAACTATAATTTATGGACTTGATCCACTTTAACTTTGAACGCCTGAAATATTAATTTACAAAAGGTGCTATTTAGAGGAATTGTATTTTGTCTAAATTTATTTTCTCACACTGGAAAATGCACATAATGCTTAAAAATTGAATAATACAGGGAATATTACATTGTAATATACAATATTAACTACTGTAAATTAGCATCTATATTAATGATGATGTATTTAAAAGTTTAATTAAATTTTAAAATGTAATTCGCAATCTTTACGTCACCCATATCATTTCTGTCGTATATGAAAACAGAATATAGATTGTGTATACATTTTTTCGTGCTTATTCTAACTATTTCTGTAACCGTTATAGATTTCGCTTTCAGTAGGAATTTGAACTAACAAAAAATACAATTTCTATGTATAAAGTATTTAGTTAAGTGCGTTGTACTTAACCCATATCTCCTCATCGTCCTAAAAATAGGACAGCACGCGTAAGCGAACTGTATATAAATTCCTTTGAATATTTTAATTCAAATGAAAGATGATTTATTATTCAAGAGTCATTTAAAGATATATTTGTCTTTTTCGTAAGTTTAAATTAATGTTGGATATTTTTTGTTAAATTTTTAAAATGGCAGTTCTTGGTGTGCTAGAAATTTATTATTCATCTACAGGGACACGCAAAAATATAAATTGCATAAATACAATTCTGTAAAGTGCGTTTCCACGATACCATACTATTTCTTAGACAATTTGATTTTCGATATGTGCGGTACCAGTATTTTTTTTTAAAGAAAATTGTCCATGTTAGATTTAATTTCTTTTACAGGGCCGCACATTAGAATTCAGACATACTTTCGTCTACGAATTGCGAATGATAACTGCTGGATGGGCGCTTTCAATTGCGTCATTCATTTTCATGCTTAACTAAATTTTCGTATATCAAGGAATGTTTATACATTCTATATATACAGGGCTGCAGAAAAATAATAGCTCGAAGGCATTGACGTCTAAGATGGGAGTTTGTGAAAGTACTTATTCAACTATTTCACGATTTTCATGTGAATTAAATTTTAGTAAAGTATCTTATTCGAATAATATAAAAAAAAATCATATACAGGGTGTAGTAAAATATATGGATATATTGAAGACAATGGTTGTTATCTGCTTGAAAAGATTTTTAATTCGTGTTTTTAGCTAAATGATATTTTAGTACAGTATCTAGTATGGATAAAAATATGTTGGTCATATGCAGCTCTGCACTAAATAATTCGAATGTATTACCGTCTATGGCCAGTGCTTTAACTTTGGTAAATATATTTAGAGTGCCATGAAATTGATACGTATTATTGAGATTCATTATAGCATTTTCCTGCTTGAAAGATAAGTCAATTATGTGTATAGTTTGTTTACAGGTACACACAGAAGAATTCTGACAAAATATGGTTTTTAGGAAATTTTCTTTTGAAGTGCATTTTAATGATGTTACCATATTTCAAACATTAGGAAATTGATATGCATTAATGATATGAACTTCAACTTGGTTTCTATGCAAAATAGTGTGCGTAGAATTTATAATTCATTTAAGCAGGGACACAGAATGGACTGTATTGCAAACTGTCATAAGATAGTTGTTGTTTGATGAGTGCCTTATGAAATTGGCATACGTTATTAAAGGTGAGCGATAACATCTTCCGTAAAAATAACAAGACATGTAATATTTAATATATACTTTTTCGCGCAAAAGAATGCAGATAGATTTGCGTTTATGATAGAGAAATGCAGCAACTCTGATTTCAATTGTATTATGCATTTCCAAGCTAAACTTAATTTTGATATATCATGTAATTTATATACTATGTATTAAATTTAATACAATTAAATTTAAATTAACATCTTATGTTGGATAGGAACTCCTGATAATGCGTATTCAAATGTGTTACATGTTTATTAGTTTATCTAAAACTTGCTATACTATGTTGTGTCGTTGTGTGAATCCATACTAATATTATAAAGAAGTAACGTTTCTTTGTCTGCAACCGATTTGAAAAGTAATGGTGGCAAATTAATGGTGATAGTCCCTTCTCTAACATAAGCTAGATTTTATGTTTTTGCCTCTACACGGGGTGCAAGAGTGAAATACGTTGCTAATTGCGACTAAAATTGCGATTTGTGTGGTACTAAAGAATCTAAAAACTTAAAATTTGGCATGGTGGTAGTAGTTACTAGTAGGGAAAGATTGACAGTTTACCGTCAGCAGGTGGAGTGTGGAGTAGGAGCAGGGAGCGGGAGCAGGGAGTTACTCCACCTGTAGGTGGGAGAGGATGTCCACCTCCACCTGTGAGTGGGAATGAGGTGAGTGTATTATAGTAGGGGGTAT
Source organism: Maratus michaelseni (assembly GCA_963931845.1). Classification (NCBI taxonomy): domain Eukaryota; kingdom Metazoa; phylum Arthropoda; class Arachnida; order Araneae; family Salticidae; genus Maratus; species Maratus michaelseni. Next base: position 69,122,463 of record OZ007599.1, on the reverse strand, counting down.
TTTAGGAGGGGGAGGGCTTAAAATTTAGGGGGGCTTAATTTTTTTTTAGGATCAAATTTAAATGTTAGATTGAAGTATGCTATAGGAGAGAGGTATAAAATGGAGGGGCTTATTTTTGAAGAGGCGGCTAACATTTTTGAAGGGGGGCTTAATTTTTAAGGAGGGCTTAATTTTTTTAGGATTAAATTTAAATGTTAGATTGAAGTCTGCTATAGGAGGGGGTATAAAATGGAGGGGCTTATTTTTGAAGAGGCAGCTAACTATTTTGAAGGGGGGCTTATTTTTGAGGGGGGCTTAATTTTTTTTTTTTTTTTTTTTAATTTTAGAATGGACTTTCAGTTTGAAGGCGAAACGGAGATCAATTTTTTTTGGTGGCGCCCTCTATCGGAAGGGAATGCAATAACGAATATTTAAAATAGGTTTTCTTGAAAAGATTTCACTGAGGTTTGAACCTGCAAAATAGCTTCTTGACTTGATAATTTGTGGTAGGTTTAACTGATCAAGCCAAGAAGCTATATATGAATGTCGAGATTTCAAGTGTTTAAAGAGAGGTATCGTGAGAGTGACGTATCATGTGTTAAAATGACTTGAGAAAGGAAGTGATTAGCGTCGTGTGTCTGTATATAACGGTATGCATTGTGTTTTCGCTCATTTATATGCTTACCGGAAGTGAAAAGTTTAAGGTTTATTTTATACTGAATTTAAATAAAACCGGAAATTTATCTTTTTCGATATGATTGGATTGAATATTAACATATTTATTTTAAAATGTATAGTGGAAGCAATGGTAAAAAGAAGACATCTTTAGGGGTAATTACTGTTTTTATTGTGTTTGGTGTAGAAAACATAGGAAAGAGGTATAGTTAAAAAACAAATTCAATTTTATTAATAATTTTCCCAATGCAATACATGTGGACCCACTTTTCGTTTTTTAGTGGGTTTTGACAAATCTAATACAGAATCTTGTTTAATGTTTGTTGACAAATATTTATTTTTAATAAAATTTCGCGGGACATTCATTTCGTTTAATGTTTCTATTAATTCGTTCTGTGCCTTGATCGGTTTTCTTTTATTTACAGAAAACAAAAGATTAAATAAATCTGCCAAGTTTGATTCGGGGATAGGTTTTCCTTCGAAACTTACAGTCAAATTTTTATCCTATCGAAATTTTCTTGAACGTGCCATGACAAACTGAACTAATGCTTTGATAATTTAGGATAGCTTTATCTGGATATCATGGTGGTTAGATTACGGATATTTGTGTTTGGAATAACGTGATTTTTAATTTTGCCTATTCAGTTTCAATTATATTGTGAAATGAGGATTTATTTTTGGAAGATAACGTTAACTTTTTGTGATTATCTTGTAACAGACTGCTTTCATTAAGAGTGTATTTTAGAATTGTAAACAACAATTTTGAAATTTTCGCCTGTTTGGAAAAAAAGCACAGGGAAAAAAAATAAAAGTATTAAAAAAATAATAACAACAACTGTTCAAAAATATAATAACAACTAAACAAATGATCAAAAATAATAATAAATGTTCAAATAATAATAACAACTGTTCAAAAATAATAAAAACTATTTAAAAAATAATAACAACTGTTAAACGATTGACTTTATACAACCAACATTTAAAAAAAAGATAATCGAATCTAGTTTTTTCTAACATGACTTATTTGAAATATTCACTTTTTCTAGTTAGATTTATAACACGTAAGTGATTCGATCAGTAAAATATTATTTATAAAAGCACTAAATACGAGATTAAAAAGAATTTTTAACTTACAAACATATGAACTTCTGATACACAAGTGATTCGACCAGTAAAATATTATTTAGAAAAGCATTTTTGACTTACAATTGTACGAACTTCTGATATGTAACCCTTTCTGAATCAATGTGTAAGAATTAACTGACTATTGAACTTATAACAGAGTATGATAAAATAATCACGTGACTTTTTTAAACCAATAAAATGTTATTATTTTCAAACAAGCGCCCTCTATCATTTTATGAACTTCCAAGAAACGAGTTAATATGATTATATTGTTTCCTGTTACCGCTGTGAAAGGTTGTGTTTTCCGTTTTAAGTTAGTTTACATTTAAGTGATTACGGAACGAGTCATGGATTCTGCTTTGTTAAGTGCTAATGATATGTCTAACGTGAAGAGTGAACCCTCATCACCAGGATTAAATGACCATGACATGGAATTTTTAATACAGCCTAAAGAAGAACCCGTTTCGAATTGTGAAGTGAAACCCACCTCATCAGGATTAAAGAAACAGAAGTTACCCTTTGTGTGTTCTACTTGCGACAAAGCTTTTCCCCGAAAGGTTAACTTAACGTTTCACATGAAATGTCATCTGGAGAAAATACCTCTTGTGTGTATAATTTGTGAAAAAACATTTGCTAGAAAGTATCATTTATTAAATCATATGAAGGTCCATTCAAAGACCCCTGTGATTCATAATTGTAATGTATGTGGCGAAGTATTTTCACAAAAGAGTGATTTATTAAAGCATGGGAAAATTCATAATACTTCCAAGCCAAATCAAAGGAAAAGTAGACAGTCACCCAGTCACTGTAAATGCGACGACTGTTTTGAAACATTTAATAATAGATCTGACTTAATCAAACATAGAAAAATTCATCTTTCACCTAAAGAACTTAACCCGTCTGATCAACTTTCCTTGGGAAACAGTTCGAAATATGAAATTTCAGACATCACTCAGTTTAGTAAAATATTTAAGTTTTTCGATGTTTTTACTCCTTCTCATTGGAATTTAGGTGAGGAAATGATTGTTGAAGTCCAAATGAATAAGAACTATGAGCTTTATGTTCACATACAGAAATGCGAAGAATTTGAAAAGAACGGTCGTGAACTTACCCCCACAAATGAAGGCATTACATTATCATGTGCAACATTCGACAAATTTGAATCGAGATTGGATAAATTTAATTTTGTTTCTGAAAAAGATACATTCGTATGTAATAATGACTTACTAATCGCTTATGTAAATAAGGAATCATGCATACTGCAAAAATTATTCAAATCGAAAAAGTTTGGGTTTTGTTTGAAGTCGGATTTTTTACTGCTTACAAAAGATCAATATTTGAAACTAGTGAAAAATGGCTTTAAAATTACCAAATGTCTCATTGAGACGCTTTTAACCAAGCTTATTCCTGTTTCGATTTTAGAAAACTTAAACAAATGTAAATGTACCCACCTCACAATAGAAGAGACTTTGAACTATTTCTTAAAATGTTTCGATGACGAGTTAAAGTCATCCGTTTCTCGCGTGTTTGATTGCTATCGATGTTCAATCGGAGAACCAATTAATGTGAAACACGAGTGTGATAGTTATAATTTGCGTAGAAAGTATAATTGGTGTAGCGACAGTGCACTGCTAAATTTCAACGTGACTGAATTTGTAAATAACATATTCAAGAAATGTTCATGTAATTATACTCATTTATTTTTTGAAACTATGAATATGGACTTTTATAATAACCATTTAGACAATGTATTTGTAAATTAACATAGAAATGTATTTATTTAATAAATATTTGTTTTTATATCACATATCTGTTTTTAATTCACATGTCTATTTATTTTTTTATTTTTATTTATTTATGAAATCAATCTTTGAAGTTTCATTTTCTAGAAAAAAAAAAATGAACATATATTTATGAGTAGGCAAAATTTTTTTAATTGTAGTCTTTAAAGTTAACACTTTTTGGTTAAATGAAATCTCTGTTTAAGAAAAATTTATTATTTTTATTTGAATAGGTATTAAACTTATTTATTGATAAGAAAGTTTAATTTTCTCTCTCCTTTTAAATAATGACATTGCATGTTTTGATAATTTCCATCCCACAGTTAACATTACAGTATTTAACATAGTTAAGAAAATGTTTAACTTAAACCGTCACTGTATTTATTATAGATAAGTAAACATTTTATCTTTAACCTAAATGTAATTTAAATGATTAACTATAACTGTGACTGCTTTTAATCTAGATAAGTAAATGTTTCCAGGAAACACAATCAGTTTAATGTAGACTTTTATCGAGATTACACCAGTTAGTGGAATGCTGATTAAAAATATTTTATGACATTAATATGCAGAAAAGATCTCACGAAGAAGTACTTTCACCTTCAAAACGTCTACGTTTATAAAAAACCATGGAAAATTTAAATACCTATGAGAAGGAGTTAAAAGACCCAAGATTAAAACTTTCTAAAATGGGTAATAACTGTGTAACTACTGAGGACTTACAAGATGTGAAACCCGAGATCGCTATGAATTTTTCAAACTTTGTCTATGGGAATGATACAACATCTTTCGAGAATCCCGGTCAAATGCCAAATTCTGCCACGGACTATTTGAATACATTTTTCGAAGACATGAATTTTGAAAATTTAGATTGTTCTACTACCTTAGCGTTTCAAGAACCTACAAATAATATTTTACAGACTACTGTTAAACGCGAGGTCAACGAGCTACAAGCAAGCAACCTTTCGCAAACAACTGGTGAATTACAAACCACCATCTCACCTGCAAATGACATTAAAAGTGATAAATTATGCAATTCCTATGTGTTTCACAAAGAACTAAGTGACTGTTTCTATTTAACTTTGAAGTTAAGAACTAAACAATATTATATACTTATACGAGAATTTAAACGCAATGTATCTACTAATGAAGAAATCCCGACAAACCGAGTGGTTAATATGGATATTCCTAGCTGGTTTGAGTTTCAATATAAACTTATTGCATTTAATTTAAGATACAAAAGCACGTCCTTTGTTTCTAATAACATGATTTTAGTGTTAAATCAAAATTCTACAATGCGAATTAAAAATTTAAAGAATCATTCTTATATTGACTTAAACGAACATCAACTAGAAAAATTAAAAGAAAGTACCTCTCATTTAAATAGTGCACTTTTACAACATATGTATACAAAACTTTTACCATCTCTTATTAAAAAGAAATGTATGGTGAGTAATATATCTACAGAAAATGATGAGGTGTTAAAGTATAAACTTAACACATGTATCGAGAATAATATGTTATCAATACTTAATCAATTGTATGAATGCCATGCATGTGCACTACGACATTCGAGCAAAAGCCTTCACTCCTGTTTCACATTTAATAATAGGGAAAAATTTAATCAATTAGGGGAAGCTTTGTTAATGCTCGTAGATTTCGATTATGTAACTTCAACGTTTCTAAACGGAGTTTATAATGTTAGTGAGCACTTTTTATGTAAGATTAATGAACAAACTATTTGTAATGAATTATTTAAGACCTGAAAATAAAATGTTTTTGATTAAGTTCTGTGTGTTTATTTTTGCAAAGTGTCTATGAGTGAATTTATTAGTTTATAATTTAGTAGAAATTTTAAGTGAAGTGATGTAATCCAATTAAAAAATAAATTAATCTATAACAAAAATTAATTGTAATAAAAATATTCACATTAAAAAAAAAGGTTAAAAAATTAGAAGTTAATGAAATTAAAACTTATTAAAATTAAAAGTTAAGAACAAAAAATAAATAATAAAATATAATAAATAATAAAATAAAATAAAGATTAACAAAAATATAGTTTTAAAATAAAAGTAAACAAAAAAAGTTATAAAGTAAAAGTTAACAAAAAGTTAAAAGTTAATAAAATATTTAAAAAAGCAAAAGAATGTATGTGTTATGAAGAGAGGGGTTTCCTTGTGGAAGTAACTTACAAAATGTATGTGTATGTATTTATTAGTTTTTCATTTAGTAGAACTTTTAAGTGAACAGTTAGAACTTATGTTTTTATATAACTTAACACAAAATAAAATTTTTAACTATTGCAAAAAGATTCAACTATTGAATGGAAATATGCATATTAGTAAAACAATCACAAGTTAATAAAATGAAAGATTTTAAATTTCATACAATTTAACAAATATATATATATATATATATATACGAAACACATTACGGATTTAAATATTATAAGAAATGTTTGATTGAAATTTTTAAGACAGATTTAATTCTTGGTTCTGCCATATATAGTTCGAACTTATTTTAGAAGATAGTTTTCAATAGTCTTGTGGTTCGAACTTGACAAAATGAAATCAAGACACAATGAATTGTATGTTATTTTAATCATTATGTCATGACTTCATTCTTCTGAAAGTGTATTTAAAGGTTTCTCTAGCTTTATTCAATGTTATTAAGCGTTTGTGAAACCGAAAATTAATGGAAAAACAGATCGCCTTCTATCAATTGCGCTAAGAATGTTTTATTCAATTATTATAAATAATAAAACCTTTTAGAATAATACTTATTTTAAATTCAAAATAATAAAAATTTAAAGTTAACAAAATAAATAATTCCTCTGTTCATTATAAATAAATAAAAGTTTACAAAATAAAAGTTTCAAAATTAAAACTTTATAAAAATTATAAGTTAACAAAAAATTAAATAAAATAAAATTTTAAAATAAAAATTATGAAAAGTAAAGTTTATAAAAATTAAAAGTTTTTAAAATTTTTAAGTTATGTTTAAAAATCTTCAAATTAATCAAAATTGACTTTTAGTTTTATGTTAATGTAAGTTTCAATGTTTTAAATATCGAACTAACTGTTTATCCCCATAATCATTTGTTTACCCATCTCCCAACCAACCAACTGGTTGCCTAGCCAACCATATAGTTTGTATCTACACATGCGCAGAAAAAAAAACACTAACTTGAGTTTTACTTTAAACCTTTGCTAGATTAGATATATTATACAAGTCGAATACCTATTCAAATCGTCTATCTATATAAATTAATTAATTTATTATTTTAAAATGCTGTGCTTTTCAAAATAATACGCAAATAAATTAGTTATTAATTTATGAATATATTTTTATAAATATATTATAAGTATATTTTATGATAATTACAATTAGCTACGTGATCTAAACATCACTAGTAATGTGAAGGTTATGGTCGCGTAGTCACGTGATTAACCTGTGGTGGATGACGTCACTTAGTAACGTCATCATATCACGTGAGATTAACTGATATACGTTTGTACTATCTTTCAAATCTCTACAAGTCGTCACAAAAGCCAGACCCTGCTTACCCAGCTTATAAATAAGGTAAGTTTAATTTTCATGTGAATTAATCTTTTTCGCTTTCAAAATTATAGATAGTTAAAATAACAATGTTCATCCTTTAACTAATTAAAACCGTTTTATAAGAACTTATTTACAAATATATTGTAAGATCTTTTGTTTGACATTTAAAAGAATAATTTAAGATAATAAAATTTAGTCTTTTAACATTGTGATTTAAAAGTAAGTGGGTATGAAAAGAAATTTTTCCGATTAGTTTATTTCTTAAAAAGAAAGAAATGTTAGACAAGAATACTTACCGAACCACAGTATGCGAAGTCAGAAGTTAAAATAACCAACACGCTGTTTTTAGCTGTTATCGACCTGAACATGTAACTGATAAGGTCTTGATCACGTGAGTTATAAGGAAGTAAACTGATAGTTTAACCTCATTCTGTTATAAACCAGACACTTGACTTTAGCAAGCTGAATTGTATGGACCCCTTTTTAAGTTATCCTGTTTTTTTAAGTATATAAATTATATTTATTTGTTAATGTTTTAAGATAAATAGGGACGAATAGTTGAAAATTATAAATTTTCTAAGTATGGATGATATTCGACTTGTATAATATATCTAATCTAGCAAAGGTTTAAAGTAAAACTCAAGTTAGTGCTTTTTTTCTGCGCATGTGTAGATACAAACTATATGGTTGGCTAGGCAACCAGCTGGTTGGTTGGAAGATGGGTAAACAAATGATTATGGGGATAAACAGTTAGTTCGATATTTAAAACATTGAAACTTACATTAACATAAAACTAAAAGTCAATTTTGATTAATTTGAAGATTTTTAAACATAACTTAAAAATTTTAAAAACTTTTAATTTTTATAAACTTTACTTTTCATAATTTTTATTTTAAAATTTTATTTTATTTAATTTTTTGTTAACTTATAATTTTTATAAAGTTTTAATTTTGAAACTTTTATTTTGTAAACTTTTATTTATTTATAATGAACAGAGGAATTATTTATTTTGTTAACTTTAAATTTTTATTATTTTGAATTTAAAATAAGTATTATTCTAAAAGGTTTTATTATTTATAATAATTGAATAAAACATTCTTAGCGCAATTGATAGAAGGCGATCTGTTTTTTCATTAATTTTCGGTTTCACAAACGCTTAATAACATTGAATAAAGCTAGAGAAACCTTTAAATACACTTTCAGAAGTATGAAGTCAAGACATAATGATTAAAATAACATACAATTCATTGTGTCTTGATTTCATTTTGTCAAGTTCGAACCACAAGACTATTGAAAACTATCTTCTAAAATAAGTTCGAACTATATATGGCAGAACCAAGAATTAAATCTGTCTTAAAAATTTCAATCAAACATTTCTTATAATATTTAAATCCGTAATGTGTTTCGTATATATATATATATATATATATTTGTTAAATTGTATGAAATTTAAAATCTTTCATTTTATTAACTTGTGATTGTTTTACTAATATGCATATTTCCATTCAATAGTTGAATCTTTTTGCAATAGTTAAAAATTTTATTTTGTGTTAAGTTATATAAAAACATAAATTCTAACTGTTCACTTAAAAGTTCTACTAAATGAAAAACTAATAAATACATACACATACATTTTGTAAGTTACTTCCACAAGGAAACCCCTCTCTTCATAACACATACATTCTTTTGCTTTTTTAAATATTTTATTAACTTTTAACTTTTTGTTAACTTTTACTTTATAACTTTTTTTGTTTACTTTTATTTTAAAACTATATTTTTGTTAATCTTTATTTTATTTTATTATTTATTTTTTGTTGTTAACTTTTAATTTTAATAAGTTTTAATTTCATTAACTTCTAATTTTTTTAACCTTTTTTTTAATGTGAATATTTTTATTACAATTAATTTTTGTTATAGATTAATTTATTTTTTAATTGGATTACATCACTTCACTTAAAATTTCTACTAAATTATAAACTAATAAATTCACTCATAGACACTTTGCAAAAATAAACACACAGAACTTAATCAAAAACATTTTATTTTCAGGTCTTAAATAATTCATTACAAATAGTTTGTTCATTAATCTTACATAAAAAGTGCTCACTAACATTATAAACTCCGTTTAGAAACGTTGAAGTTACATAATCGAAATCTACGAGCATTAACAAAGCTTCCCCTAATTGATTAAATTTTTCCCTATTATTAAATGTGAAACAGGAGTGAAGGCTTTTGCTCGAATGTCGTAGTGCACATGCATGGCATTCATACAATTGATTAAGTATTGATAACATATTATTCTCGATACATGTGTTAAGTTTATACTTTAACACCTCATCATTTTCTGTAGATATATTACTCACCATACATTTCTTTTTAATAAGAGATGGTAAAAGTTTTGTATACATATGTTGTAAAAGTGCACTATTTAAATGAGAAGTACTTTCTTTTAATTTTTCTAGTTGATGTTCGTTTAAGTCAATATAAGAATGATTCTTTAAATTTTTAATTCGCATTGTAGAATTTTGATTTAACACTAAAATCATGTTATTAGAAACAAAGGACGTGCTTTTGTATCTTAAATTAAATGCAATAAGTTTATATTGAAACTCAAACCAGCTAGGAATATCCATATTAACCACTCGGTTTGTCGGGATTTCTTCATTAGTAGATACATTGCGTTTAAATTCTCGTATAAGTATATAATATTGTTTAGTTCTTAACTTCAAAGTTAAATAGAAACAGTCACTTAGTTCTTTGTGAAACACATAGGAATTGCATAATTTATCACTTTTAATGTCATTTGCAGGTGAGATGGTGGTTTGTAATTCACCAGTTGTTTGCGAAAGGTTGCTTGCTTGTAGCTCGTTGACCTCGCGTTTAACAGTAGTCTGTAAAATATTATTTGTAGGTTCTTGAAACGCTAAGGTAGTAGAACAATCTAAATTTTCAAAATTCATGTCTTCGAAAAATGTATTCAAATAGTCCGTGGCAGAATTTGGCATTTGACCGGGATTCTCGAAAGATGTTGTATCATTCCCATAAACAAAGTTTGAAAAATTCATAGCGATCTCGGGTTTCACATCTTGTAAGTCCTCAGTAGTTACACAGTTATTACCCATTTTAGAAAGTTTTAATCTTGGGTCTTTTAACTCCTTCTCATAGGTATTTAAATTTTCCATGGTTTTTTATAAACGTAGACGTTTTGAAGGTGAAAGTACTTCTTCGTGAGATCTTTTCTGCATATTAATGTCATAAAATATTTTTAATCAGCATTCCACTAACTGGTGTAATCTCGATAAAAGTCTACATTAAACTGATTGTGTTTCCTGGAAACATTTACTTATCTAGATTAAAAGCAGTCACAGTTATAGTTAATCATTTAAATTACATTTAGGTTAAAGATAAAATGTTTACTTATCTATAATAAATACAGTGACGGTTTAAGTTAAACATTTTCTTAACTATGTTAAATACTGTAATGTTAACTGTGGGATGGAAATTATCAAAACATGCAATGTCATTATTTAAAAGGAGAGAGAAAATTAAACTTTCTTATCAATAAATAAGTTTAATACCTATTCAAATAAAAATAATAAATTTTTCTTAAAAAGAGATTTCATTTAACCAAAAAGTGTTAACTTTAAAGACTACAATTAAAAAAATTTTGCCTACTCATAAATATATGTTCATTTTTTTTTTCTAGAAAATGAAACTTCAAAGATTGATTTCATAAATAAATAAAAATAAAAAAATAAATAGACATGTGAATTAAAAACAGATATGTGATATAAAAACAAATATTTATTAAATAAATACATTTCTATGTTAATTTACAAATACATTGTCTAAATGGTTATTATAAAAGTCCATATTCATAGTTTCAAAAAATAAATGAGTATAATTACATGAACATTTCTTGAATATGTTATTTACAAATTCAGTCACGTTGAAATTTAGCAGTGCACTGTCGCTACACCAATTATACTTTCTACGCAAATTATAACTATCACACTCGTGTTTCACATTAATTGGTTCTCCGATTGAACATCGATAGCAATCAAACACGCGAGAAACGGATGACTTTAACTCGTCATCGAAACATTTTAAGAAATAGTTCAAAGTCTCTTCTATTGTGAGGTGGGTACATTTACATTTGTTTAAGTTTTCTAAAATCGAAACAGGAATAAGCTTGGTTAAAAGCGTCTCAATGAGACATTTGGTAATTTTAAAGCCATTTTTCACTAGTTTCAAATATTGATCTTTTGTAAGCAGTAAAAAATCCGACTTCAAACAAAACCCAAACTTTTTCGATTTGAATAATTTTTGCAGTATGCATGATTCCTTATTTACATAAGCGATTAGTAAGTCATTATTACATACGAATGTATCTTTTTCAGAAACAAAATTAAATTTATCCAATCTCGATTCAAATTTGTCGAATGTTGCACATGATAATGTACTGCCTTCATTTGTGGTGTTAAGTTCACGACCGTTCTTTTCAAATTCTTCGTATTTCTGTATGTGAACATAAAGCTCATAGTTCTTATTCATTTGGACTTCAACAATCATTTCCTCACCTAAATTCCAATGAGAAGGAGTAAAAACATCGAAAAACTTAAATATTTTACTAAACTGAGTGATGTCTGAAATTTCATATTTCGAACTGTTTCCCAAGGAAAATTGATCAGACGGGTTAAGTTCTTTAGGTGAAAGATGAATTTTTCTATGTTTGATTAAGTCAGATCTATTATTAAATGTTTCAAAACAGTCGTCGCATTTACAGTGACTGGGTGACTGTCTACTTTTCCTTTGATTTGGCTTGGAAGTATTATGAATTTTCCCATGCTTTAATAAATCACTCTTTTGTGAAAATACTTCGCCACATACATTACAATTATGAATCACAGGGGTCTTTGAATGGACCTTCATATGATTTAATAAATGATACTTTCTAGCAAATGTTTTTTCACAAATTATACACACAAGAGGTATTTTCTCCAGATGACATTTCATGTGAAACGTTAAGTTAACCTTTCGGGGAAAAGCTTTGTCGCAAGTAGAACACACAAAGGGTAACTTCTGTTTCTTTAATCCTGATGAGGTGGGTTTCACTTCACAATTCGAAACGGGTTCTTCTTTAGGCTGTATTAAAAATTCCATGTCATGGTCATTTAATCCTGGTGATGAGGGTTCACTCTTCACGTTAGACATATCATTAGCACTTAACAAAGCAGAATCCATGACTCGTTCCGTAATCACTTAAATGTAAACTAACTTAAAACGGAAAACACAACCTTTCACAGCGGTAACAGGAAACAATATAATCATATTAACTCGTTTCTTGGAAGTTCATAAAATGATAGAGGGCGCTTGTTTGAAAATAATAACATTTTATTAGTTTAAAAAAGTCACGTGATTATTTTATCATACTCTGTTATAAGTTCAATAGTCAGTTAATTCTTACACATTGATTCAGAAAGGGTTACATATCAGAAGTTCGTACAATTGTAAGTCAAAAATGCTTTTCTAAATAATATTTTACTGGTCGAATCACTTGTGTATCAGAAGTTCATATGTTTGTAAGTTAAAAATTCTTATTAATCTCGTATTTAGTTCTTTTATAAATAATATTTTACTGATCTAATCACTTACGTGTTATAAATCTAACTAGAAAAAGTGAATATTTCAAATAAGTCATGTTAGAAAAAACTAGATTCGATTATCTTTTTTTTAAATGTTGGTTGTATAAAGTCAATCGTTTAACAGTTGTTATTATTTTTTAAATAGTTTTTATTATTTTTGAACAGTTGTTATTATTATTTGAACATTTTTATTATTTTTGATCATTTGTTTAGTTGTTATTATATTTTTGAACAGTTGTTGTTATTATTTTTTTAATACTTTTATTTTTTTTCCCTGTGCTTTTTTTCCAAACAGGCGAAAATTTCAAAATTGTAGTTTACAATTCTAAAATACACTCTTAATGAAAGCAGTCTGTTACAAGATAATCACAAAAAGTTAACATTATCTTCCAAAAATAAATCCTCATTTCACAATATAATGGAAACTGAATAGGCAAAATTAAAAATCACGTTATTCCAAACACAAATATCCGTAATCTAACCACCATGATATCCAGATAAAGCTATCCTAAATTATCAAAGCATTAGTTCAGTTTGTCATGGCACGTTCAAGAAAATTTCGATAGGATAAAAATTTGACTGTAAGTTTCGAAGGAAAACCTATCCCCGAATCAAACTTGGCAGATTTATTTAATCTTTTGTTTTCTGTAAATAAAAGAAAACCGATCAAGGCACAGAACGAATTAATAGAAACATTAAACGAAATGAATGTCCCGCGAAATTTTATTAAAAATAAATATTTGTCAACAAACATTAAACAAGATTCTGAATTAGATTTGTCAAAACCCACTAAAAAACGAAAAGTGGGTCCACATGTATTGCATTGGGAAAATTATTAATAAAATTGAATTTGTTTTTTAACTATACCTCTTTCCTATGTTTTCTACACCAAACACAATAAAAACAGTAATTACCCCTAAAGATGTCTTCTTTTTACCATTGCTTCCACTATACATTTTAAAATAAATATGTTAATATTCAATCCAATCATATCGAAAAAGATAAATTTCCGGTTTTATTTAAATTCAGTATAAAATAAACCTTAAACTTTTCACTTCCGGTAAGCATATAAATGAGCGAAAACACAATGCATACCGTTATATACAGACACACGACGCTAATCACTTCCTTTCTCAAGTCATTTTAACACATGATACGTCACTCTCACGATACCTCTCTTTAAACACTTGAAATCTCGACATTCATATATAGCTTCTTGGCTTGATCAGTTAAACCTACCACAAATTATCAAGTCAAGAAGCTATTTTGCAGGTTCAAACCTCAGTGAAATCTTTTCAAGAAAACCTATTTTAAATATTCGTTATTGCATTCCCTTCCGATAGAGGGCGCCACCAAAAAAAATTGATCTCCGTTTCGCCTTCAAACTGAAAGTCCATTCTAAAATTAAAAAAAAAAAAAAAAAAAAAAAAAATTAAGCCCCCCTCAAAAATAAGCCCTCCTTCAAAATAGTTAGCTGCCTCTTCAAAAATAAGCCCCTCCATTTTATACCCCCTCCTATAGCAGACTTCAATCTAACATTTAAATTTAATCCTAAAAAACTTAAGCCCTCCTTAAAAATTAAGCCCCCCTTCAAAAAAGTTAGCCGCCTCTTCAAAAATAAGCCCCTCCATTTTATACCTCTCTCCTATAGCATACTTCAATCTAACATTTAAATTTGATCCTAAAAAAAAAATTAAGCCCCCCTAAATTTTAAGCCCTCCCCCTCCTAAAATACCCCCTACTATAATACACTCACCTCATTCCCACTCACAGGTGGAGGTGGACATCCTCTCCCACCTACAGGTGGAGTAACTCCCTGCTCCCGCTCCCTGCTCCTACTCCACACTCCACCTGCTGACGGTAAACTGTCAATCTTTCCCTACTGTTACTTATAAGGTGTAAAAGAACTCTAAGAACAGTTTCTAAAAAATTCGAAATTTAAAAGGGGGAAATGAGGAAAAAGCGTTCTAAGAACGTTCTAAATTATGATTTCTATAGAATTGTTAATGATAGAAACTTGAAATTTTATATGGTTATTACTTTTAACACGCAAATGCACGCACACAGAACAGTTAAAAAAAGAAATTTAAAAGGGTGCAGGACAAAAAAAAAGTTTTAAATTACGATTTTCATGGAACTGAAAGCACTAGAAACTTGAAATTTGGCATGGCAATTACTTTTAAGATACAAATGCTCGCTAAGAATGATTTCTAAAAAATATTCGAAAGTTAAAATGGTGAAATGAGCGGAAAGTGTTCTGAAAACGATCTAAATTACGATTTCTATTGAATCGTTAATGATAGAAACTTGAAATGGCTGTTACTTTTAAGACGTAAATGCATACATAGAATTTTTTTTTAATTGAAATTTATAAAGGAGGCAGGACACATTAAACGTTTTTAATTACTATTTTTGTGATACTGCAAGGACTAAAAACTTGAAATTTGGCATTGTAGTTGTTTTTACGAAACAAATGATCGCTAAAAATGATTTCTTAAAAAAAAGCGAAAGTTAAAAGGATGAAATGAGCAGAAAGCATTCTAAAAACATTCTAAAATAAGATTTCTATTGAAATTGTTAACCCCTCCCCGCCTTTTCATAATAAATTTATAAATACAAGTTTTCAATTCATTGATCTTATTTTTAATTTTAAATATCAAATAATTGATATATTTAAGTTGGTTTCTATAGAAATCGACCTATGTGTAATGAAAATCTTGTTATCACCATAAAATCTGAAGTACTGAACGAATTCGAACCTAATGGGGACAGTAAATTGATCTGTCCGTATCTTGTATGAGTTCGTTAATCAAGTATGTAAGTTCCATGTTATACACTATATTGCCAAAGATGACCGGTCACTTGCGATTTTAGACGTTTTGTTAACTATCTAGAAAAATACATGAGGAATAACCCTGAAACTGAAAGTGTGTAAACAGTATAGTATAGGTTATATATTTCCGCGAAGATTTTTTTCACGAAACCCCATAGGGGACTGTCAACAAATTGAAAATGAACAAATATCTCTTGGATAACCCTGTAAAAACTAATGTAGCAAAGGCGTTCAAACTCGAGATTATTAATAAGTGGCTTATTGTAATATACTGTGTTCATTTTTATGAGGATAGCATGTATACTCGTAGAGAAATGAAGGTTTTTATAAAAACAGTCCCAAATTTCGCCTAGTTTTTTGCTTATAATTTGCAGAGTTCTTAATATAAAAAAAAGTTCTTTTCAGAAAATATGACAAACAATATTGTACATAATACTCCGCAATCTGAATTAAAAAAATAATAAAAATTGGATGAAAAATGAGCAGGTTTACAAAAAAATGTTTCACTGCGCATGCGCGAATGCAATCAAAATATAATATGCACAATGTATTAGCTAAGTATATAGAGCAACTTTTGTGAAAGTCTCAAAATCATAGTTTGAAAATTCTGAAAATTATCGTCGATAGAATAAGCTCGAAATCCGTTGTTCCTAGCAATATTGTGTACGCTATCTTGGCACTAATCAACAGATATTTGATACAACCCCTCATCTTTTTCCTTCTTTATGGGAACAACGGATTTCAAGCTTATTCTATCGAGGATAATTTTCAGAATTTTCAAGCTATGATTTTGAGACTTTCACAAAAGTTGCTCTATATACTTAGCTAATACATTATGCATATTATATTTTGATTGAATTCGTGCATGCGCAGTGAAACATTTTTTAGTAAACATGCTCATTTTTCATCCAATTTTTATTATTTTGTGATTCTGATTGCAGAGTATTGTGTACAATGTTGTTTGTCATATTTTCTGAAAAGAACTTTTTTTATATTAAGAACTTTGCAAATTATAAGCAAAAAACTAGGCGAAATTTGGGACTTTTTTATAAAAACTTTAATTTCTCTACGAGTATACATGCTATCCTCATAAAAATGAACACAGTATATTACAATAAGCCACTTATTAATAATCTCGAGTTTGAACGCCTTTGCTACATTAATTTTTACAGGGTTATCCAAAAGATATTCGTTCTTTTTCAATTTGTCGACAGTCCCCTATGGGGTTTCGTGAAAAAATCTTCGCAGAAATATATAACTTATACTATACTGTTTACACACCTGCAGTTTCAGGTTAATTCCTCGTGTATTTTTCTAGATAGTTAACAAAACGTCTAAAATCGCAAGTGACCGGTCACCTTTGGCAATATAGTGTAGTTCGTTTACAGGGGCACAGAAAAGCAAAAACATTAAAACTTGTCATCTCGATAACGTTCGAAATTTTGAACCAATTCAAACCTAATTGAAACAGTGTATTGATCTTGCAAGTAACTTGGACGAATTCGTTAATCAAGAATTGACATGGCGCTCCTAAGTGGTCACCTAATGAAAAAAACTAGTCCTTTTGAAAGCAAAATGTATAAAATGAATGAATACATTTTTACTTTGGTTTGTCCGATTACAAGTTTTTTTTTTCTCAAACTTTCGTTGTTTGTCTTTTTGTACTGAAAGACAAATCGAATCCTGTTTTGGCACCTCCTTCTACACTGGCACCTGGGGCTTATGCCACTTTTGCTCCCCCTAGTCTCTGTAATGTTGTTAGCAATAGAAGCCTGAAATTTGACATGGCTATTACTTTTAACATACATTTGACATACTTTTTTTGACAACATTTAATTGTATTTCAACAACAATTAAATGCTTCAAATGCACACATAGAACAGTTATTTAAAAAATCGTAATTTAAAAGCATTTCCAAATTACGATTATTTTCTTACTGAAAGAACTAGAAAGTTGAAATTTTTTAGAAACAATTCGTAGCGAGAATTTGTATGTTAAAAGTAACTGTCATGCCAAATTTCTAGAGACTAATCCCTTCAGTACCACAAAAATCGTAATTTGGAAAAAAAGTTTCACCCGTATCCTTTAATTTTTTAATTATTTTTTTTAACTCTTCCGAGTGTGTATATGTGTCTTCAAATTAGCAGCCATGTCATAGTTCAACATTCTATCCTTAACAATTCCATAGATATCGCAATTTAGAACACTTTTCTCTTATTTCACCCTTTTAAATTCCTAATTTTTGAGAAACTGTTCTTAAATGCCATTTACACCATACAAGTAACTCACAAGTAATCACATTGTCAAATTTCAAGTTTCTAGTTCTTTAGTATCACAAAAATCACAATTTTAGAACGTTTTTCGCTCCTGCACACCATTTTGCATAGTGACCCAGACATAAAATATAGCCTATGTTGGAGCGGGGATTGTCACCATCAATTTGTCACCATCACTTTTGAAGTCGGTTCGGCAGTTCCAGAGATTATCCTTACTAACAAATAAACGTTACTTCTTTATAATATAAGAATCGATTTAAAATTTTGTTTGAATTATGAAATTATTTTAAATTCAAAGTAATCACCGGTGCAATCTCTTCATGCAGTAAAACATAAATTCCATTTCATCTTTCATCTTTCTTTCCAATTTCTTTTCTTTCCACTCTCTTCTATTTTTCTTATTTTAGTTTCTCTATTTCCTCCCAGGGGCGCTATAAAAGTATAGCAAAATTTTCTAGAATCTGTTTCCATGTTATAGTTCCCATATGAGAAAATGTAAAAAAAAATATATTTTAAAGTTTTAGTTATGCAATTTACCACCAGGAGTGCTACAAGTATAAAAAAATATATATCTATACCGTGAAAAGTTTTATCAAAATATGAATTTCTCCATTACAAAAGCTTATTCTGAAAATTTATTAAAATAATCCAAAAAAATCCATTTTACTTAAAAATGGTTGCCATATTTCCTCCCAGAGCTTTAAACGCAAAGCAAAATTATATTAAATCTACATTACCTAATTTTAACTTGGAGTATGGTTCCCATATGAGAAAATATTTAAAAAATCCATTTTAAAATTTTAGTTATGCAATTTACCACCAAGGGTGTGCTACGAGCGTAAAAAAACTATCATGTGAATTTTTTTTTATCAAAATATGAATTTCTCCATGACAAAAGCTTATTCTGAAAATTTATAATCCAATTTATTTATATTTAGTTACCCTATTTCCTCTTAGGGAGCGCTATGAGGGCAAAGTAGAATTAAATTAAATCTGCATTACCTAGTTTTAACTTGAAGTATGGTTCCCATTTGAGAAAACATTAAAAAAAAATCAATTTTAAAACTATAGTTATGCAATTTACCACCAGAGAAGGTACAAGCATAAAAAACCTAGCATGTGAAAATTTTCATCAAAACACAAATTTCACCAAAATAGAAACTTATTTGGAAAGTTTATTTAAAAAAACGTAAGAAAAACAATTTTATTTAAAATCAGTTACCCTATTTTCTCCCAGGGAGCGCTACAAACGCAAAGCAAATTTATGTAAAAATCTGCATTACCTAATTTTAATTTGGAGTACGGTTCCCATATATATACATATATATCATGAGATACGGTAGTTTCTCGAGTGACGCAGCGAAAAACCGAAAACCGTAAGCCCAAAACCGAAGATTCTGTCACTCTCATCAAAGGACATCAAAGGAAAATCGAAACGCCGACATTTAATATCTCAGTAAATATGAGGTATAATGTTTCGATTTTTTCACATTAGTCTTATATCTATGGCCTAACTCTATCCTGAAATTTATAAATTTCTACATGCAGTAGATTTTGAGATCTGGAAACCAATTTTTAAGCGAAAATGGGGAATGTAATGGACACATATCTATTATCTCCGAAACGGCTCGAAGAATTTTTTTTAAATTAATATATTATATTAATCGGTTTTAGATGAAGCGAAAATGATTTTGCGTTAACGTAGGAAAACTCTTGTTTTTTATATAATCCAGTTTTAAAATCGGACTCTTTTCCTTTGCATTTCCTCATAAATTATCATTGTAAAAATTCGGAATTTTCACCCTTTTTTATTACTGCGCAATAAGGAGGCTCATGGCTATCATGGTTACAGTTAAACGTTAAAACATCTCAATATCGCTGAAAAACTATTTAGATTCTTTTTTTTTTTTTTTAATACGAAAACAGTTTTTAATGCAATTTTTAATATGTAATATATATATGTATTAAATTAAATTATTGTTTGTATATTTTTCTTTTTTGTTATAATAAAGAATTTCTTATTTCAAAATCTTCATTAAGTCGAAAAATATTTAGATTCCTTGATTAAAATATTGAAATATTTTATAATTATATATATACAATTTAATTATTATTTATATATCTAATTTGTCATTTTTTAAAGGAAAAAAAGATTCAGATTTTTTTTTTATCAGTTAATTTGAAACAGACTCTAATCAACGAATCAATCATCTGTTTGTTTTGAGTCGCGAATGTTGTTTAGGAATAACACTCATATGAGGTATTTTACTATTTATTTATTGTTTGTTTACTTATTTTGATTAGATTGTCCTTTTAGAAATTGTCTTTTGATTTAGTGGCGTAAATGGTGAGATAATTGTCAATAGTCAATATCGTTAAAAATAATATAATGAAATTGCATTATGGCCAGTGAATCTTTTAAAGAAGTCTTTTAAAAATCAGATGACGATAGAAGATTGGTTTTTTACTTGTTAGCTATATTTTCCAACTCTCCAAATCAAACTTTCCCATCATTCACCTCGCACAAATTTAATAACTAAAACTTTTTATTTCAGTGTGATTGAAATACGTTTAATTGTGATGAAACTTTGGTATATTATATAGGGAATTTATATAACGTAAGTTTTCACTTTTATGTATATAAAATTAGATACGATGTTTTCATTATGAAATACAATGTTTCTAATTTATGTTATGGCTTACTTTAACATTTTTGTTATTGACTAAGCCTATCATTAATATAGGGAAGACCGGTACACAGTGGACCTATGGACACAGTGGACCACCCCCTAATATTTTATTTATTTAAATTTTTTTTAAGCTTCTCTTCTATCCTAATAGACAACAGCACTATAATGATTATTTATAGCCTTCAGAAAATATGTTTAGCTCAGATTGAACTATTTTATCCTGCTTTGTTGTTTTGAGCTTCTAAAAGTAAAATTTTTCATCATCATATTTTTATTTTTTTAGTAATTAAAGGTTGTAGATAAATAAAATAAAACAGCTTTTTTGCAAAGCTAAGATACTTTTTTTTCATTTTACTTTAAAGTTAATATGTTTAAAAGAAAGCTATAAACAATATTAATATGATTATTTATTGAACTTCAACATGGGGTACAGTGGACCACCCCCTCCTGGGGCACAGTAGTCCACAATCCACTCTGCTCCTCTAATGCAGAATGTTCAAAATATGTAATAATTGCTTGTTTTCTATAAAGAAAGATTGTTTTAAAGTAGATTTAACTGTAAAATAAAGTAAACAAATAAAAATAACAATTTAACATAGTAAGAAATATTTTGTTTTGTATTTACTGCCTTTGATAAATATAACTGTAGTCTAATTGTTGATGATTCTATTCAAGTAAGATTCATGAGACGCAAATTGAATGGAAATCAGTTTATTTCTCCCGAAACTGTAGATGAATCTGCTGTTGATATCAATGATTTCATAATGTTGCTCGCAGACCCAAAATTATTTCTTGAAAATTCCAGGCTCAATCTTACTGATAAGTACTTTGGAATTTCATTTGCAAATTTTAATGTGAGCTGATTTTTTTTTGTACTTAAGTAATAACTTCAACTAAATTGCAATTGTTCCTGTATTAATCTGTTATTATTTTCAAAATATAATTAATTTTTTGTTTTTGTTTCAAAATTTATTATACTATGTTATTTTGCGAATGAAGGGGCAACAAAAAATAATTAGATTAATGAAAAATAGATTTATATTATATTAGATAATACCTAATAGTGGTCCACTGTACCCCGGTGGGTGGACCAGTATATATAATTTTTTTTTTAATGTATTGAAAACTATGTTGTGAGAAAATTATGATGGATGTAAGAAGGTTTAAGGAATATTCAAAACTATTTTCATACAGATTGGTCAGTCTGTTAAAGAGAAAAAAAATGTTAACTGAAAAAGTGGTCCACTGTGTACCGGTCTCCCCTACCCGATTACATGAGATTTTGTTATTTGTATTGATATGCTTGTGTTTACGTATTTTATCAAGATTATATTTCAGCTATTTTTAAGTAAGTTTTTTAAGATACTATATAGCAATGTTAAAAAGTTGGCTATACTTTATTAGCTTATGTTAAAGATTGGTCAGAAAAAAAAGGTTGGCGAGATTAAAAAATTTTGTCAATCAGCTAGTGCTCGACTAACATAACAACAGGGCCGCTGGGATGGAATTTAATTTTTAAAAAGGATACATTTTGAACCGGTTTGTTTACAGTCCCATTTTATTAGTAGAATTTTGTGATAATTTCCCGAATGACTGGCGAATTTTGCATTTTTTGTAAAAAAAAAAATCTTTAGATGTAATTTTAAACAAAATCTCCTCATTCATTTCTTTAATTTGCAAATATTTTAAGTTTTCTTATTTAAAATACTGTGATTAAATGTCCAATGTAAGATTTCCCTTAGTTGAAAATTGTTATGACAGAATTTACACAACTGCAAAAATAATTGATTACTACCGAGGCTAACGAAAAAGACAGGCTACCGCGGTGCATTCCACTTATCTTTTGTTACAGACTGCTAGAGTGACGTGTTGCTCTTTTCTTACACCTGCATTGGTGCATTCGAGCATCACGTGACTCCGGCGGTCTGTAAAAAAAGATACGCGTAAAGCACCTCGGTAGCCTTCCTTTTTCGTTAGCCTCGATTACTACAACAATGCATTTTCAGGGTTTTTTTCCAATAAAATTAGCTATACAACATAGTATAGGATAAAACTTCATACTATATTTACATTGCAGTAATTTGGAGAGTTGCAAAATATAGCTAACAAGTAAAACACAAATCTTCTTTAGTCTGCGGTTTTTAAAATACTTCCTAAATATTCACGCGACACGATGCAATTTCCTTACCTTGTATCATTTTTATCGATAAAACAGGTGATTGACAATCATCTCACCATTTAAGTAACAATCTAAAGTCAATTTCTAAAAGGACAAGAAAATCAAATCAAAATAAGTAAACAAACAATAAATAAATAATAAAATACCTAATATGAGTCTTATTCTTGTAAACAAGAATTTGCATCGCAATCACCGCTCATGAATACATAACACAAGCGATAGGTTAATTTATTGTTAATTGATAGTAGAGGTGCCCAATCTTTTTAGGCGAAGGGCCACTTAAAAAATTGTTGGGTTGTCGAGGACCACCATCAGTAGCACAGAGAGAATTTTGTTTCGAGGAGATGTTGGGTGGGGGGGGGGGGATAATTAGCATTATCCATACATACAGCACTGTTCGGTTGCAAATTTGGAAGAACGCACCCACTAGATGGATTTGTGATTTTTATGCGGCTACTTGACAAATTTGTGATTTTTATGTGCCCGTTCTAAAAAATTCATGATTTTTATGTATAGGTTCAACTTTTATGTATAGGTTTCAACTTTTTTACTCAGTGGCCACTGGCCAGTACATGGATAAATATACGGACATGGATAAATACGGTTTATTTAAATAATGTTTCCCTATTTTAAACGCATTGAAATTTATATAAGGTTCATTACAAGAGACTTACTACAGAATATTGTGTGTATAGCAGTCATCGTTCATTTACAGGGACACACAAAAGAATTCTCTACTGTATGTTAACAATAATTCCTGGAAGTGCGTTTTAAGTTACTGAACGCGATTTTAATTTTAAATCGCTTTTTGTATATTACGTGGTGTGTATAAATTCTGTAGATCCTATATACAGGGAAGCACAAAAGTTCGGGAACACATTTCCGTATTATTTAACTCCAGACGGAGAATTTTAAACTGTGCTACGTGTTTTCTAACTGAACTAAAAATTAGCATCCTATGTAGTATATATAATAAATCTATAGATCCTATACAGGGCTGAATATTCGGATTACTTAGATGTTATCTTTTAGCTTATTAAAGAGTATGATTCGTAAAATTATTTTGGAAGCGTTGGAAAGTGTTACATAATGTATGCTTGACGCATGATTTTTCGTTCTTGTTAATTCTTAATTTTGCTATTCGAAAAAAAAAAATTGTCGTGTGATAAACAAGTAGGATCATTCAGACTTTTCCTGAGTATTGCATTTTTAAACTATGTTACCAGTCTAATGCAGTTAATTGTTGCATAGACGCGTGAAAAGATTGATAATACATACCCAAGAACTCCTAATGAACGGAAATTAATTATTTGTGATACATCACGCTACGCGATAGACATAAGTAAGTATACTCGAAATATTTCAAAATATTTCTTGATGACAGTTAGTGCAAGACACTAGTTTCAGGTCGAAATCAACTGAGTCTGGTCATCACTCTTTTATGACCGGACCGGGCGTGGGCTTTATTTTTTCCTGCAGACTCAGGCCGGGCAGGAGCAGATTAATTTTTTTCCGGACCCAGCCAGACCTAGACATTCTTTCTAGAGGTCTAGACGGGAAGAAATTTTCAGGCCCGGTCTCGACCCAGATCGTAAAAAGTCATTGGCCTGGCCTGGCCCGTGCAGATATCAGTAAAATTTGATCTGGTTTAACATTTTTTGCAAAAAATGCATATATTTTTAAATCGTCATTATTCTACAATTAAAATTTTAAATTTATACTTTTTGAAGAATAGCACATACTCGTATATTTCTGGGCAATAAAATTAAAGTGCACGAAAACATGTGAAAAGAAACCTGTCTATGATGGAATCCTGTCTTAAACGGAAAAGTGTGTTAATTCATACAAAATGAATACGTGTGAAAAGAATATAATGCATTTAGAACAGGTGATGTACCAGCTAAGATGGGAACTTGTCTATAATTGATTTTTTTTAGCTCCTACGTGATTTCGTCTTAGAAGATTTTTCTGTATCGAATTTTTCAGATTTATAAGTCTCTAAGCCATGGAATATGGTTTAATGACATTAATAATAACTCAGACATTTGCGCACAAATAGAGAATCATAAAAAAATAAACATAGTTTACATGGGCGCAGGCAGAAATAAATCTAGGGAGGGCAGTATTTTGGAACGGGTGTGCCTCTACTGCGCAGCTCTGGGCGCTTTTTAAAAGATGAAGAATATAAACATGAAATATAGCTAAAATAAATAAAAAAAATTGTCAGAATACCTCGTACAAGAGAATTTTTAACCACATCGGCTTAAAAATTTATCTTTTGTAGAAATTCACTCGGGCCAATTAAGTTTTTGTAGGGCTAGGCTCGAACCGAAATTTTAGCATTTAAACCGGGCCAATAAATTTTTTGTATGAGCTGGTCCAGACTCGGACCGAACTTTTAGCTTTTATACCGGGTCGGGCCAAAGAATTTTTTCTACGGACACGGCCGGGCCTCGGGCTGAACTTTTAATTTTTATACCGGGTCGGGTCCCAAATTTTTTTCTACGGTTCGGGTCTGGAAATTTCGGCTCGTTCAGACCTCTTTTTTTGGTTACGGACATGTCCATATACAGTAGCAATAAATCGCAATTTTAAAACGTTTTTTTTTCTGCTACTGCAAACTGTTCTTGGCTAGCATATAAGTTCTAAAGTAACAACCATGCCAAATTTCATGTTTCTAGCCCTAATTGTACAAATAAATTGTAATTTAGAACGTTTCCTGCTCCTTTTCCCTTTTTAAATTTCGAACTTTATAGAAACCATTTTTAGTGAGCATTTACATCTTTTTAAAGTAACCGCTAGTCCAAATTTCAAATCAAAACTGTGTTGCTACTTTGGGACCTACTTTTGAAGCGCGCTTGATACAATGCTAAGATTAAACTTTGTAACAAGATCTTTGCTTTAGGTAAGACGAATCATGATAGTCAAAATTTTTCATACCAACTGAATTCAATTATTGAGGGAAAATATTGAAAAATAATTCATAGAATAATTCTAAGACATTAAGAGTAAGTAATTTGAGACAACAATCGCTTATAATTCAATATATAATTCATTTATAATGAAAAATGTTTTTTTTAACAAATCACTTGAATTATCATACCTCGATAGATTTTCATTTTTGAAAATTAATCGGAAAGTTTCGCGTTGTTCAGCATACCTTTTTTAAATGCTTTAAAATTGTCTACTATTACGACAAATATGATTGACAAGTAACTTTTCGTGTGAAACTCAACGACTTCTTCCGAAGCGTGATTTGTTCTCTGCCAAATTTAAACTTTGTACACGGTTTTTGTTTTAGAGGGAGATATATTCATTGTTTTTCATTCCAATACCAATAAAATTAAATTCTGGCATGTAATATTGTTTTAGGTATGTGACTATGTCATGTGAGAATATTGTCTTTGAACAGTTCTGATATTCTGTGTGGAACCCTTTGTACGCAAATGAAACTCGCGTATAACCAATTTCTTTTTAAATCTGTTCTGTAGTTCCAGAATTAACCCCTGCAAAAAGAACAAATGTTGGTGTTTTATAATATTAGTATAGATACGAACATATTCAAACTCGGATATTTTTAGAGAACTTTAACAATAATAAATATATTTTAACAAAATTTTCATCAGATTTACATTAGATAATGCGAAATTCGATGTCATGTAAAGTACTGTAAGGGCACAGTAATTTAGTCTACAATACCGTGTTTAATATCAACTACATTCCAAAACATCGATTACCTTAATTGAGTTTTCATTTGGCCAAAAGCAAGGTAAGTAACGTCTCTTCGTCAATCGTATCGTCTATTGAAAATTTTGTTAAAATTGCTTCTTTATTATTAAATTTAGGAATAAGAATTCGTGATTCTCATGAAATCTTGTGGATTTTTGATTGAACAAATGGATTGAAAATCTGTTATTTTCTATGTAAAAATTATTTGCTGTACTGTACTCTTCCATCTTAAAGTTTGCTCCTCATCATTTTTAATCACTTTATAAATCTAATCAATTTTTGTGTTATTTCATTGGTGCATTTCATAGTTTGTCACTCTAATATTGTAAACGCTGTTTAAATGAACCGTAACCAACGTAATTGCAGAGATAAGAATTATGATTTCATTCATTTAAAAAACTGATTCCATTAACCGGTGATTCATATAACCGGCGACCACCTTTATCAGAAACTTAACCCCCCCCCCCTAGAACAGAATTCTGGCTGCGCCATTGGGACAGACAGATATATAGAAACAGACATATCGAAAAAAAACCTCCCGGAGCAATAAGCACTTATGTACTACTGTGCTAATCACCCTTAATCATGTCTAAATTTTGTTATACGCGTATTAAAAAAAAAAAAAAAAAAGTCCTCTGAATTCCGTCCAAAGGACTGACAATCGGCGTTTTAGCCTGTTGTAAGTCCTACAACAGGCTAAAAACGGTCACCTTGGCCCCGGTGGGGCCAGAAACCAATGTCTTTTTAACACTTTTCAACCTAGTTGAAAAGTGTTTATGACTTCGGTTTGTCTGGCCGTCTGGCCGTGCTGTAACTCCCGTAAATATGCTCGGATTGCTCTGCAATTTTTATATGTTATTGTCGTTATCTATAGCATGTTCCCTATTTCAACGGAAGTGTCTAGCACTTATAATTTTTTTACAGGGATACTCAAAAGAATTCCATTACATTGCGGTCTATGGGGAAAAATCATTTGCGGTTTATTCAAACAATGTTTCACTATTTTAAACGCATTGAAATTTACATATATCACTAAGGTGCATTAGAAGAAGCTTAATATGGAATAGGGTGTACATAGCACTTATAGTTACTATACAGGGACAGTCAAAAGAATTCCGTTACATTACGTCTATGGAGAATAATCGTCTGCGATTTATTTAATTAATGTTTCAATATTTTAAACGCATTGAAATTTATATATATACCACTAAGGTACATTACAAGAGGCTTACTACAGAATAGTGTGTGTATAGCAGTCATCGTTCATTTACAGAGACACACAAAAGAATTATCTACTGTCTGTTAACAATAATTCCTGGAAGTGCGTTTTAATTACTGAACGCGATTTTAATTTTAACTCGCTTTTTGTCTATTACGTGGTGTGTATAAATTCTGTAGATCCTATACAGAGAAGCACAAAAGTTTGCGAACACATTTCCGTTTATTGACAGAAACTCCAGACGGAGAATTTTAAACTGTGCTACGCATTTCCTAACTCAACTAAAATTTAGCATCCTATGTAGTATATATACAAATCTATAGATCCTATACAGGGCTGAAAAAAAGTATTCGGATATCTTTCCGATAATTGTATATGTTGGAAATTCCTGAAATTATGTTTTTAAATATGTTATGCGTTTTCCAAATTGCTTACTTAGATGTTATCTTTTAGCTTATTAAACGGTATGATTTGTAAAATTATTTTGGAAGCGTTGGAAAGTGTTACATAATCTATGCTTGACGCATGATTTTTTGTTCTTGCTTGATTATCAAAGTGTAACATCGGTGTTGAAAACCAGGTCCAGAGTTGTGAAATTTTAACGCAAATGAAAGATGACACCAATTTATCAAAACATAGGATCTGATTCTGAGCCATATCGATACATTTCGATGTCTATGATAGGTAGGGTGCTTCTATATGAGAATAGAGAGATGCGGGATATAAATTTTGATTGGTTGAGACGATTTTGGACAAAAACGTATCGCTAAGCATCTTGGCGAGTCCCCCATTATCGTCAAGCTTACGTTTGTTAATCTGTCTCACTAGGGTGTCTCAATATGCGAGTAGGGACAAACGCACACGGAGCATGCTCAGACTGCTCTCAGAGAGACATTTTTGTCCAAACTATGGCAAACCTGCAATTCAAAACTTGGTGATACTAGCCTGGACGAGAGAGACAAGTTAACAAACAGATTGGTGATAATGGCAGACTCTCCAAGATGCTTGGCTATTCGGTGTTTTCCAAAATCTTCTCAAGCAATAGAATTTTATATCCCATATGTCGCCACTCTCATATCGATAAACCCTAGTTACAGCGCCTAGAATACATAGTGTGGAAACCGGCAATTGGTGTAATGCTTTAAAAAGTGCTAAAAAGTTGTAGCCTATAAATGTGCAACGGTGTTCCTACGATAATAATGCGATCGCAGCGACAACGACAACTGCTTGCCACTGAGCTCCAAATATAACAGGAGATCTGTCTTTCTAATGCCCAACATAATTCCCAGCGGTCAGCGCGGAAGGATACAGTGACGATAATTTTAGCTTTCAATAATAAGCGCGTGTTTTTCTGCACATAGCACCATGACGTAACACTACCTTTCACTTCGTTCTCCTTAGCTCCTTTTAGCTGGCATTCTTGGCAAAACATGCTGTCTATTACATTCCCTTACATGATTAGTGAATTGTTTATGAATTAGATAAGCAAAGCTTAATTATAACAGCATAGATTAGGATAATAGTAAATGAGAATACTAATATCTGACATTGTCAACACGGACTATTTTTTACTTTTGCCTTGCAAGCTTCATTTGCCTTTCATGCTTCTGACCGCTGATTCTGAACTCCTGTTATATATAGAGCTCAATGCTGCTTCCTCTTGTCAATGTAAACATTCTATTGCAAAAATTTAGTAAAAATATATTTTTTGATATTTTGAACAGTTATAAGTTGATAATCAAGCAGTGACATAAAATAAATTGCAAAATAAATCTTAGAGGATTAAATCACTTTAAAAAAATCATCGGAGGAAAACGGATTTGTTTTTGCAAACATGTAGAAATAAAAATCCGGACAGCTTTAGTCTATTACTCAAAAAAACAAAAAGGAGGATAAATAAAAATAAAGGAAATTTTTATTCAAAGAAATGGCAAAATCCTCAAATAAGGGCGACCCCCGATTTGGCGATTTTTTTGACGCGCGCCAACCCAAAACTCGGCAACGTTTGAATTCAAATGAACATAAAATACTTCTTAATTTTTTAACCTTCATAAATGAATGGGAAAGCACCTCTGCACCAAACGGATTTCTTAGTCAAAGTACGGCAACAGGGTTACGAGTCACTATTTATGTAGATATTTACAATATATACAAATACCAACTGTACATTTTCGTGTGCATTTAGAACTAAATATCTGCTCTTCATAAATCTCAATTTGTTTTGATAAACTGTTGATATCACTGAACTCTTTAACAGAACCAGCTCCTACACAAATTTTATGCGAATTTACTGTACTTAAAACACTTTGAAGCATTTCTTTGGATGAAATATCTGGATATTCTTTGACTTTAAGTCCCTTTAAGAATATTTCACATTTCAGTTTTGAATCCTCTTCTTTCACAACAACCAATCTTTCAGTGATTAGTGTTGAATAATTGTTTAAAATTTGAAGTACAATAACATGAAATATTAAACTATTTATATGATTTGCTGGAATTATAGTTCCCCAGAATTTTGTTTCTAAACCATTTAATGTAACTGAAATCTTTGAATATTTACTCTTTCTCACTGGATCTTCAACAATGACAATTACATCTAAAGATGAGGTAGATTCACCAAATTTTCGTTTTTTTGGTAGCGTAATTGAAAGACAGCTGGGAATGTTTGAAATATAGTGAAGATAGCATCTGATTTTAAAATAGGCTTACCTCTAGGTAATGTAATCATTTCACCTTTGACAACATGAACACAATTTCTGCTAATAAAATCTTCTTGGATGGTAATTTACATATTACTGAATTTGTAGTTAGTTCTTTATCAGACCGGAGAATTAATCTTTTCCATGCTTCTAGTAGAGATTCATCCTTTGGTACGCTAAATAGCGATAGTTAACTGTTCTTGTATCGCAACGAGAGACAAAACAATGCGTGTCACTTTTTTTGCCATGCTTTCCTAATTTAAAAAGAACTTCTAAAAATCACTAAGTCAGATGAGAAAGGGACATAATTTAAATGTTTAAAATACTTATCACTAGCCGAAACAATTTTAATACAATGTTTACGCTGAAAAAAGCTAGCAGATGGCGCTGCGAACCCATCCTAATGTTTTCAGCAACGTTGCACATTTATTGGATACAAGTTTTTAGTATTATTTTGTAGCAGATTTCCACACTATGTATTCTAGGCGCTGTACCCTAGTCTTAGTCGTTCAAGTTCTCGAATGTAGGTTTGTCTTAGTTTTAAGAAAAACAACAGTATGAACACAGTGTGAGCACGTGCCCTGTGAGTATGTCGCCACTCTCATCTAGAGGCACCCTAACCATAGGCGATGTTTTTCATGACAACAACAATTTTTCATCGAATCCTTACAATCGCATCCAACAGCACTCAGAATCAGGCCCTTTGTCCAAAAGTAAAGTCTCACTAGTCAGTTAACGCTTTTAAATGCATTCTAGCTACATGTTTTCAAAACGACGTCATATTTTACTTGTGGAAAATTTCGCAATTCTATCTGGATCCCAGTCATACGGATTTTATTTCACATTAACATAAGATGAAATATGCCGTGACGTAAATCCTCAGCTGTATGCGTCGATGAGTTATTTGAGCGGATTTTGCAGTTATTGTGGAAAAGTTAAACCACGTGTTATAGAATAAAGGGAAGAATATTTTATTTTCTCGTCTGCGCCATTTAATTTTTTAGATGTTATGTTTTAAGAAAGATCGCGTAGTTGTTTTAATGGATGTGGGTAAGTTTTGTATTTATTTTCTTGCTGAAAAGTTACTTTTTCTCTGTTTTTATTTTATTTCATTCAATAAGTGTTGTATAATAAATTTATAATGTTCATGATGCTGAATATACTTTTTAAATTTTATTTAAAAAATATATATAGGGTTGTCATTTCAAAATATATGTGAAATAAAAAATACATATTGTCAGTTTATATGAAAGAGAAAATAGGTTGTTTGAACAGAGAAAGTTAAAACCCTTTGTGTTTGGAATTTGTATGTAGATTTGGGGAATATTTAGTTTTAGGTATCGTAAAGTAAAAATAATTATCCAAATGGCAAAATATAAAGTTTACTGTATCCGCTAATCGCTTGAGAGCGTAGGAGTCAGGTCGGTGGGTTCGACTCCCGCCAGCTCCATCGCACACACTTTGTGGAGCTTCCGGATGTAACTCTCTGGTGTTTTAAATTTCCTTGTGGCGTCCCCGTCCCTGTATATTGGCGATGACTTATAAGCGGGCACTTGATGTCAAGCACACAAGTCAGATGTATGTTCTCAATAAACAAAAGTTTACTGACACTTAACGAATATGTCATTTACTGAATTCTAGCGAACATACTTATCTTGCGTGCAATTAATGACAATAGACTATGAAAGAAACTTTAATGGCGTTTAGAATATGGCATATTATAACAGGATTAAATGAACATAGCTTTATAGTATGTTTTGGTAGATTTCGTAAGAAGTACTACCTATTACATTCTCCCCTAAGTTGAAAATTTCTGAAATGTTTTGGTGATCTACACCGATCATGACTCCTAGAACCCCAAACCAACCCCAGTTCAAAACTTTATCTATCTAGGGTAGATGTGCCAGTAATGGACGCCCTTCGAGTAATGGACAATGTTTTTGGTTTATAAAAAAATAACCAATAAAAATTTCTTTTATTATTTTTTTCACAGCTACCCCTTGCATGTTTTATAATCTGGGTTATTGTTGGCACTTTTAATTAAACCAATCAGGAAGCAGAAAATAATGTTTTGAAGTTCCAATGTTTTTCAATGAAAATCTTAATGAACATGCTAAGAGCTGGCTTCATTTAATAAATTTATGTATTCTTTATTTTCTTGCAAAATTGGAAGCTTTTTGTTTTGGTAGTAATACAAAACTTTGAATTTTGTATACTAATAGCCATTTATAGGATTTCATTTATTTTTAAGGTTTTAAGAGGGGTGTCCATTACTGGGATGCTTAATTAGTCATTTTCCAGTAATGGACACCTCACGTAGACATTGCTAAAAGTGCAATTTCAGTAATGTTTATAGTGCATAAAATATTTTGACTTAACTGAAAACCTAAATAATCAAATTTAATTTTTAAATAACACTTACCAAAATGTAATAACAACAAAACTTTTATAAATAGCTTCTTTTAAGATATTTTATGTGGTTAATAAAATTTCAATATTTTATTCTTTTTTTTTATTATTTATATAACTCTGCTTTGCATATTTTATAATCTGGCAATCAAACCAGCCAGGAAGCAGAAAATATTGTTTAAGGGCACAGTCAAAGAAGGGCTAATAGGGCTTAATCCCTCCCCATTTAAATAAAAACTATTAAGTTACTGGAGTTGTTAAAAATCTATTTTCTGTCTTAAATGTTTGCTTATTCATCTCTTACAGGAAAAAAAATTGTAATACTAATGAAAGTTATAGTAATTGTGAAACAAGTAAATCTGCAGATAGGTGGCCTCAAGCATCAGTTCTAGTTTTATTTTGAAATAATTTTATTTAGTATTTAAAATATCCAACTCACAGTATCATTTTTTTCATATTTGTAATATTTCAAGTAATATATGAAGTAGTCTCTGGAAGTTTAATTGTTAAAAATAGTGAGACGAAACTATACACTAATACTCCAAAACTTTTTTTTCCTAATTATTACCTTTTTAAATCCCCCACTGTCTCAATAATTTGATAGCTTATGTTTGATAGTCTGTTATATTTGATAGTCTGATATTTAGTATTTTAAAATATCCATCTATAATAATTAAAATATCGAGCTTCTGATAATTACAATAATGGATGCAAACAGTGAATGATTATCACAAATATTTTATTAATTACTGGTATCCTAATTGTTAAATTTATTTGAAAATAACTATTTTGTTTCATTAGTATGCTTTCATTAAATTCTGATTCTAAATACAGTCATAAAAATAATTATATTTGTTACTTTTTATGGGGTGTCCATTACTGGAACAGAGGGTGTCTACTACTGGAACAAAAGGTGTCCATTACTGGCATTTTAGGTGTTTTCATATATTTCTGTTATTTACAATTAAATTTTGATTCATATTGGGAAATGAGACTATGAGAATGATTAAATATTGTTGATAGATTAATATATAATATTGAAAAAACTGGAATATAATAAATATAACTATTAATTAAAAAACAATTTTTAAAGAAATTCCTTAAGGGTGTCCATTACTGGCACATCTACCCTATACAACTTTTTTATGGACACGATAACTTCCATAATTCTGCACAAATATCTTCCAAACTGATGCATGAAATCAAGCGGCATAAAATCTTGGTCAAGTCGGAAGGGGGGGGGGGAGATAGGGGTTTGAAAAGGGAAAAAATCATAACTTCGGCAATTGCCAAGATATCAAATCCGCTTAAATTTAATACAAATCTCCTTAATATTATCTACAACTTTTACTTTGACAAGTTTTTTATAGGAACAACTCTTACAGCAAAAAAAAAAAAAGTCTGTTGGATCAGTCTACAGGGGCACGTATATTTGGAAGTGGGCGGTCCCAACTGCCGCATCATGGCAAAAGGGTCTTTCTTCTGCAATTATCAATAAACAGGCTCCCCACGGTCTGCGTCTTCGAAATCTACCGGTGCCTGTAGGCCGAGCCGTCAGGGATTTTTTTTATTTTTTGTCGTAAATTATTGGTTGAGATAAGTAGTCCTTATCTTTAAGGAATGAAGCCCATGCTTGGAATAAATCTCAAGAACTGTGTATATAGAGCTTTAAGCAACCCCTCCTTTCCCCCTTTTTAACACTTTCCAACCTAGTTGAAAGTGTTTATGAATTCGGTTTGCCTGTCTGTCCGTGCTCTAACTCGCGTAAATATATTTGAACTGTCTTGCAATTTTTATATGTTATTGTCGTTATCTATAGCATGTTCCCTATTTAAACTGAAGTGTGTAGCACTTATAGTTTTTTTACAGGGACACTCAAAAGAATTCCTTTACATTACGGTCTATGGGGAAAAATCATTTGCGGTTTATTTTAATGATGTTACACAATTGTAAACAGATTGTAATTGATATATATCACTAAGGTGTATTACAAGAAGCTTAATATGGAATAGGGTGTGCATAGCACTTATAGTTCATTTACAAGGGACAGTCAAAAGAATTCCGATACATTACGCTTATGGAGAAAAATCGTCTGTGGTTTATTTAAATAATGTTTCACTATTTTAAACGCATTGAAATTTATATATATCACTAAAGTGCATTACAAGAGGCTTACTACAGAATAGTGTGTGTATAGCAGTCATCGTTCATTTACAGGGACACACAAAAGAATTCTCTACTGTCTGTTAACAATAATTCCTGGAAGTGCGTTTTAAGTTACTGAACGCGATTTTAAAATTAACTCCCTTTTTGTCTATTACATGGTGTGTATAAATTCTGTAGATCATATTCAGGGAAGCACAAAAGTTCGCGAACACATTTCCGTTTATTGACAGAAACTCCAGAAGGAGAATTTTAAACTGTGCTACGCGTTTCTTAACTGAACTAAAATTTAGCATCCTATGTAGTATATATACAAATCTATAGATCCTATACAGGGCTGAATAAAAGTATTCGGATCTTTTTCTTGTATACGTTGGAAATTCCTGAAATTTTTTTTTTAAATATGTTATGCGTTTTCCAAATTGTTTACTTTGATGTTATCTTTCAGCTTATTAAACGGTATGATTTGTAAAATTATTTTGGAAGTGCTGGTAAGTGTTACATAATCTATGTTGACGCATATTTTTTCGTTCTTGTTCAATTACAAAATATTAAAACTTAGATGAAGTGGTAAATGTAAAAACACACTATCACTACTACATGCTGATAATAAGGAATGGCATGATAATAAAAGCAAAATAATAGTAATATAAAACATAGGCTATTATCAGAACTCCAGATCTGAAAGGATTAATTTTTAATGGTATACGTATGTATGAGTAGTAAAGCATGTGAATTGGTAAATTAAATGTTTATAATTTGGAATTGGATAATATAGACTTTAGAGATTTTCAAAACATTAAAAATGATCTGTCAACTTATTTTTTAACAGCTCGTGTTTTCATTTTATTACGCTTTTTAACACTTTCCAACCTAGTTGAAAAGTGTTTGACTTCGGTTTGTCTGGCCGTCTGTCCGTGCTCTAACCCGCGTAAATAGACTTGGATTGCCCTGAAATTTTTGTATGTTATTGTCGTTGACTACAGCATGTTTCCTATTGAAAATGAAGTGTGTAGCACTTATAGATTTTCTCTTTTCAGGGACAGTCAAAAGTATTCCGTTACATTACAGTCAATGGGAAATAGTCGTTTCAAGTGCATTTTGATGATGCTACGCCATTTGAAACATGATGAAATTGATATTTAATTATGAAGCGCATTTAAACATGGTTTTGTAGAATAGGGGGTGCAAAGCATTTATTATTCATTTTCAGGGTCATATGGTTAAACATTATTCTACGGGGAAAAATCGTTTGCATTGTAATTTAAGGATGTTTCCCAATTTCAAAGATAATGAAAATTATATGCATTACTGTGGTGCACTATAAATGGCTCACGTAAAGTATGGTGTGCATTGCGTTTATTGTTCATTCTCAGGGACGCACACAGAAGATATCGGTTACAATATACGTGCGATAATTGCAGTCTATGTAATAACGTAAGTGCGTTTTCAATTTTGGCTTGCGTTTTTAAGTTTAACTAGATTTTTTTCATAGTACATAGTGGGTATAACTTCAATTGATAATATACAGAGCGGCACAAGAGAATTCGTAAATATTACAAACTATGGGAGTGAATTGCTTAAGGGTAGTTTTTAATTGTGTTTACGCATTTTCCTGCTCAACTAAGCGTCTTCTTTTAGCCTAAAATAAATTTTAGCTTATGTGGCGGCACGTGTAGCACTTATAATTAGTTTACAGGGAAACTTAAAGGTATTCCATTTTATTATGGTCTATGGGGAAAATTTTTTTTCGGTGCATTTTAATCATGTTACATTATTATAAACATATTGAAATTGTTATCAATTTCTAAGGTTCATTAAGAGATGTTTTCTTAGAATATGGAGTGTAAAGCATTTATCCTTCATTTACAGGGCCACATAAAAGTATTCGGATATATAATTTTTACGGAGAAAAACTGTTTGCAGCGCATTTTAATTATGTTACACTATTTGTAATATAATAAAATTGATACACATTACCGAACTTTACAACAAGATACTTAATAATCAAATTTTAATTGCTTAATAGGCGAATAGCCAACATAGTGAAAAAGTACCCAAGCCGGTACTCGAACCCGGGTCATCAGTGTAGCGCATTGACGTTCTACCAACTGAACCACTTGGGACCGATAATCAGCCTGGAACTTTCTCACTATGTTGGCTATACGCCTATTAAGCAATTAAAATTTGATTATTATGAATGCAAGGCGTATGAAATTTTCTATGGAAAAAATTCCAAAGTATTAAATATGAATTTAAATAGATACTTGTTGTATAATATAATGTGCATAGCCCTTATCGTTCATTTACAGGGACACACAAAAGTTTTCGGATACAGTTACTGTATCTAAGGTTTATCTATCTGGTGTACCTAGAAGTTATAATTGCTGGAAGTGCGTTTTCTGTTAGGTATGCGTTTAAATAAATTTTTGCATACTATGTGATATGTATGACTGCTATAGATCATATTCAGGGATAAACAAAAGAATTCGAAAGCATTACTGTGTATAGGCGTAAATTTCTTAAAGGATTTTTTTTATCGAGTTGGACAATTTAAACGTGAAATATACTTAGTGTACTAAGAGATCTTTGTAGAATATAAATAAAATCCTATACAGGGCCACATAAAGAACTGGATACATGGCCGCCTATGTATGATAATTTCTGAGAATTGATTTCAGTAGTTTTCAGCGAGTTTTTGCCTGAATTAAACTTTAGCTTAATATGTGGCGTGTATAAAAATCTTACGGTAGAATACAGGGCTGTACAAAAGAATCCCAATATGTTTCCGTCTATTGGTTGAAACTTCGGTGAATTTTCTTCTACGTTATGCGTTTTATTAGTAAACTAAATTGTAGCATACTATATATATATATATATATATATATATATATATATATATATATGTATATATATATATATATATATATATGTATATATATATATATATATGTATATATATATACAAATCTATAGATTATATACAGGACTACGCAAAATAAATGGAGTACCTGATATCCAATGGTTAGAGTATGATAGCTGAGATTCTTTCGAACAGAGCGAGAATATGCCGGGACCAGGACTGGTACCTGGGTACTTTGGCTTACCGTGTTAACGCTCTTCCTACTGAGCTATCCCAACGATATTCTGGCTGGCATATGTCACTCTTATTTGTTGGACATTATTTTCGCTCTGTTGGAAAGAATCTCATCTATGATACTCGCACCATTGGATGTAATTTACCTAGCTGAATATACTTGCCTCTGTTCATATGACCTAATTGGAGTACTTTTCTGGCTATGGTCTGTAACTTCTGAAATCTGGTTTTCAAATGTGTTTTGCGTTTTCTAAAATGTTTACTTGGGTATCTTATGCACCTTATTAAACAGCGAAGTCTTGTTAAAGTGTTTCATAATCTATGCTTGATGCATGATTTTTCTTTCTTGTTACTTTTAATCTTTACAAAAAGGAAGTATTGGATTCATGAAAAAAATCGAATTCCATTTTCGACGGATTTAAACGTTTTAGAAGGTCCAGAACACGATTTGAATGCTTTTAGAAAATGCCTGTCTGTGCGTCTGTATTTGACAAAACTTTTCTGGGCGCCTTATATCAAGAACTAAAGTACGGAACTTACTAAAACATGATATTCTGTTAGACCTTGATATAAATTAGCGCTGATTAGTTTTTGGTGTAAATCCTCTAAGAGGTGGCTGTGCTATGCTGTATTTTTCACGATTTCCGCTATAGCTTTAACTAAAGAACTAATACACGTATTTTCCTCCAACTTTAGATTCAGTTAGATGTTGACATAAGTTGTTGCTTATATTTTGGTATAAATCGCCCAACAGGTGGCCCTGCTATTTTGTCTACTAACGATTCCCGTGATAACTATATCTCAAGAACTAAAGCACGGATTCTCATCAAACTTAAGATTCAGTTAGAGCTTGGTATAAATTGGTGCTGATTAGTTTTTGGTGTAAATAGCTCAACAGGTGGCGCTGCTAAACTGAATTTTTCACAATTTCCGTTATAGATATCTCAAGAACTAATGCACGGATTTTCATCAAACTTCAGCTTCAGTTAGACCTTGTTATAAATTGGTGGTGATTAGTTTTTGTCTAAATTGCCCGACAGATGGCGCTGTTATGTTTAATTTTTCATGATTTCCGCGATAGCTATATCTCAAGAACTATTGTATGGATTTTCCTCATACTTCAGATTCAGTTTGACCTCTATATAAACTGGTGCTGATTAGTTTTTTTCTAAATCGCTCAACAGGTGGTGCTGCTATGCTGCATTTTTCATGATTTCGGCAATAGCTCTATCTCAAGAACTATTACACGGATTTTCATCAAACTTCAGATTCAGTTAGACGTAGACGCTCACATAAGTTTGTGCTGATTAAGGTTTGGTGTAACTCGCCCGACAGGTGGCGCTTCTATACTGCACTTTCACGACTTCGGCCATAGATATATCTTAAAAACAAATTCACGGAATTTCACCAAATTTCATATTCTGTTATAGCTTGACATAAATAGATCATTATTGGTTTTGGGGTATACCGCCCAACAAGTGTCCACTGCTATGTTCTGTTTTTCAGGATTTCCGTGATGGACATACAGATGGGTGACAAAATAATACGAACACCTATGAAAAGAGTGAAAGGGCAATATCTAGAAAAATATATGAAGAATTATCCTGAAAATTCAGGCGTGTAAACAGCACTGTTTGTGTCATATATTTGAATTTTTCAGAAAAGCAAATTTTTTTTTTTCGTACAGAGGGAGGGTCTAAAAGTGAGGTCTTTTAGACTTTTGGAAATTGATCAATTTTAGCCGATTTTTGTACCTCTTCGTGTACCTTTTTTTTTTTAAACTTTCCAACAGAGTTGAAAGTGTTTATGAATTCGGTTTGTCTGTCTGTCCGTGCTCTAACTCGCGTAAATATATTTGAACTGTCTTGCAATTTATATATGTTATTGAGGTTTACGATGGCATGTATGGTATTAAAAATGAAGTGTGTAGCACTTATAGATTTTTTACAGGGATACTCAAAATAATCCGTTATATTACGGTGTATGGGGAAAATCATGTGAGGTTTATTTTAATGACGTTACACAATTTAAAACACGTTGAAATTGATATATATCAATGCGGTACACTACAAGAGGCTTACTATAGAATATGATGTACATAGCATCCTTACAGGACACTCAAAGGAATTCCCTAACATTACGATATATGGAGAAAAATCGTTTGCCGTTTATTTTAATAATGTTTCACTATTTCAAACATATTGAAATTGATATATATCACTAAGGTGCATAACAAGAGGCTTATTATAGAATATTATGTGTATAGCATTCTATGCTCATTTACAGGGATACAAGAAAAATAATTCTGTACTGACTTAACAATAAATCTGGAATTGCGTTTTCAGCTGCTGAACGCGTTTTTAAATTTAACTTTTTTTTTTGTCTATTACTTGGTGTTCATAAATTGTTTAGATCCTATACAAGGCGACACAAAAGTTCGCGAATACATTTCCGTTTATTCACGAAATTTCTAGAAAAGGAATTTTAAATTGTGCTACGAGTTTTCTAACTGAACTAAAATTTAGCATTCCATGCAGTATATATACAAAGCATATAGATAATATACAGAGCTGCACTAAAGAGTTCGGATATTTTTCCGAATATTGTTGATAATTCCTGAAATTGGATTTTTAAATATGTTATGCGTTTTCCAACTTTTTACTTTGACATCATATTTTACCTTATTAAACAGTGAAGTTTTTATATAGTATTGTGTATGTGTTGGAAAGTGTTTCATAATCTATGCCTGACGCATGATTTTTCGTTCGTGTTTATTTTTAAAGATAAGTTTTAAAGGATCAGGGTCCATAAGCCGTGTTTTTGGCCCATGAAATAAGACTAAAACTTGATTTTGTTATGCTGACTGAATTATTTCACTTTTTAATATTAGAAGGTTTATCCTGTCCGATTCCAACAATAGTTTTTGCATTTTGTTCGGATTTATATGGCTTACACAAACTCACAGTTCGCATTATTCGTAGTTTTTGATGAAAACTACGCAATTTCTCCTAATTTTACCTTAATTATTTATATCAGCGCAATCGTGCAACACTTTCTTCTTTACATCTACTTATAATAAAATCCGAAGGCAAGAAAGTGTCTGTAACGGTTCCGGGATCGACCACTCTGATCTGCGAAACGACCATAGTTAAACACCATGTTAGGCTTAATGAAAAAGCTATGCTACATCCGATTCTGCTGTTAAAATATTTGTAAAAGCATATTAGAGCTTTTAAATATTTTAATTTTGTTTAAAACCTTCAAAAACTATTTCATATAAAACACGTATATCAACATTTCTGTATACATTTTTTTCTGTTAGCACTTTTCTTTTCAGAAATAGCGGTGAATTCTTTCGTACGGAAGATTTGAGTGATCAATCCAGTATGTTGGCGCCATCTACTGGCGGATTTTGAAATTTTGCTTCCGTCATAAATACAGTACCGAACTTATTATGCGAAATCTTCGGGACCAAAGGCTTTCCGAGTTTTGGAATTTTTCGGATTTTGCGTCTTGACCAAAGTTCACGATTATTTGACAAAATTCATGTTTTTTTTCGTGATTCTTTGACAAAATTTGCATTTTTTTTCTGCTATTCTTTGACAAAATTTGCGTTTTTCTTCTACGATCCTTTGACGAAATATCATTTTTTCGTGGTCCTTTGAAGAAATGTGCGTTTTCTTTTTGCGATCCTTTGAAGAAATCTGCATTTTTCTGCGATTCTTTGGGGAAATTTGCGTTTTTTGCTATTCTTTGACGAAATTTGCCTTTTATTCACGATCCTTTGACAAAATTAGAGTTTTTTTCTGAGATTCTTTGACGAAATTAGCGGGTTTTTTTTTCGCGATCCTTTGACGGAATTCGCATTTTTTCTGTGATCTTTCGACAAAATATGTTTTTTTTCCTTCTATCCTTTGACGAAATTCCACTTTTTTCGCGATCCCTTAACGAAATTGGAAATTTTTTTGCAGTGCTTTGAAGAAATTTGCGTTTTTTTTCGGGATCCTTTGGAGAAATTCATGTTTTTCCGTGATTATTTGACGAAATTCGTGTTTTTTTTTCGATCCTTTAACCAAATTTGTGTTTTTTTTTGTGATCCCTTGATGAAATTTTACATTTTTTCGGAGTCCTTGGAAGAAATTTGCGTTTTCTTCGCAAGCCTTTGACGGAAATCGCGTATTTTCTGCGATTTGTTAACAAAATTAGCGTTTTTTCGCAATCCTACGACGAAAATTGCGTTTTTTTCAATACTTGGATGAAATTAAAGTTGATTTCGCAATCCTTTGAAGAAATTGTCTACTTTTTCTTCGAACGATAGACATAATTGTTTTTTTTCGGCGACGATCGTTCAAAATTCGAGATATTTTTTTATATTCGAATTTTTGGACTGAAGACTAAAATTTTTGAAACCGAATGTCTTAAATTCTTAGGAAAATTCGGAACAGAATCACCCTTGGACAGAATCACCTACAATAAATATATACCTATTTTTTGTTTCTAACGAATCGTAATATAAATTAATTTTAAACTAAAATTTGAGAGAAAAATTATTTGTTTCTAATTTCGGGAAGAGGGGGGGGGGGGGAGGTGTTCAAGCGCCACCGAAGTAACAATATTTTAGTAATTTCGAAAAATTTCCGAAATTCTAAAATTTTAGTAAAAATTTACAAATTTAGAAAATTTTCGAAATTTTTTTTGCTGATTTCGGGTTTTTCCGGATTTTGGAATTCCGGATAAGGGGTCATATACTGTAAAATGATTCTTTCTTATCAAACGTAATTAAAATATAAGGAATACATAGTACAGCGTAATTTGCATTTAATTTTGCTTATGTAATTAAACAATGAGTCATGTGGTGAGTCAAGCTGCTTAGAAACTCATTGATAACACTTTTTTACAAAAACTTTCGCACATGGATTATTTGTTAATATTTAATTTGAATGTTTTGTCCAATCATTGAACTACTTTCGAAATTTAATACAGAGTAATATATATATATATATATATATATATATATATATATACTAGCAAGTTACGCCCGCTACGCTGGTCAGTTTCTCTTAACGAACCTTTAATCAAACAAAATATTGACATTTCCTAATGCTTTTTTATATTTTTAGAGAATAATAAGGGTACTATAATTTGTGACTCGTGTTATAGTCAATATACACATCAGGACACGTCGCCCTTATAATTATCTCTTTACACGTGAAGGTTTTGCTATGGTACTCCATTGTGAAATTTGGTAATTTTTGAAATTCAATATTTGAAAAACGGCATAATCATTAGATTTGAAAATTATATCAAGAAGAATACAATTTTTTACCTTTTCAAACGCAGTTTGTCTAACAATTTTTGACAAATACTTTTTGAGCTATTATTTTTTTCAGTAACTCCAAATGTTTCGTTTTCCGAAATTAATCTGTGGCAACGATTAGCGAAAAACCCAGTCGTCAGTAACGCGTAGCTTTTTATTAGAGAGGATGTTGGAGCAGGTATTGTCACCATCAATTTGCCACCATCACTTTTGAAATCGGTTTTGTAGTTCCAGAGATTCCATAGAAATTGTAATTTAGAATGTTTTTAGAACGCTTTTCGCTCATTTCACCCTTTTTTTAATTTCGATTTTTTTTTTTTGTTCTCAGACAGCATTTACATCTTATAAGTAACTACTATGCAAAATTTTATGTTTCTAGCTCCTTCAGTATAAAAAAAATCGAAATTTTAGAACGTTTTTCGGTCCTGCAGCCCCCTGGGGGTAGTGGCACCGACATAAAATATAGCCTATGTTGGAGCAGGGACTGTCACCATCAATTTGCCACCATCACTTTTGAAAACGGGTCTGTAGTTCCAGAGATTCCATAGAAATTGTAATTTATTATTATTATTAACACAATTTTATTATTAACACAATTATTAACACAAATTAATTATTAATTATTAACACAATTATTATTATTATTAACACACTGGTTTATTAGCACAATTAGCAGGGTGTTTGAGCGAGCTCAACGAAATTTTCCTAAAAGTTTAAATTAACTAAAGAGTTCTTGCTAACAATTTGTAGCTTTAACAAAACTGAAACAATATAATTGAACCTTAACCTTTAAAATATATAAGCACGATCCAACACTCTTATCCTTCAAATTAAATAAGCACTGATGCAGGTTCAAATCAGCTTTACAACTGCATAAAACTCCAGTATAAAATACTAAGGCCGATTATCCATCCTGAGACTCGATGCGAGGTCTCAAGGCTAAATCTAAATCTCAATCTAAGTCGCAATATTCAACTTCCCAGGCCAAGTATACTCTAGCTCCCCTGAGCTCTGAACTCAAGTCGAAATTCGCTGCTTATATACTTCAGTGTCGATCGACCAGCTCCAGAAAATTTGCATAATTGAAATTACACGGCGACTCACAATTTCAGGGATTCAGCTGTCCATCGAAAGTTAAAGAAAGATAGAGAGCCTTTATAACTTGTACGCACATAGTCGGTTAATGGACAAAACGATCTCATTCATACATTGCCTACTCATGTGACGAGAGTAGTCAATACCTTACAACCCCTCCCGGAAATTGTGAAAGAAAAAGCGGTGGTTGAATG
The DNA here is from genome assembly GCA_963931845.1 of Maratus michaelseni. Taxonomy (NCBI): domain Eukaryota; kingdom Metazoa; phylum Arthropoda; class Arachnida; order Araneae; family Salticidae; genus Maratus; species Maratus michaelseni. The sequence continues at coordinate 69,077,797 of OZ007599.1, read as the reverse complement.
CAGACCATCGTCTTTTTCTTTTAAAAATTTCGAGTCAAAAAATGAACACAACATGTGACGGGTAAATTTAAATTTTGAATCCAAATGTAAATTTTGTACTTTTAACCCATCACGCAAAAACTGGTCAGATCGACGACACTTTCATCATAACCTCCTGTAAATGTGCAGTATCATGCAGAAGAATCTCACAAAATTCACAGCTTGCCAAAAAAAAAAAAATACGCAACTTTACCTTCAAAATTCCATGAAGTGCCGAAACAAATTGCAAAGTAGAACGTCCCTACAAAACTATCTGTCAATGAAATAAAGTAGCTTTCCTAAAAATTCCCAAATTGCCAAAAACTCACATCCCCGAAATTCAATGTAGATGACTCGCTCAATTACAATGGTCACAAACTAACAGCTATCAGAGCTGTGAAAGTGAAACAATTTTCTATTATAAAATATAAAGGTATAAATATACATTACAAATTTCTTCAAGACACAATTCTTCTTCTTGAGAACTAAAATATAAAAAAAACTTTTATAAATAGATTATCTGCTTAAAGATGGTTTACTTCCTGGAACAAACTTCATTATCTACATCCATACAATTTTACGTCATAACTATGAAATACACTAACAATATGCATAATTAACAACAACAGAACTAATAAGTAACTTCATAACTAATGTATAGCGAACAACACTTAAAACTTCATAACTAGTGCATAACCAACAACACTTTTAAAACTACATAACCTACGAAAACCCAACATGCAACACTAAAGCGATAACGACCACGAACACGACCGAAGGGAGACAGTTAGATTTGGTAACAATGTTAGTAAAGTGAAATAGAACACGCGTGTCAAGGGCAACTCTTGACCGCAAAACACTTGCACGCCTATCCGCGGCGCGTGTAAAAAACCCATAATACTAAATTCATTTTTCAAATTCAATATATAGAACAATCATACACATAATATATACATAATTTATACATAGAATATTCACAGAACACTTATAGAACAATTATACAAGCAATTTAACAATCTCTTGAACATGAAAGCTGTGAATCCCAAAAGATGTTCTCTGACATCATAACTTAAATTTGAGCAAAAAAATTTGAACAGAAGTTAAATGCACAACTTGTGAAGCCGAGACACAAAAATCCAAACAATGGTCAAAAGGTAACTATAAACAGTTCAGCTGCTTTGCACCGTCCAATGAACTTGTTGACATTAATAAAGGTACTTTATAATGAAATTAATAAAAATGGAACGTCGTCACCTGATTTTATAGTGAAGATGAACTGGAAGCTTGTAGGCTCATAGAGGAACTCTGTCGGCGTCCCCAAAAACCTTGGATGAAACTCATGTTCTGATTCAGACCGGTAAGGAGAGGCCACTGTTGGTTGTCTTGCTTGCAGCCGTGTATTGTATCCATGGCGACGTCCGTTGGGAGGAGCTCGTGTAGTTTCCACTCGACGACTTCTTGTAGGTTCCACTCGACGATGTCTCGGCGGGCTTACTGGAGTGTAGCTTCGATGATTGCTCGGCGGTTCTATTCGATGACTTCTAGGCGGGCTGACTGGATTGTCCCTTCGATGAGTGCTCGGCGAGTCCATTCGATAGTTACTAGGCAGGTCTCGTTGATAGTTCGGCGTTCTCTTTCTTGGTGATCCCGACACTCACGTTGAAATTAGCGTTCGCTTTTTACCAATTCTTCGATATCGTTTCGTTGTTGGGGGAAGAGTGTCCGTGCTTCGTTTTTTTTGCATTACCTCGGCACTGATGATGTGATGACGTCTGAGGTGCCTGGCTATTGGATTGGTGGAAATCTATTGATCGATTGCTTTGCCGTTCTCTCTTAGCAGGACTGTCTGTCGAAGACTTTGATAAGTCTCTTTTGTTGCGGTCGATGTGACGTAGGCGGATGCTGCATGACTTTTTTGTTTGGAGGATTAGAACTACCAGTTGAAATTGTATGAGGATGCTGTCTCTTTCCGTATTTATGGATCACTTTCGGCAGCGTTTGTTCAGCTACTTGGTTAACCTTGTCTCGGTTGACTTGAGGAAATTTCTGTTTCATTTCCGTGCGTATGTCGTCACTATTCTCATTAGAAGAGTTCCTTGCAGAAGAAGATTGAATTATGTCAGAAGAATTAGAGACGTTTGATGGAGGCATAAGGGACTCACCGTCCGACGTATGAGAACCATTTGAGCTCGTGTCCCTAAATTTATAAATTCTAACCTGATCCAAGTTTACCGTGGTATGACAACCGTCCAAATTAATAACCAAATTATTACCTCTGACTTCCAATACTTTGTACGGTCCCTCAAACTGCGGTCCAAACTTAGCGACTCGTTTTTGCCGACTAGAACTCAACCAATGTTTTTCTAACAACACAAAATCACCAACTTTAATTTCCAACTCCCTCCGACGCATATTATAATACAAAGCTTGCTGTTTCTGAGCCTTTCCCATTTTTACCTGTGCTTCCTTAACCAACTTATCGATGTCCTGAATCATATATTCATTTTCATTTCCCGAAATTTTAATCAATTGTTGAAAAGGAGTAATGATTTTCCGCCCCAAAAACAACTCTGCAGGGGTTTTTCCAGTGGATTCGTGAACTGCCGTACGCAAAGCATAGGCAAAATGCTGCAAGAATTGGTCCCAGTTTGAATGGTGAGTGCCAATAAAGGAAGAAATCATTTGAATGAGGGTTCTATTGACTCTCTCAGCCATATTGGACTGTGGCCGGTATGGAACTGTAAAAGAATGAGATATCTCCAGCTGTGTGCACAATTCTTTAAAAATTTCGGATATAAAACAGGGACCGTGATCACTAATTACCTGGGATGGTGCACCATATTTCGAAATAAAACAGTTAAATAAAGCGTTAGCTACAATTTTTCCTGAACTTTTCTGAGGGGGACAAACTCAACCCATTTACTAAAATAATCTACAATTACTAATACAAATCTATATCTATTTCCGGTTAAGGGATAAGGACCAATTAAATCAACTCCGATACATTCTAGGGGAAAGGACTTTTTAATTGAAATTAGTTTGCCAGCTGGTTTTATATTTTTGTAATTATATTTTTGGCATGTGTCGCAGCTGGAGACATAGGCGCGCACTGCTTCCCGCATTTTAGGGAAGTAGCAGGAGTCACATAATCTAGCGTATGTTTTCCTGACACCTAGGTGACCTGCTAAAGGATTGTCATGGAATTCGTGCAAGATGGCCTTACGAAGAGAAGCTGGAATATAAACTCTTAATTCACCACGAGAATTTACAGTTTTTGAATAAAACAGAAGACCATCGATAATTTTGAAATTCCGGGACCAATTTTGGAACATATGCGCGTCCGCGCTTTGTACCATGTCAGCGTCTACTAAATATCTATACAATTGACCGAATTCCTCATCCTTTTTCTGTTCCTCTACAAGTTGCTCTCTCGATTTCAAAACCAACGACGACAAAACACAAACCTTAACATCTTCAGCTATTTCAACACCCTCCTGGGGATTCCTCGATAAAGCATCTGCTACTGCGTTTTCCTTTCCTGCCCTATGCTCAATTTCAATATTAAACTCAGCTAACTTTAGACACCATCGCACCATTCTCGAAGATAAACCTTTACCGTGCGTTAACTTTGTTAAAGCAGAGTGATCCGTGACAACTTTGACCGGGATATCACAGAAGAAACATCTAAATTTGTTCAAAGCCCAAATTACAGCAAGACATTCGTGTTCGGTAATTGAATAGTTACGCTCCGCTGTATGTAAAATTCGGGACGCAAAAGCTATGGGGCGACCTTTCTGAGCTAACATAGCCCCAATTCCGACTGCGCTAGCGTCACAGTATAATTCAAATTGTGAAGAGTAATCGGGATGAGCCAAAACCGGTGAAGAGATTAGAGCAGTTTTTAAAAGTTCAAAAGCGCTTTGCGCCGCTTTCGACCAAACAAATTTCACCCTTTTGCGCTTTAAAGCATATAGAGGTTCGCAAATCTCTGAAAAATGCGGTATGAACTTTTGGAAACACGCTACCATACCCAAAAATGTTGCTACCTGTTTCGCATTCTTCGGAGGTTCCATTGTTGCAATCGCATCCGTCTTTTGTTTGTCGGTTTGTATTCCCTCTTGTGTTATTCGAACGCCGAGATATTTCAATTCTTTTCTGAGAAATTTGCACTTTTCTAATTTAACTGTGAGACCCGCGTTTCTAAGCAATGTGAAAACTTTACGTAATAAATTTATATGTTCCTCAAATGTTTCAGACATGATTATAATATCGTCGAGGTATACCAGAACTCCGAAACCAAGAAGAGGTTTCAAAATGGTATCCATCGCCTTCTGAAATGTGGCTGGCACCTCCGATAATCCAAAACTCATTCGCTTAAATGCAAAACACCCATTATTTGTTATGAACGCTGTTTTAGGTATATCTTCCGGCTTCATGCCTATTTGGAAGTAACGGACGTTAAATCAAGTGTCGACATGAATTTGGTACTTTGAATATTAGCTAAAATGTCATCTATAACAGGAATTGGATATTGCGGATATTGGGTGATCGAATTTAATTTCCGGTAATCTATCGCGAATCGCCACGCCTCAGGATCTTCAATGCTTTTCCCATTGTTTTTCCGACATAATACTACTGGTGATGCATATGGAGACTCGATAGGCATAATAATATCGTCGCGGAGCATTTTCTCAATGTGATAGTTAATGATTTGTTGTTTAATTTTATCATAACGATATGGTTTGCTTGCCATTGGTGCATGTGAACCGGTATTAATTTCATGCCATGAAACGTGTGTTAGTCCAGGTTTATCTGAAAATACTTCTCGAAAATCCTCTAAAAATTTATTGAATTTACTTATCTCCCCCTTTGTTAACCCAGATTCCGACAAATCAATTGAGAGTGATGAGGACTCGTTTGAACAAGTTTTCTCATCATTATTTACTTCTAACGTACGTGTAAAGAAATCTAAGCTCATCCCTCTATCCTTCATAAAGTCAACTCCAATAATACAATGTGCCTTCAATCCATCTAATACCAAAAATTGCCACCGCGCTTTAACCGACCGTATTTCTACCTCCAAATCTACCAAACCTTTTATACTACATTGTATTCCTTGCGCCGACTGAACCACTAAATTAACATGTTGCAACCTTTTATATAAAAAATATTTCTTATACACCTCAAATGATATAAAACTCTTGTCCGCACCCGTATCCAGAACACTTTTTACCACTATACCACTCAAAACTATTAGCAACTCAGGTAATTCCACTGGGTTAACTACTATTGCGTTTAAATCAATCACAGAAGGCTTTGAAGAATTAACCCGTGACTGCTGACCTTCCGCACAACAGCCACCTACCAGTTTAACCCCTGCTGACGATTTTTACCACCAAAAGACTGTCTCTCTTTTCGCTGAACGACCTTTTCTTCAACCATCAACTGTCTAACCCTGGACGAACTAGTCTGCCTCTGATTAACATCACTTCTCCTATCCAAACCATTTCTATTTCGACCATTCACCCCCTCATTTCTTCTTGACTCGTTATTATAATTCTGACCATAATTTCTGAATCCACCATTACCTCTTTGCAAATTCTGCCTCTCCCCATAATTAACTGGACCACGAACATTACGACCATTATAACCATTATTCCTAAACCTATCCCCCTCATTGAATTCTTGCGTGGTTCTCAGTCTTTGGTGATCCGCCTCATGTCGTGCTTCATATTTGATTAAGAGTTGATAAAGTTCAGCTGTATTCGCTGGGGCACGCAGTTCAATATAGTCCTGGATTGATACTGAAAAAAGAGGAAGCAGAATATCCATCTGCTCTGTATGGTTTAAATCCAGAGCCAATTTATTTTTAACCTCTAATTTCCGCAAAAAGAAAGCTGATGCTTTTTCATGAACAGATTGTCTTTTGCAGTAGAATTCCCACCTGAGTTCAGTTGTATTACTTTTATTTGAAAAAGCTTTTGTTAACTCTACACACGTTTGTTCGAATCTTTTCGAATCATCCGTGACTAAAAGTCTTCCAATGTTTTCGAGCCAAAGCAGGGCTTCATCTCTGAGGGAGCACTTTAAGACTAAATATTTATTTTTCTCCGGTATATTGTTAAATATTATATAATCATTTAGGTCGGTTAAGAATTGTTTAACATCCGAGTTTCCGGCAAAATATACTCTGGGGACTATCTCTCGTGGATGTGGGCCATCGTCTAATCCGTGAAGTTGGGCGCCATTTGTAGCGGCCATATTAAAATGTCCGCTGGTGTGGTAGAGCACGAGGAAATAAGTACAACTGTTTTAAAACCAAAAACTGGTTTATTAACACAATTAGCAGAGGGTTTGAGCGAGCTCCACGAAATTTTCCTATAAGTTTAAATTAACTAAAGAGTTCCTGCTAACAACTTGTAGCTTTAACAAAACTGAAACAATATAATTAAACCTTAACCTTTTAAATATATAATCACGATCCAATACTCTTATCCTCCAGCTTTTACTGAAGGCTGATACAGTCTTGAAAATCAATCTACAATAGCATAAAACTCCCGTATAAAAATACTAAGGCCAATTCTTAATACTGAGACTCGATGAGAGTTCTCAAGGCTAAATCGAAATCTCAATCTAAGTCGCAATATTAAACTTCTCAGTCCAAGTCTACTCTAGCTCCCCTGAGCTCTGAACTCAAGTCAAAATTCGCTGCTTATATACTTCAGTGTCGATCGACCAGCTCCAGAAAATTTGCATAATTGAAATTACACGGCGACTCACAATTTCAGGGATTCAGCTGTCCATCGAAAGTTAAAGAAAGATAGAGAGCCTTTATAACTTGTACGCACATAGTAGGTTAATGGACAAAACGATCTCATTCACACATTGCCTACTCACGTGACGAGAGTAGTCAATACCTTACAACTTCACGATGCAGCAACGTGTTTATAAACGTGCTAAAATGAACGTAACTATTGCTAATAACTGCATTCCTTCACATTAGCAATAGCTACTTTCATTTTAGCATGTTTAAACACTTTGCTGCATCCTAAAGTCTCTTACTTAGTGACGTGAAGGAATGCAGTTAATATTTTACTACGAGAGCAGCTTTGCAACAATTTTATTTTTACATATTGTACATTTTCATGTATTTTATAATATATGTAAAGAAGAAAGTGGTGCATGATAGCGCTCATATAAATAATTGAGGTAAAATTAGGAGAAATTGCGTATTTTTCATCCAAAAACTACGAATAATACGAACTTTGAGCTAGTGTTATTCATATAAATCCATGGGCGTAACTAGAACATTTTTGTGGGGTGGGCACAGGCCCCAAACCTGAAAAGTTCTTTGTGTGTGTGTTTATGTGTATATACATGTAGGGAAATATCTAACAAACTTGTAATGATACCAAACTCGTTAATTTAATGAAGAATTTGAGTAAAAATTAGCAACAATTTATTATTGAGGTTAATGGGAAAGAATATTATTGCCTGTGACACTGCAATTTTTAACATAACCAGACGTACTGAGACAGTGCTAGTTTTACACAATATGTCAGTTTCCCAACTTCTAGATTTAACTCCCAGGTTTTTAAGGTGGTTTTTAAATGATTTGCAGTAAAATTTTCGGACGCAATTTCTAATTCATTTTTAAACGTAAAGGCATAAAATTGGTAAACCTGACTATTTAACCGATTTGGAATCAAAATACGTTTTCCATTTTTTTATAAATAGCTTACTTATTATATTATAAGCGATTCTGGTCACGTGACCACGCATTTTTTCGTGCTCTTCGGACTGCCGCGGCGATATTTCGGTCCAAAACGTCGACTTTGACCAGTTTTTTCTGAAAGATCTGTTTTTACCAAAAAAATGGAAAATGTGTTTCGATTACAAAGTTTCTGAATAACCAGACCTGCTCATTTCATGCTTTCCGAACAAAAATTAATTAAAAAAAATATGTCTGAAAATAGCTCTTTTGGATTTGAGAACAGCCTTAACAGAATCCTTAAATAGGGGGTAGTCAACCTAGCGATTGCGGGCACATTTGAGCCCATCGATTCATTTTCTTACGATCATGAAACCTCTATCAATTTATATATATATGCTATTTTGCACTCGTGAATGCACATATGGGTTTTTAAACGTGGGGGTATTTCGAACGTTCTCAGTCTGTAGAAGTTTTCTTATAAAATCTGTGTCGATAAAATATTCAAAGATTCATTCACACTGAAAATTTTGCCATTATCTTCCACATTTCTATCCTCAATGGTTGAGAAGAATCTTTGTTACGGTTTGCAGTTAATTTTCATAAACATGTATCTCTATCCATTCAATATCTTTATGTGTAATTGTGAAGTTTTATGTAATTGACTCACAGTTAAATAAATATGTGTGTGTACGTGAGAGATAGGAAGAAGGTGCTCCCACGAAGATGAAGATGGTTATAAAGTTCAAATTAGCCAGTGATAGTAGAAAGATGGACGACCGCTGCGCCTAAATTATCCCGGTTTTCAAAATTTAACTTATGAAGAAAAAACAGATTCTTTAAAAGAAAACGTTGGAAGACACAAAATTCTACTTCTCTGTTAATAAAATCGTTGAAGCAATGCACTGTCTGTATAAAAAATACCATAAAATCTATGAAAACGGAACTTGTATTAACCCTTTGAAGGATGGTGGTATACTACTTTTACAACTTAATTTTAATCTCCGCGACTGGCTACAATTGCAGCAGAAATTTTGAATAAATTTTTGCCTATTTTTAGTGTGTGAAGAATATTATTTTCAAATCAATTTGTCAGTAAATTCATCTGATATTAAATTATTTGAATCTTTTATCAACATACTTTTTGCCCCTTTCAAATTTTGCCAAATATATTTTATTTCGATAGTATCGAATCACTTAAATGATCGAATCACCAATAACTTCTTGGACTCATGCCAAAAATAGACTTGTGCTACAGTCTAGGTTTAGACTTCAGATCCTTTAAAATTTTGACACTGCAAAACTTGGCCATTAAAGCAATTAAAAAAATAATAATACAAATAATAATTTAACAGTTACATTAATTTAATTTAGCATTTCAATAGTCAAATATAATATAGAATCTCTGACTAAATTAAAAGCAGTTAAAATCAGAAAAGAAATAATATAATCAATGAAAAAAATCCCCCCGGGCTCAGCACACAGGCAGAGGTAGATTTCGAAGTTAAGTACTAATTTCAGGTGATGCGTTGCGCTGGAGAATGCGCTGATTTTTATTGGGAGGATGGAGGTTTCGCTTTACATGTTTTTGTTTTTATTTATTTATTTTGTTGTAAAAGTTGGTTCTTTCAAAAACTTGTCAGTACAAAAATTGTAGATAATATTATGAAGAATTAAATTAAATTTAAACGGATTTGATATCTTGTGAATTGAAGAAGTTATGTTTTTCATTCTTCTTAAAACCCTGTTTTTTTAAACCGCTTGAGACCATTTTTAAGGATATCAAAAATCTGTCATGCGTATATTTCTGGCCCTTTTCCTAGAAGTAATAACTTTACACGGATGCGGAATGCTATATGTATCATAATTAAGAAGTTATGTTTTTTTTTATGTTTTCACAAAAAGTGTACCCCATCACCCCTGGTCCGATTTTGCCCATTAACGAACTTCACCGAGATTTTATCGCCCTGGATTTTATGTATGAGTTTGGAAGATATTTGTGCAGAATTACAGAAGTTATCGAGTCCATAAAAAAGTGATATTAATATACAGCAGCACTCAAAAGTATTTTGACAAAGATAATAATTGACTTAATTAAAAACATTAATAAAACTTTACAAAATCAATCAATTAATTTATTTAACTATATTCAGTGTTTCACAGAATTCTAATAATAATCATATTCTCAATGGTATGGAATATATTTTATTTATATTTTTATGTTAAACAAAATAAGAGCGAATAGAATGTCGAAATACTTTTGAGCGCTACTGTATATATATATATATATATAGATAGATAAAGTTTTGAACCGGGGGGTTATTTTGGGTTCTAGGAGTCATTATCGGCGTAGATCTGCAAAAATGTTTTAGAACATAGGGGATAATGTATTAGATAGTATTTCTTATGAAATCTACCTAAAAATTTAAACGGCGCCTAAATTTAAATTAAATTGAAAATAAATTTTATAACTACATTTCTCAAAGAAAGGTTTTTCTTTTTTTTTTTTTTTTTTTTTAGATGTTGCAATTTCACAGCTAGTTGTTCTCTTTTTGCGAGCTTGGTTTGGAGCATAATTAAATCCATTGTAATTCTAACTCTTATTTAATTGTAACCCTATATAATATTTGGCAATAATTCACCTGTGGACAGTTAATGGGAAAATGCTTTAAAATTAATTTAATAATTTATAATTAAGTTTTAAAAATATTAAAATGTTATATTACCATCGGAAACACGCATGAGAACATAAATTTACTAATTCTAAAACATCAAGAAGTGAATCGATTCCAAATTCCACCTTCATATACAAGAAACAAGTTCTTAAAAAAAGTGTTAAAAAAAGTACCTTGCTATTTGAAAAACAAAAAAGGATTCTAAGTATCTTAAAGTCTTTTACAATCTTTTAAAAATCAACTTGAAAGAGAATTAAATTGTTATTGGTGAAATATAAAAAGAAATATTCTATTTGATTATGATATTAAACACATACCCTGTTAGTAACATAAGAAAAAGCCGTTGGATGTCCCTCGTCTATCCTCATTTTCTGTTTAAAGTACTTTTATTAAATTACTGTAAAACAGAACTCATGTCTTTCTGCTACAGTCGTACAATGATATTGGGAAAAAAAAAGAAAGGAAATGAAATGTGACTTTTAATTTTTTTCTTCCCGTGATTGGATATAAATAATAAATTTGCAGATTTATTATTTACAATTATAAACAGATTTTTAGAGAAATTAAAGTCACTAAACGTTGTCATTGGGGAGTATTTAAAATTAATACTTATTTCTATCTAAGAAGATATTTTTAAATGAGCAAATTCGTCTTGAAACAATATTAAAATGTTAATAATTTCATAATGCATCCTTTTGGTATCAGGCTGGGGCTCTGATGGCACAAAATTATTTGGGTTTGGATTTCAAATCATCGGGCTCGGTGTCCGGAAAAAAAAAGAGTCCGAACTCATCTCTATTTTACACATGTGTTGTTAATGGAAGTTTAAATAAAGTTAAAATTATATTGGGAAACATAGGGCAGACCGGGGTGATTCTTGGTCACTTGCAACATGGGGTGATTATTGGTCAGTTTAAT